>JARHVA010001930.1:1517500-2117500 GCA_037957365.1 Torreya grandis
ATTTGATTTTTATTTTAGCACAAGAATGTGTGCATGTTTTTTTTGGATATGTGTGATCCTGAGGTCTGATTATGTGCATGACTCACAAATATATGTATCCTTCACCTATAACCATAGGTTCACTTGTCTGTACTTTTATGCCTACAAATTTTATATAAAGGTGGATTGAGCTAACCTCAATGAACCCCTGTTGACTAGTTCAACATTGCCTAAATACCCAATACTCTAAAAAAGGGATCAAGCCACATGTAGTTCTTATGGGAAACATTGTCATTTATGTTAAAGGTCTAACGTTATTGGTGACAAAGGACCCATAAAATTTAATGTATTAAGGTGTTTTCAATGATCATAGTTTGGTTAAAGTGTGTTGATATATATTTAATATTAAAAAATATATTTTTGGTTGCATAAATTCACAAGAGGGCCAATGAAGAAGTCAAAGAGTCATGAGATAAAGACAAAAAAGAGAAAGGATGCATTTTCTCATGAAGGGTCACCTTAAAGAATTCAAAAATTCACCAAGATAAAGACAAAAGGGGAAAGGATACATTTGCTCATGAAGGGTCACCATGTAACTTTTCAAATGAAAGGATTTGAAGGGTCATGCAAGTTTGGCACCATTTTTCATGTGGATTGAAGGGTCACAAAGGGTGAATGCCAAAAGTCATTTAGAAATATATAAAAATAGGCTTGGGAAGCCATTTTAAATATGCAAGAGAGTGCATGGTTTGTAATTGTTTTATATAAGAAAAAAAGAGAGAAGAGAAAGAGATATAGTAGAGTTCTATCATTTGTTGAGAAAGCAACATTGAGAGATAGTTGTGTTTTACATAAGAGGGGTTGATGATCCTATGGGTTGGTGCTCACAAATAGTTGTGTTGGTGCTCAGTGAAGGGGTTGGTGTTTGTGAACTTTGTAATTTGAGATGGTGCTCATTCATATACTTGAGATTGTTCTCCATAGTTTTTTCCATATTGGGTTTCTACGTAAAAATTTGGTGTCTCTTTCTCTCTCTTATGTGGTGCATATTATTATTTTAGTTTTATTGCATATCTTGAATGTATGATTAAGTGGTTAAAGAAAATAAATTACATTAAGTAAAAGATATATGATATATTGATTCAACCCCCCCTCTAGGTATATTTTGAACTTAATAATTGGTATTAGAGCAGGTTTTTTTGGGAAGATTTTAATAGCTTGAAGTTAGATTGGGGCAAGCATGATGGATAGATCACATGAAGGTTTTTATAAAAATAAGGCACCTTTGTTTGATGGAAAAAATTATGCCTTTTGGAGCATAAAGATGAGGACTTACTTGAGGGCCCTTGGATTCAACATTTCGCAAGCAGTGATGGAGAAATACAAAGAGCCATAGACACTTGTAACTACTCCTATGGAAAAGAAGGCAAGTGAAAATAATGATAAAGCTTTAAATGCTATTTTATGTGGTTTATGTGAATCAAAATATGTTAAATTTATGCAATGAAAATTTGCTCATAAAACTTGAGTAAAGCTTGATAATATTTACAAAGGTGATAGAAAAGTTCAACAAGCTAAGCTCTAGACTTTTAGAAGATAGTTTGAAAGTTTGAAGATGGAAGAGGAAGAAAATATAGCGAGTTATCTTTTGGAGGTTCATCAAATAGTTAATCAAATTCAAGGTCTTGGAGAAAAGTTAGAAGAGTTAGCAGTGGTGCAAAAGGTTTTGAGATCTCTACCATTGATATATGATGCAAAGTTTTCTATAATTGAGGAGATGAAGGATCTATCCAAGCTAAATATGGATGAACTACATGGTATTCTTATGATATATGAGATGCAGACCGAACAAGAGAAACCCTTAAAAAGGGAAGTTGCTTTCAATACATCAAAAAAAGATAAGGCTAAGATTCAAGAATCAAGTAACAGCTCTAGAGATGAGGAAGATGACAATGAATCTCTATACATTCGCAAGCCTAAAAGGGCACAAGTAAATATTATGAAAAGCTACCATTTAAATATTTTAAATGTGGTAAGATTGGACATTTTTTAGCTAAGTGTCTAGATAAGAATAATGGTGATAATGAAGAAGGAAAGCCTATATACAAGAATAACTTCAAAGGCAAATTCAAGAAGGGATTCAAGAAGAGTATATATTCTAAAGATCCTCACTCAATTGAAGACAGTGGAGTCAATGACTCAGATGAAGAAGAGATTCTATTCATGACCATACAAGAAGATTTTTTTGCAATTAAAAGTACAGATGATCAAGAAAAGAAACATGATGAAGCTGAGGTGAATCTGGAAGGAAAACTCATTTGTGGCTTGGAATAATTTTAATCTTTTGAGAAGAAGAATTGAAGATTGAAGCTCTAGATTGAGAAAAATGAAAATGAGTCAAAGGAAATAATTGAAGATCTATAAACACACATTGAAGAAGCCAAAAATACTAAACAAGATCTAACATCTCAATTACAAAATGCAAGTTAATAATGTGAAAAGTATGTTGTTGAAATTGCCTCTTTAAAAGAAGATATCAAGAAAACAAATAAAGTAGTCAATGATTAAAAATTTGAGAATAGGACTAACATGTTGAATAAGATATTAGAAATTCAAAAATCAATATAAAATTAGAAAGGTATCAAATTTGAAAATAAAAATAGTTATGCTAAAGCCCTTACAAATGAGGAAATAAAATGAGGAAGAAGTTAAGAATACAAAGGACAACTCAAACAAAGAAAGTTGAAAGCAACATAGCTACAAAAGACAATGAGGTCAAAGATACACAAATTAGAATAGGTTCTATTTTTATGTTTATTAATTTATTGTAATGGTTATGGTCATAAAAAAATAGACTATTAGAAAAGAGCTAATAATTTCATAAACAAGGGGAAGGAAACTCATACAGAGTCAAGTTGAAGACACAACTTTTTTGCTCCTCTATCAGGCTTTGATGAAGAGGCCATAGTATGTTACAAGTGAAATAATTTTGGACACATAGTCCAACATTGTAAAAGTGTGTTTGAGTCAGTCAAGAAGGACCAAAGTTTCAAGGCTCTATTCATCAAGAAGAAAGTTCAGACAAGTTCATGGTAGAAAAAACAACTTGAAAAGTCTATGTTAGTCTAGATAGCTTTGCATGCAAGCAATGAAAAAAAGCCATGGTTCATAGATAGTGGATGTTCAAGGCACATGATAAGAGAGAAGATTAAGTTCATAACTCTAAAGAATATTGATAGTGGCACAATGAAATTCAAGGATAATATCACTACCAGAATAGCTAGAAAAGGTACATTAAGTTTGTATAATGGTAGAACTAAGACTAAAAATGCTATGTATGTAGAAGGTCTTAAGCATAATCTATTGAGTGTAAGTCAAATGTGTAATCAAGGACACACATTAAAGTCTTATGCATAAGGTTTTGAAATTAGGAGAAAATATTTAGATGTGTTGATTGCAGATGCTCAAAGGACAAGTAATAATTATATATGTTATCAGATATATCAAAGTTCAAAGATATTCTTTGAGCTAGGCTGAGGAAAGTTGGTTGTAGCATAGGATAATAGGACACATAAATTCTGATGATCTTGTCAACATCAATAAGAGATCTTCCAAATATTACAAAGCCTTCCAACATGCTTTGTGAACCATGTCAGTATGAGAAATAAGTCAAAAAATCATTTAAGATAAAAGAATACTCAACCACTCAGATGTTAGAGCTTATTCATACTAATCTATGTAGACCTAACAAAACTCAAATACTCAAAGTGAGAAATAATTCATGTTACTTATTGATGATTTTATATGTATGACTTGGGTGATGTTTTTGAAGAAGAAATCAGATGCTTTCAGCCACATCAAAACATTCAAGGCTTTAGTTGAGATTGAAATTGGTTTGAAGATTAAATTCTTGAGATCATATCGAGGAGTATAATTCATGTCAAATAATTTTATTGAATATTGTGAAGACTATGGGATAAAGAGACATTATTTAACAACTAGAACTCCACAACAAAATGGAGTAGTTGAGTGAAAAAATAAAATAGTTCAAGAGATGGTGAGGACAATGCTAAATAAATCTAAGATACTAGATACATATTAGAGAGAGACAGTAGGAACAACAATGCATATCCAAAATAGAGCATTAATGAGACTCAACAGTGACAAGACTCCCTATGAGCTATGGAAATACAAACCAGTTATTGTTGATTATTTTAGAGTTTTTGGCAGCAAATATTTCAAAAAGAGAATCAATGAAAAATTGGGTAAGCTTGAATTTAGAATAGATGAAGGTATTTTTATTGGATATTCTTGAAAACTTAAAGCTTATAAATGTTATAACAAAATAACCAAGAAGATAGTTGAAAGTGCAAGTGTCAGGATAGATGAAGATGTAGCACAAAGAGCTAGTGATTTGATAGACACTCCTGAAATCACTGAAGAAGAAGATTTTAAAGAATCAGATGAAGATGAGAAGGATCAAAAGGACACCAATACCCCATCCAAATATGTCCATATAAATCATAATGAGAGTGGCATTATTGAGAACATAAATGAAGGAGTTTGCACCAGAAAAATGATGGTAAGTGAATCTAATCAACTTAATTTTTCTTTGTTATCCAAAATTTAGCCTAGAACTTTTTTAGAAGCTAGAAATGATGAGCATTGGGTTAAAGTAATGGATGAAGAATTAAATTAGATAGAAAATAATGATACTTGAGAATTAGTGCCTAGACCAAAAAATCAAAATGTGATAAGAACAAAATGGGTATATAGAAATAATTTGAATGAAGATGGTGAAGTTACCAAGAATAAATCAAGGTTAGCATGTAAAGGATATGCTCAGATTGAGGGTATAGATTATGAAGAAACCTTTGCACCAATGGCAAGGCTAGAAGCTATTAAAATGTTTCTTGCATATGTAGTATTTAAAAATTTCAAAATGTTTCAGATGGATGTCAAGTTTACTTTTCTGAACAAGAATCTAAAAGAGGAGGTCTACATTGAGCATATTGAGGGATATCTTCTCTCAAATAATAATAGCCATGTATGCAGATGGAAGAAAAGATTGTATGGATTGAAACAAACTCTCAAAGCTTGGTATGCAAGACTTGATAAGTACTTGCAGGATAAAGTTTTTAAGAGAGGTTTTACTGATAGTAATCTCTACATCAAAACAAAAGGTGAGCATCAATTGATTATTGTAGTATATGTTGATGACATAATATTTGGAGGAAACATTGAAAAGATGATAAAATATTTTTTTGATAATATAAAAATATAATTTTAGATGTCTATGCTTGGAGAATTGCAAATATTTCAATCAAATAAAAGAATTTTTATATCTCAAAATAAATATGCTAAAAAAATGTTGAAAAAAATTGGTTCTGAGGATTGTACATAGTTGGCACACCAATAAGTATAGGGGAAAAGGTGAGTAAGGATGAAGATTCACCTATTACAAATCAATTTTTGTATAGATCTATGATTGATAGTCTTTTATATTTGACAGCATCAAGGCTAGACATCATGCAGGTAGTAGGCATGGTTACGAGATATCAGGTAGCCTTGAAGGAGGGTCATGTTCAGTTGGTAAAAAAAATATTTAGATATGTCAAGGGGACATTGGATTATGGATTGTGGTATCTCATAGGCAGAGATTTCACTTTAGTTGCTTATATAGATTCAAATTGGGTAGGTTGTTTGGATGATAGGATAAGTACAAGTGGAGGAGATTTCTTGCTCAGTGATAGCTTAGTATCTTAGCTAAGCAAGTAGAACTTAGTATCACTTTTTACAATTGAAGAAGAATATATTGTAGTAGTGTTGTGTTGTACTCAAGTGCTTTAGATGAAGCAAACTTTAGAAGACATCAAGGTAAAATATGACAAACTTATTTCTATTTTTTGTGACAACATAAGTGCTATTAATATTTTTAAGAATCCAATGATGCATTCAAGAATAAAACATATTTCTATCAGATATCACTTTTTGAGAGAGCAAGTTGCAGATTAGTAGGTTAATATGGAATATATTAGTACTACAAAATAGATTACATATATATTTATAAAGGCACTATCAAAGGACACTTTCTAGTATCTATGAGAGAAGTTAGAAGTAATTTCTTTTACTTCATACCATTGAGGATCAGCATCACTTGAGGGGGAGCTAAGTTTTAGCTCTAGGATAGACCGTTTACCATTGATGTCAAAGGGGGAGAAGTACATAAATAGGTATAGGAACAAGTTTTAAGATGGGGTAGTTTTATTTTGAGGTTGCCATCAATAAAAAAGGTGGAGATTGTTAGAAATATTGTCATTAATGTCAAAGGTCTAACATTATTGGTGACAAAGGCCCTATAGCATTTGCATTTGCTCATTTGGGAAGGGGGGAAGGGGTGGGAGGAAGGATGCATTTTTTCATGAAGGGTCACCATGTCACTTTTCAAATAAAAAGATTCAAAGAGTCATGCAAGTTTGGTACCATTTTCTATATGGATTGAAGGGTCCAAAAGGGTGAATGCCAAAGGTCATTTTGAAAGCTATAAAAGGAGGCTTGGGAAGCTATTTTAAATGTGCAAGAGAGTGCATGGTTTATAATTGTTTTATATAAGAAAAGAAGAGAGAAGAGAAAGAGATATAGTAGAGTTCTATCATTTGTTGAGAAAGCAACATTGAGAGATAGTTGTGTTTTACATAAGAGGGGTTGGTGCTCCTATGGGTTGGTGTTCACAAATAGTTATTGTATTAGTGCTCGATAAAGGGTTTGGTGCTCTTGAAATTTAGTGCTTGTGAACTTTGTAATTTGATTTGGTGCTCATTCACATACTTGAGATTGTTCTCTATGGTTTTTTCCACATTGGGTTTCCACATAAAAATTTGGTCTCTCTCTCTCTCTCTCTCTCTCTCTCTCTCTCTCTCTCTCTCTCTCTCTCTCTCTCTCATGTGGTGCATGTTATTATTTCAATTTTATTACATATCTTGAATGTATGATTAAGTGGTTAAAGAAAAGAATTTAGATTAAGTAAAATATATATGGTATACTGATTCACCCCCCCCCCCTCTCATTATATCCCATGTTTAATAGTTTTCCCTTAACAGGTTCTTGAGTGCAAATGTTTATTCAATTAATACAACCTATGAATCTTGGCACTTAATACTTGGCAAAAAAAAATCTTAGCTTAACTCTTAAAATGCTTTAAACTTGGTAAAGACTGGTTCATAGTGACTGATTGGCAAGTTAGGAAAAATATAGCAGCCCTCTTGCATGCACAGTAGTTTGTATGTATGTTTGGTAACTGCTAGATAGATAATAGTCTACATTTGTTTTTATTTATAAAATACTCTTTAGGATAATTTATCATGCCACCAACACACTAGACACACATGCTGACCCATATAAATGATTTGAATTTGAAATATGACCATTGCTTAGTATGGGAAGAAACATCAAATTCAAACAGAACCATCCATATAGTATGTTATAAATTTGGCATGACCATCTGGAAGATTGAAACACTAACTTAATGATGTAGGGATGTCTGAGTAAGATAAATAGTTGGTTTGACATAGATCATGAGTTTCTTGTAAGTGACTGTTAGCAACTTGATAAGGTTAAGGTTTGTAGTTAACATATGGATATGAGATAATGGTGAATAAGAGTCAATTATTTGTGCACAAGTCATATAGGGTAAAGGTAAGACAAAATTGTCATTGTAAAGTATCTCATTTAAAATTTTAGTATCTACAAATCCCCTATTTTATTCTAGTATTACATTGAAATGAAAATACTAGAGTAAATGATAAATACTTGAGCATGTACACACACTTTATCTTTGGGATAAGGCTCCACATGTGCAAGATTCTCTAAGCAAACATGCATTGAAAATGTGGTAATCAATGTCCATAAAGTGAAAATCTACAAATGCATAAATTACTAATTGAACCTTAAGAGCAATGAAAGAGTACACCTATATGTGTGTGAATCATGTTGTGTTATAGCTTTGTTGGAGATTATTCTTCCTCATTAAATCAAAGGAGAACCATACTTACCCATTGAAACACTTGGATAAATTTAGGGTGATAAATTCTCAATTTGAAATTTAACTAAGGCAAGGGCCATGGATTGGAAGGCAAATGTCTCAAACACTCATGTAGTTAATATATCACTGATCTTATAACCCCAAGATATAATGTGGAAGCCACATAGCAAGCTCACATAGTAATTCCTAGGTCATTGAGCTACACGAAAGCTCAGTTGTATTAAACTCATTTAAACTTGAATCAACCATTTCAAATGGACATATAGATTCATAGGAATTCATTGCTTAGTAATATTCGAATGTGTTTGAAAATAAATGCATAAGTGCAAGTCTACATGAACTAATTCCATGCCCCATAATATGAATTATGTAGTTCCAACATTGGTGAACTCTGATAATGTTTATACATAATATAAATTCCTTAGTGTTAAAATTGGTAAACTCTAATAATGTGTTATTGTTTTATTATTTTTTATAATAATGGAGTTTTATTCCTAACTAATAAATAGGTCTGGAGTAAAGTAAATTGGTAAATAATGTGCAATAATTAAGCCATTGATTCATGTAAATAGATTATATTTTTTCCTTTTCTAAAAATATTAATAAATAAGAGAAAATATGACTTAGCTTATTTTGAGTTGTTCGATCTGAGACAGGGTCTGATAATTTAGGTACAAGACTGAGATAGTGTCGTAAATAGGTTCCTGAACTTCAATTTTTGATTGGATAGGAGCACCAAAAGTGGGACACCCTACTATTTGGTGTTGTAACCCTTTTCTCAAAATATTGTCCAGGTGATATAAGTTTTTTGGGTTCTACTTGGCAAGTCAATGTTACCCGATCAATGAAATATCAAAGCCTAAAAGTTTGCAGAGCTCATTGTGCATCTATTTTAATCTTCAAAGCCCTAAGAGCCTTTGTGTTTGAACTTGAATGAAAATTTGAGAAAGACAAAAGGAGTTAGTGTGTAAAGGATATGTTGGATGTACTTCACACCTTATGTGTGGGTGCATTGCCTACATACCAATACTCTGAGAAGGGATCAAGATAATGTAATTTTTCATTGAAGTTTTTGGTGCAATTGTCTATGAAAATATAAATAGATGAAAAACTAGGTGTACTTTAGATAGCTAGGGATTGGTGTAAGGGTTTGAATAGGCTTGAAATAATATTAGAAGGTTGTATGTAGAGAATAGGGAAGAGTTCTTGAGTGTACTTGCTTGTATTCTTGCTTCTCTCTTGTAAATGAATGTCAACCCTTCTAAATGGAATTTGAATGGCCTTTTATAGGGAACCTAATGATCATGGTTTAAATGAATCCATGTTAGGCCAACATGAATTAAGATAAATATTTGAGAAAATATGACTATTTGAATCAAATTTACACTTGAACAATAGTGCCAGAAATAGGACACTCTGGATTTCAGCACTCTTGTCTAAGTTGAGCATTATTGTCCAAATGGAATGAGACCTGGGGAGATGGATCTAAGCCTGAAAGAGATACATAGGTCTATAAATGTTAAGTTTAGAAGGTTTTGGATGACTAGGAATTAGTGAAAAAAAGCCTATAAAGGTTGTGCAAGCAAGTAGGAAGACCTATGGATTGGGTGTTATTATCCACAATCAAGTAACCAAATTTTGCATTTTACATTACTACATTTGGGCCCCTTTTTCTAGTGATGTAAAAAAGTGAAATACTAGGATAAAGGAAAAAAATAGAAAGTGTACCTAAACATACCTGCAAAGGTGAAGCCCATGAAGCTTGTGTGATGTTGAGTAATGTTAGATAGTGCATAAAGAAAACATTATGCAAATATGAATTTGTGAAATGAAATAAAGAGTAGATCAGTTCTTATTATATGTGATATAAAACAAGAACATATAAAAGCTGAGTAAAATAAAAAGGAAGACAAAAGAATGAATACACCTCACTGGGTACATGAACTAATATAAACCTTTTGTGATCCTGAGTAAGGTTGAGTAATGTTGGACTGTACTAGATTGATGTTGTACCAAGGTTATATCATGAATGAAGTTGAGTCCTCAATTCCTTAGAAAGTGGCTCAAGAATACAAAGGTTGGCCCTTTGGCTCCATCATCATCTACTAAGTGAAGCTATATGATCATGTGTGTGATAACCAATGTCTGGATTGTGTGTCTAGTCCCTCTAAATAAGTGGCTCGTTAATATAAAGGTTGGCCCTTTGGCTCCATAATTTCCCTATGAAGTGAAGCTATGAAGTGATACCAGTATAAAATATATGTCATATGAGATGTCTCATAAAGCTCATGGATGCTCTAAAAATTTGATAATGTGGTGTGGATAGCTGAATGTATGTTAGAAATTAGGCCACTCTTGGCCATTTTAAAAGATGGAGGTTAGGCTTGTATGAAATTCACTCTGAAACTGATGCAATATGCTTATGTGAAAGCCAACTTGAGAAATCAAGTACTTGGGAAGTTAAACTTGTATGAAAGTTCAATTTGAAAATGATGTCAACCACCTACAGATGGAGTAAGGCATACAAGTGTTGAAAATGCGTAGGTAATAAACTAAACTTAAAAACAAAAGAATACTAATGTGCCATGCACATTTCCCCCAATCACTGGTATCTAGAATGTGGATTTTGATCTAGAAGTTATGTCAACTACCTAATCTAAAACTAGAAGTGAGATCCATCATGTCGTGCATGATACTCCCTATATATGGATTCCTTGAGAAAATTGTATAAAAAATATTGATTCTAACTGATCTAGATGTGCAAAAACTATAGTTGAGCTAAAAAATTTGCCTGTTATTGGAAAACATGGGTGTTTTTCTACCTAGACAAGAGCACTAAAATGAGGACACCCTTCTGTTTGGCACTGCTGTCCATTTCTGGTGTCTTTGTCATGTGCTAAAATTGGTTATTGATCTAAAATTATCACTATTTTTTGTTTTGTTCTGACTGGTTTGACCTCTAAATTTTGAATTGGATGATCTGAATGCTACTATTTTGACTGATAGGAGCTTTGATATTTATGATAAAACTCTTATTTGTTTCCCTTTCTTCTGAGGGTAATAATAATTGAACTTGCAATGACTGACCTTAGAAAAAAAGAGTCCTACAAGTGTGTTATGTTACATAGATACATGATATAATAATGATATTTGATAAGATATCTCTAGATATAGAAATGTTTGTATTGAGAAACTTTTAGATCAACTGAGGTGTGCCTAGATAGATATAACAATGTAAAATCATGTGCATTATATTGAACTAAAACTAGAAATGTTAGATGTTAGTTGTTAGTTGTTAGTTTTTAGTTGTTAGTTAGAGGGATGGAGCATGATGTCCATCATGGCATCATAAAAAGAAAGGTAAATACATGATATGGATCATGACATTGCAAATAAGGACAAGCAATCAAGAAAGAAGCATACAAATCAAGAAGCATATAAGGTTGGTCAAGGGGCCATGCAAACAAGGGACATGGGCACATGTCACTCAAACTAGAAAACAAGCATACAAGGCATGTTCAAATGCCACATACAAATATAATTTGAAACAAGAAAAGATTGGTATGAGAGCCACAAGCACGTAGAAGAGGACAAGCAAAGGACATTGGCAAATGTCCAAAGGTACACACACAAGAAGCAAAACTAGAACTAGAAATGCAATCACACAAGCTATGCTAAGCAAAGAATGAAAGCAAGTAAAAAATAGAAAGGTAAAATCACATCTAACTAATCAAATCAAGAGTGAAAGTATGTAAGACATGTTTATTATAAGACTAGGTATATGGTAAGTGATACATAAGTGTTAGATACTAGTGAAATGTTGATATAGTAATCTATGTAATATGATAAGTAATGTACATTAGTATGATAACTCAGAGTGTGTAGTGTAGGATTAACATAACCTAAATGGTGTAGTCATGTAGAAAATAATCCCAGTGGGTATGTATATCAAAGTGTGTCTCGAATGTAGATGTAGGATGTCCCCTCAATGGGTAGAGTGAAGCAATCAAAGAGATGGATATCACTGCAGACACTCAAAGAAGATCAAGTGAAGCATGGTAATGTAGATAAATTGACATACAATAGCATGAAATAGCAAATGTAAGTCCTAGCATAGTAATATAAATGTAAAACATGAATGATGCATACAATCAAAACATTTTTGATTTTTTGTTATATTTGAATGTTTTTGGATTTTTTGAAACATTTGAATTATGTACAAGAAATCATAGGAAGATGATGTATAATAAATCATAAGAAACTATGTATAGGAAGTGTTGAGAACTATGTTCAATAAATACTAAAAAAAATGATATTAACTGATGAGTTTCATGGGAGACTCCCTATCATGTTGTCCTGTATCAAGAAGAATGATCATGCATGATCATGAAGCATGATGGAAATGCTAATATTATGGCTCTGAAAGTTGTATATGTTGTAAATGCTCTAAAATATCTAAAGTAGAAACTGGCTGTGGGGTTCTATTGTAACTTTGAGAAGTGGATGCAATTGTAGGGATCTTAAGGATCCATTTGGAAGTAGGAAAAGCTCTCTAAACATGTGTTCTATGTGTAGATGCATGAGATCTTAATGATACTACTCTAGGTGTGAACATTATAGCTGGAAGCTATCTAGAATCCTGAAGTTGTGGAGGTGTATGAACTCTCTGTGTTGGTGATGGTCTTGACTATGGCTAAATCTAAACTGGAGGAAGAACTATAATAGGTGGAGGAGATAAAACTAAATCAAAATGGCTGCTAACCTAAGTGACAAAGCTATAACCATGGGTGTAACCAACCTACCTATCTTCATAAACTTGGGTGATAACATGTACTGCATGATCTACTATAGGCATAGAGTTGGTAGCAGGTGCAGGATAAAAGCTAGATGAACCAAGTTTAAAGAAAAGAGGGATAGATATAACCACTAGTGTTTGCGTGTGTCTAGTAGTGATAAAGAGAAACTTAAAAGTAGCCAAAGAGTTAGATACATCTAAGTAGAAACCATGTATAGAAATGTGATTATAAAGAACATTCCACATGATATATAGAAAACAAGGGATAGAGAGCATGGAATTGTGCAGTAATGTATAGAAAACTTTGACTTGAATCATGACATTTCTAATATGTTTTACAAGATAGTCTTGAAAATTTGTCCTCACAAGAGAGAAAAAGTATGTAATAGAGAGCATGAAATTGTGCATGAATACATTTAGAACTTTGATATGTGATATGATATTTCTAATGTATTTAACATGATAATCTTGAAAGTTTTTCCATATGAGAGATAGAAAGAAAAGAGTAGAGATCATAAAAAATTTCATAAAGGCATATAAATTTTTGATATGCAACATAACATTTCAAATGCATTTAACAAGATAAATTTGAATAATTTTCCATATGAGCGAAAGAGAATAAGCAAAAAGAATTTTGAAATCTTGTGAATGTTTGGCAATGAATTTTTTAATATCATCCCATATAATAAAACATAGACATGAAATGCAAAAGATGAATTTTTTTACTAACATATGATAGACTTCATCATTCATGTACATGATAGGGCCTATTATGGTTTCCTTATTATTTTCAAGAAATGTAAGAAAAGTTTGTAAATAAAGGAACATCATTTTTGCAATTTGGCTATGGATGTAAGGTGATACCTCAAGAAGCAAAGTAGGAGCTAGTATATGCATATAGCAATTTTTCAAATATATTTATTCAAAATACTATGAATTTTGGAATTTGAAATTGATTTTCTAAGTTTGATATGCAACTAAAAATTAGAAAATAATTGGAAAAGTACTGAAAAATAACTTGGAGCTAGTTAATACAACTAAGGATTATTGAATGAATTTTTAAAATTAGTATAATAATTTTAAATATTTGATATGAATTTATAGAAAAAATTTATAATTTTGCTTGAAAATTATAGAAAAAATCACAAAATATTTTTTAAATTAGCAATATATTTTTCTTAGTGTTTGGAATGTTTTTATATGCAAAAAGGACCTAGTATATGCAAACTAGGGTTTTTATAAAATTTATGATAATTTTTCAATTAATTTGTAGATTTTTTATTTTTAAATATAGGAAAAATTAACAAATTATGATAAAAAATTAGAAATAATTTACCCTAGGGTTTCTAAGGTTTTTATATAAAACTCAAAGTAAGTCGGGTTCACCAAATGTTTTATTGTTTTTCAGAATAATAAAATTTTATTCTTAACTAATAAACAGGTCTAGATTAAAGTAAATCAGTAAATAATATGAAACAACTAAGCCACTGATTTATGTAAACAGATTGTATTTTTGTCTTTTCTAAAAATACTAATAAATAAGAGAAAATATGACTTAGTTTATTTTGAGTTGTCTAGTCAAAGATAGGGTCTAAGAATTTAGGTACAGGACTAGGATAGTGTCAGAACTAGGTTCCTAAAATTTATTTTCTGACTGGATAGGAACGTCAAAAGTGGGACACCCTATTGTTCGGTGATGTAGTCCTTTTTTGGTGTTGT
This sequence comes from Torreya grandis, assembly GCA_037957365.1. Taxonomy (NCBI): domain Eukaryota; kingdom Viridiplantae; phylum Streptophyta; class Pinopsida; order Cupressales; family Taxaceae; genus Torreya; species Torreya grandis. The sequence goes on from JARHVA010001930.1 coordinate 1,532,035, forward strand.
CTAAATTATCTAAGTTTTCTAAGTTCTACTCAGTAGGTTTGTGTTACCCTATCAGTGAAATATCAAAGCCTGAAAGTCTATAGAGCTCATTGTGCATCTATTTTAATCTTCAAAGCCTTAGGATCTCTTTGTGCTTGAAATTAAATAACAACTTGGGAAAGAGAGAGAGAAGGGGTTAGTGTGTAAAGGATATGCTGGACATACTTCACACCCCATGTGTGGGCACACTGCCTACATACCAATACTCCAAGGAGGGATCAAGCTAATGTACTTATCTCATTAAAGTGCTTAGTGAAATTATGTATGAAAATGCAACTAGGTGTGAAACCAGGTGCACTTTAGATGGCTAGGGACTGATGTAAGGGTTTGAATAGGCTTAGAATAATATTGGAAGGTTGTATGGAGAGAATAAGAAAATTTTCTTAAGTATACTTGCTTTTATTCTTACATCTCTCTTGTAAATGAGTGCCAACCCTTCTAAATAGACTTTGAATGGTCTTTTATAGGGAACCTAATGATCATGGGTTAAATGAATTCATGTTAGGCTAACATGAATTAAGATAAAGATTTGGGAAAATATGATCGTTTGAACCAAATTTGTACTTGGACAACAACACCAGAAATAAGACACCCTAGGTTTCAGCACTCACATCCAAGTTGCGCATTGTTGTCTAGATAAAATGAGACCTGGGGGATAGATCTAAGCCTGAACGAGCTACCTAGGTCTGTAAGGGTTAAGTCTAGAAGGTTGTGGATGACTGGGAATCAGTGAAAGAAAAGCCTATAAGGGTTGTGTAAGAAAGTAGGAGGACCTATAGATTGGGTGTCATTAGCCACACTCAAGTAACTAAATTTTGCATTTTACATGACTACACTTATACATAATCTAAACTTCTTGATGTTAAAATTGGTAAACTCTAAAAATGTGCATGCATGAAACAACTTCATGTTCCATAATCTAAACTACATGGTGTTAATCTGATATATAATTCCATGCATATATACGTTATGTGTATCTCATATCTAAAAAATCTAAAAATATATAACTTATGTCTTATAAAATAGAGTGCATATGCCCCAAAAAATTGTTTATAATTAATAAATATACATTATTTGGACCACACTAAACTCTCAATCCTATAACAATTCCCCATAATCTAAGATATCTACTTAAATATACTTAAGTCTCTATGACAAATCCCACTAATATACCCCTCTTTTGAGGTGAGGAACATTTCTTGAAAGTCACTCATCTCACAAGAAAAGGTAATTGTAGCATGTTAAGTAGAAATATAAAAGCATGTAACACATGGAGAATATGTCATCATCGTAATAAATATAGAATCAAATTGCATGTAAGATATGGAATATAAAGACATATAAGTAGTATGTCAAGACATATATAGCAATAAAGTATGAAATAATAATCATATCTCATAAACACTCTTAATAGGACTACACGGGAAAAGTGCATGATATGGATCATGGCACAAATACAAGGAGAGATATGCATGATATGAATCATGACATTCACAAACTCATAAATTGTAACAAGATAAATAATCAATGTCCCACAATAACATAAATGTTACACATAAATCCAGGGGCCACAAATAAGGGAAAATAATTGTTTCACAAACCAAGGCTAAGGAGCCACACATAAGTGGCAATAAATGTCACACAACCATGGTTAAGTAGGCAAAAATAAGGGAAAAACAAATACCACACAACCAAGGCTAAGGATCCACAGACAAGGGGAAATAAATGACACATAACCAAGGCCAATGAGCCACAAACAAGCGACAATAAATGCCACAAAAACCAAGGCTAAGGATCCATAGACAAGGGGTGATAAATGTTATAACAACCAAGGTTGAACATCAAAAAACAAGGCCTAGGTGACATATCAATAGGAAATCAATGACTAACATACTATAAAATTAAATAACATTGAAGAAGCATAAAACATGAATACTAGTCTAAGCCATCCAAATATGTCCATGTCACAACATAACATACTACATATCCACGTAACATTATATAAGATATGAGCAATATCAAGCCATGTGTAAGAAATCAAGATAGCTTAACATGGTAAAGGTAATCTCATTGAAATATATAACATGTAAATGGCTTAACTTGTGATAATAGATGCCTCCATCATTGGCATGGTTGATGGGTATGGGAAAAGTCTAGCATCAATGTATCCACATGTATAATTTGTATGTCTGCATATTAGCCATGTACCAAATGAAATGCAGTGTGTATAAAAAATAATATGTAATTCAAAAACATGTGATAAAAACATATGTAAATATAGTAAACTAGTATTCATGTCATGCTCAAATACTGATTTTGTATTTTTGGAATATTTGCAGTTCTTGGTATTTTGGTATTTTTCAATTTTGTTGGTATTTTTCATTTTTTTTGTTTTTTAAAATATGTACTCAATGGAGATGCTAACCAATCAACCAACATATGGGATGGTCATGGGGAGGTTTGGTATCAAACATGGGAAGGGCCACTTAATAGGGACCAATAGTATGACATTGAATTATTTATGAATCTAAATCTAAAATTGAAAAGTGACCTCATGTTGTATTATAACTCTCATCATCATCATACATAGTGGCATGTGTATGATGAGTGAATCGAGGGGTAGATACAGGATAATAGGGGACAAAATGGGGGGTATAAAGTGACACTTTTTTCTTAAAATAACAATAGTTTAACTTTGAGAGAATGTTAAAGACACTTCGAAAAATAATTTGACAATGACATAACAACATGAATTATGGTATTTTGAATGTAGTTTTTAAATATATAATTTTTTTCAATACCTAAATGGTAAAAGTGTGATAAATATATGCATTTATGACAATAGGTTGGTCATTTTGTATGAAAATATAAGGATATTGCATATATACAAACACACTTTTTTGAGTAAATGAATGAATTTTTGTATGAAACTTCATATATGGATAGGTGAAATGTTGAAGATTGTTGAGAATATTTTTTTATTAATTTTTTATTTTATATATATATATATATATATCATTTTTAAATAATTTTACAAGCTAAGACAACTAAAAATTGAAACTACAAGTGTACGAACACAACTTTTTGACCTTAACTTCATGAAAATTAATTTTTATAAAAGCATAGTTGACAATCTGTAGATTGTTGAGATATAAGTTTTATAAATGTTTGATTAATATTCAAAATTTTATAAGAGAATTTATATATATATATATATATATATATATATATAGATTCCATAATGAGTTATGTTACGTATAAATTAAGTAATAATTATAAATAATATTCATACATTAAAAGAATTATATATTATAAAACTATGATTTCCCCCTCTACAAACCCATATAATTTTTTTTTAAATTAAAAAATATCTCTGATCAAATATGTCGACAAAGACAAAAGAGACTCCTAAATTTATTAGAAACTAAGTGGGATACTCCATGGTTGGTTTCAAGATAGGTTCAGATGTCCCCAAGCCTGTACCCAAGGCAAATTTGGAGGGAAAATGTAAAATTAAAAGATTGAAAGGGTGTACACCCTTTTAAAGACGTTTAAGTTTAAGTTTAATTTATATTACATTTTATATTCTTATACTTTAAGTTTATTTTACTAAATATAAAAAAATAGGGCCACTTTGTGTCTTATGAAATCGATTTTAGAGTTACTAGAGTTACCATTTAGAAGTTAGTTTTTTAAAATCCAATCTAGTCAATACTTAATTTTTAGAATTTGAGGATTAGAAGATATAATGATAAATGAGGTTTCAAATCATGTTACATATGCAATATATCTATACCATTGATTATACCTACTATTATACCTAATTGAGTATGCCCTACCTGATTAAATACCCGAGTTTGAAGGTAGATTCCTAAATAATTTGTGGGCTTTTCAATCAATGGGTCTTTCAATATGCATAAATGACTTCCCTATAGCATGTAACTTATAACATACCCATACTCATGATAAGGTCACTCATACATGGCATCTACCGCATACCTATTACAACATGTATGTATGTAGTCACTCATACGTGACATTTACTTGTATTCATGATATGATATCTTATACTAGACATAAATGTAGCTCGTCACCCTAATAGACTCCATTCAGAATAGAATGAATCAAAACACAATTCAAAAGTGATTCTAAAAATATACCATTCATTCTAAAACAAATGTCAAATATATGGTCAATCCATGCATTCTTTAATTTCAATCTCATCTATTATTTCAAACTCACTAGAATAAATGCATATTCAGTCACTCCAAATTCACATAAGACACTCCTTCATTGACCCTCATCATCCCTAATCACTCCATAAACCCTTGTATTCACTTATAATCCCTATTCACTACATTATTAGTTCTCATTTTCCCTCATTATCCCTAATCACTCCCTTATTGGTTATCATCATCCTTCATTATTGTTAATCACCCCCTCATCATCCTTAGTCACTCCCTCATAATCCAAAATCATCCCTCATTGTCCTTGATCATCCATAAACACTCTCTCATTAACCCTCATCATCCCTAATCATACCTAATCACTCTCTCATCATCATTATCCCTAGTCACACTCTCATCATCCCTCATCATCACTAATAACTCTCTCATAAACCATCATCATTTCTTATTGTCCCTAGTCAATCCTTCATCATCTTTCACTTTCCCTCATCATCCCTAATCACTCCTTCATCAACCCTCATCATCCTTCATCATACCTAATCACTCCCTCCTTATTCATCCTCATCCCTCATTATCCCTAACAATTCCCTCATTAGCCCCCATCATACTTAAACACTCCCTCATCGTCCCTAGTCACTCCCTCATCTAGTAGAGTGTGTTCCAATCTAGTAGTCAGTAGAAATTTATTTCAAACTGAACAATATATTTTTTAGATGAATCTTGAATGGTGTTTTGATTAATTTTATTCTGATTAGAGTGTAATAGGGTGATTATTCACATTCATGTCTGGTAGATTAGGTAGGGCCATGATGTAATACTCTAGGTAGATTATTGAATGATTTTCATGGTGGAAATAAGATAATATCCTATTTGCACTTGCATGATGTAAATTAATTTTGAATGATGAGTATGATGACAAATGATGACAAATCAAAAATTTCTTCTATGTGCTTGCTTCATATACTCCAATTTGGAAAGTGAGTTATAAAAAAGGAAACTATATTTCCTCTTTAGTGGAAAAAAATGATGTTGGTATGATCTTTGGATGTGCTGATGTACTTTTGGCTTAGAAAAAGAGTTAATATGATGCAAATTATATTCCTCTTAAATGCTATATTAATATAATGTTGGTAAGTGAAAATGGGTTGCATTGTGATCTTGAGTTACATTGTGATCCTATGTTTCATTGTGAGTTAGAGTTGCATTGTGATCCTAAGTTGCATTTCCATCCCAAGTTACATTTTGAGCCCAAGTTAAATTGGGATCTCGAGTTCTATTTCCATCTTAATTTACATTAGTAGCCTAAGTTGTATTTGGATATTGAGTTGCACTACCAGCCTGAGTTACATTATGATCTTGAGTTGCATTGTGTTCCCAAGATTCATTGCTAGCTTGAGTTGCATTAGGAGCCCAAGTTGCATTACAAGACCAAGTTTCATAATAAGCATGATTTTTATTTATAATGATGCATTTTTAAAAATAAGAGTGATTATCATGGGATCATTATGAGAATCATGACATGGATTTTAACTTGTAACTATTGTGGGGGAAGGATGTTCTTTAAATTACTATGTGGGAAAACAAGTTATAATAAAGGAAACTTTGTAATTCAACCTTGATATAAAATCAATGTTGTAATGATACATATACTAGAGTTCATAAATAAATAGTAAATGTATGAAGGAAACTGTGTTTCCTCTTAAATGCAAGATCAAATGTTGGATTAAACTTTGTTTTTTCCTTAGATTTGCATATCATAGTTTGTTCTAGATTTTATTTCTTATTATTATGCAAAGAGTGGCAATTGATGTTTGGGTCTTTTGAGTTAGTATGGGCTTTAGCCATTGGATATTGTAAGGTTTGTTGATACCATGTCCCAATTTATCCACCTAGTAATAGACTTGATGACATGGGTTTTGGCATTTCTTGATGGTTTCATAGATTTGATGTTTAGAACTATTAGATCTCACCCCCCTTGTCACCTCTGCTCTAAAAATGTTGATGAGTGTAGTGCTTCTGTCTATTCCTATTTGGTATTTATATTTTGATGAGGAGGAGGTGAAATCCTTATTTTGGACACAGTTATTTGTTTTCTATTTGGGTTACAAATATTGAGTGAAAGGGCTAGAACATTGTATATCTTCTCATGTTTTCAAGTTATTCTCAAAGAATGATGTGGTTCGTGAGTATAAATTATTAGCATTTGTGCCATTAACTTTGTTAAGGCATTTTTTCTCCTTGAATTAAAATCTTTTCACTTTTGTATGAATTATGATAGGAAAGTGGAGAGGGGGTTGAGTAGAACTACCAATGTTTGCATCATTCCTCTATGGTGTGGTCTCCACAATTAATGTTTTGCGTTTGTCATTTAAGTTTAGTGTTTTTTGTTTAGGTTTCATTTTTAGGATTTCAGGTCAAGGGTGTAGGGTTCAAAGTTTATAGTTTAATGTTTGGGGTTGATTGTTTGGGATCGCCATTTAGGTTTTAAGGTTTAGTGTTTATCTACTTTTAGTATTTAGGGTCTATGGTTTTGGGTTTGAGGTTTTATGGTTTTGGGTTTGTGGTTTAGGGTTTAGTGCCTAGAGTTTTAGGATTAGGGTTTATTGTTATGAGTTTAGGGGTTAAGGTTTTGGGTTTGATGTTTAGGTTTTGGGGTTCAGTGTTTAGGGTTTAAGGTTCATGATTTTAATTTTTGTGTGTAGGGTTTAGTGTTTAATATTGAGGCTATAGGGTTAAGGTTATATGGTTTAGTTTTTAAGATTTAGGATTTTAGGCTTATGGTTTGGGCTTTAGGGTTAAGGGATTAAAGTTTAGGTTTTAGGGCTTAGGGTTTAGGGTATAAAGTCTAGGGTTTAAGGTTTTAAGATTCTATGTTTAGGGTCTAGGTTTTAGGGTTTACGTATTATTATTTTGGGTTTAGGGATAATGTATTAGGGTTAATAATTAAGGGTTTATGGTGTTTAATGTTTAGGTATATGATTTATTATTCATGGTTTAAGGTTTATGGCTTAGGGTTTTGGGGTTTAGGGTTTAATGTTTAGTGTTTAAGTTTTAGTGTTTAGGGTTTGGGGTTTGGGGTTTAGGGTTAATGGTTTTAGTTGAAATGGGGTATACTAGGTTGATTAGCTACATTTATGTCTGGTATGAGTGATTGTATCATGACTATAGGAATATGTCATGTATGAGTGACAACATGCCTACATAGACTACTAGGTATTGGGTAGATGTGATGTATGAATGATTGTATTATTATTATTATTATTATTATTATTATTATTATTATTATTATTATTATTATTATTATTATATGATATAGGTTACATATTATACGCTAGTCATTTATGCATATTGATATACCCATTGATTAAAAAAACCACAAATTATTTAGGAATTCATCCTGAATCCACCTTCAAGCCTTTTACACGAATGTCCTTAGTCACTCATTTATCTTTAGTTACTGGTTTTATGGTTTCACACTTAAGGTTTAAGGTTTAGGGTGTAAGCTTCAGGGTTTTAGTCTTGGGGGTTTAGTTGAGGGTTTGTGGTTTGGTTGATGGCTTGGGGTTTAGAACTTAGTGTTTAGTATTTAAGGTTTAGGATTTAGCATTTGAGTATTAAGGTTTAGGATTTGAGGTTTAGTGTTTAAGGTTTAGAGTTTACAATTTGGGGTTTTGGGTTTTAGGTTTAGGGTTTTGGTTTAAGGGTTTAGGGATTTAAGTTTAATGTTTAAGGTTTTAGGTTTTGGGTTTTGGGTTTGGGTTTATAATTTTTGGTTTAGGATTTAATGTTTAGGGTTTATAACTAATGATTTATGGTTTTAGGCTTGGGTTTAAGAGTTTAAGGATTAAGTGTAAGGATTTAAGGTTTAAGGTTTATGTTTGGAGTTTAGCATTTACAGTTTAGGGCTTATGTTTTGGCATTTAAGGCTAGGGGTTAAAGGTTTGGGGCTTAATTATTTGGGTTTTGGGTTTAAAGTTATGGGTTTAGGGTTTAGGTCTAGAGATTAGGGTTGGAGTGTAGGGCCTAGGTTTATTATTTAGGATTTAGGGTTTACATCTTTTGGTTTAGGGTTTTGGGTTTGGTGTCAAGTTTTAGTGTTTAGGGTTTTAGGTTTAATGGATTGGGGCTTAGATTTTAACATTTGGGATTCAGGTTTTTAGGTTTAGGATTTAGGGTTTAGAGTTTAGTGTTTAGGTTTAATGCTCATGGTTTAGGGTTCAAGGTTTATATTTTAATGTTTGGGGTTGGTTTATTAGGTTCTAGTATTTAGGTTTTAAGGTTTATTAGGTTTTACAATTTAGGGTTTATGATTTTGAGTTTGAAGTTTTATGGGTATGGGTTTGTGGTTTAGGGTTCAACTTTAAAGTTTTAGGGTTTAGTGTATTGAGGTTGATTAGAGTCTGGGCACAATTAACCCAATAACATATTGAAAATAATAATCAATAATTAAAACTATCTTGTATTTTCTATATATTTGAATAGTACATAGGCTATTAAATAGCCAATATGGACCAACAACTTCTTATAAAATAGGAAGGTAAATAAAGAACTAATCCGTTAATAGAGATATGGGTACAGCTAAAATATATTATTTCTATAAACAATATATTTTACTAACTTAATAATAACAACCAACTATTAACTTACCATGGTGAAAATCACCCAGTATATAGTAATTTACCCAAAGTAAATACCAATGTAAATTCTAATCCTTAACATTCCCTCCTTAGTGTTTACATGGGGAGAATGTACATCTTCAATAATTGGCCCGAACAAAATCATATGCCAATGCATATTTTTAGGTCTGCATACTACTATCTGGATCTTGTTGTCTAGATTTTGTTGTGCATGACCACTATTATGAGAAGAACACATCTCATATTTATTCCATGTGAACACAATAAAATTTTCATTATTTAATCATCTTTAGTCAGAGGATCTCTATAGTCAAAGGATTTCTACAGTTAGTTTCCCTCTTATACAATTGTTGCCACATTCCATTATATCTACACTCTCATTTTCTCCAATCTAGTAGGGGAATGAAAACACACATAATACAATAAAATGAAATATCATGAGGAATAAATCCTCATTGTCAACTTATGCAACCTATGTCGATGTTTTTTCTACCCAAACAAAAACAACATAGACAATTTTCATTGTCATTGAAGAACTGTCTTTGGCATTAGTCAATTTGGCACAAAACATACCACACTAAAAAAAGAAAAACCACACCACACAAAATGTCTCCAAATCATTTGGGGCCCCATTATTGGTGACTAAGGAGAGGCTCTAAAACTTCAAGCCTTTATTTCCTCTATCTTCCAGTAAGTGAAGCTGTTTACTCAACACATGTATCAATGAAACTCGATTGTATGAAGATTTTAAGGAGAAACCCCCCCCCCCCCAAAATTCATACATCACATACAAGCAAAAATTCATCCATGAGAAAAATATTTTTATATTTTACAATTTTTGAAAATGACTCTATATGAGACCTAATCCTAAACAAATTTGACCTTTTTGATATATAAACACTTTGAATTTTTTTACCTGACTCTTTTAACATATTAAATTGACATCTTAAACTTGTATTAATAATAAAACTAACATTTGAAACTAGCATTTAAATAATAAGAATGCTAATATTCAAAAATCTAAAAATAGACTCTTTCAAAAAAATCACTAATATTGATCAAAATATTGATCAATCTAGAATTAAATAAAACTAAACTAAAAAAGAGTCACTTAAAAAATTTATCGACTTAATTGTAAAGTATTAAAGTTAGAAAATAAATTGCCATTTTAACATGACTTACTAGAATGACACTTGAATGAAGACTATCAAAATTAATAACCTTTCTAATTCCTAAGACTATGTAGGAATATACACTAAAAAATACCATATGACTAATACCAAAAGATAAAAACTAAACTTGTAAACTAAATGACAAAAGATCAAAAAATTATTATGAAAAGACATACCTAATATACTAGACTACTTTATGGTTTTGAGATTTATGTTGTGGATCTATTCGTAGTCTCAGTTGGGTACATTGAATGGCTCAAAATGACATAGAATTGATCTCCTTTGCCAATTTTGAGGAGTACACTCTGGTGATTGATCAATGCTAATTCTAGCCATGGAGATTACATATCATGTAGCATTGGTGGTGATTGAGGTCGATGAATAGTAGGATAAAATATGATATGCCCTTAACCTTTGGTGTGTATAGGGATATGTGTGGTCGACTTATGGCTTACATACCTCTTTTATATCTTTGTTACATGTCTCTATGTTTTTAGTTAGATCGACCTATAGAACAACCATGGCTAAGTAGACTATATATAAAAAGTAGTGGTTAGTCTTTGATCATGATATTAAGTATTCTACTCTTATTGCATTGTTGTGGAGGTTTCCCCCTCAAAGTGGTTTTGCTATATAATCCAATATTTTGCTCTATTGTCAATTATTGTTGTGTGATATCTTATCCTTGATTATTCTATGTGATATATAATTATTTTGTACAAACATCTAAGTAATTTCATTGCAAGTGGTATCAAAGCTTCAATTTGGACAAGTTTTTGGATCTATCAAGGCACAACTTCTACGAGTGGAAGGAGTGAAAAAACATAACTTGCAATCTGGAAAGAATTTTTTTTTTCGTCAGTGTAGTATTGTTTGAAATGCTATTTCAAAAAAAAAAATTAAAAAGTATGCAAAAAATTACCTTTACATATTTTTAGTCATTGGATTCATCTTGGAGAGACGATCACAATAGTATATTCTACTGGTACACTTTTTAGTGCCAAAAATTTTCACCCTGGTGCACAAAATTAGTCATGGGATTCATCTTGGTGAGGTGATCACAATGGTATCAGCTCTTGGTACACTTTTTTGAGGGATAAAATCCTCCTAGGGTTTATGCATGGTGGGTCCTACTACTTAGGAAAAAAAGGAGGGAAATACACTCCTAAGACTCCTAGCAATGACATGGAATCTAGAACTTCAAATTTCATGATTTCTCAACTTTAGACTAATAAAAAGGGATTGGTGTGGTAAGATGACTTTGTTGCAGTTTAAACTAATGTTTCAGGGATACTTAGAGAGATTAATGGGGTGCACACTTAATAGCATCAAATAACTATGCAATTGGTTTCCATTTCATCTCAGTTACATAAAACAACCCTCCACCTCATCATTCGGGTCCTCCTCTCAACGCTAACACCTCCAATTTTGATGTGAAATTGATGTTGCCAAAAGTGGACATGCATAATTTTGATGGTGAGGATATTCTCATTTAGATCATCTAAATTGATAATTTATTTGATCTACACCAAACTCCTAGTTTTCAAAAGGTGATAGTGACATCTCTATATCTAGAACATGAGCAATTCATTTTGTATCATTAGTTGTGTGCTTAAAATAAAAATAATGGTGCCCCTGTTACATGGTCTTTTTTCACTGATGAGTTGTTGGCTCATTATTAAAATAATGTCTTTGAGAACTACTTTATCTAATTAGCTAAACTACATCAAACAAAAACTATGCAGGATTATATTGAACAATTTTAGAATCTATCCTTATAGGTGGAAGACATCACTGAGGCAAATTTGACTGATATTTTTCAAAGTGGACTCAAAGATAACATCCAATTAGAGGTTTGTATGTTTAATTCATCATCTATATCAGAAGTCATCCCAAAGACATGCATGACAGAAGAAAAAGAGATGGTCAAATAGAAAACTTTCACTACTGGTCGAGATCGTACCTCTTTCTAACACCATCATTTCCTCAACCCACCAGATTGACACCTCAAAAAATTGAGAAGTGAGCTAAAGGGTTATGTTATGGATGTGAAAACAAATTGAGAAACTGACTTTGATGTACTGAAAAGAAGCTATTTTACATTGAAGGTGCCAATGAGGATGTAGATGAGGAGGCAATTGGTGAGGATGCAGAAGGCCCTGAGGAGGAATATGAAGACTCTCAACCTAATATTTCCTATCATGCCCTTTAAGGTATTAGTACTCCCCAAACTCTTAAGGTGGTGGGTTTCCTTAAGAAATAGAAGGTCACTATATTGATTGATTCTAGGAGCACACACAACTTCATCAATAGTAAGTTGGTTGCTCGTTTGAAGTGTTTAATTTATCCTGCTTTAGAATTTCAAGTCATGATTGTAGATGGTGGTACTGTCAGCTATTCAAAAAAAAATTATAGTATTAATCTGGCCATAGGAGACTACCTGTTAGATTCTTCTATGTTTTCTATTCTCTTGGGTGGAGCTGACATTGTTCTAGGAGTACAATGGATCACCACTTTGGGCACTATTGAGATGAATTATTCATGCACTTTCATTTTTAGGGAAGGACATTTGAGCTAAGTGGATTAAGGGCCAAATATCCACAACTTGTTATCTCCCATCAAATGACCAAGATTCTTTGAAAGGGTGCTGAAGGATTTGTGGCTCATTTTTTTCCATTAAAGTCCATCCAACTCAACCATCTACACCTCTTAATCTTCAACAAGTGATTGATGCTCATTCTATTATTTGTGGTGACATATTGAAAAGAATTTCACTCAGTTGCATGCAAGATCAGGCCATCACCCAACATCAGGCCATACAGGTATCCCTACACCCAAAAAAGTGAAATTGAAAATATCGTATAGGAGATGTTGGACATAAGAATCATTTGCCATAGCCAAAGTGAATATTATTCACCAATTATCATGATGAAAAATAAAGATGACACTTGGAGGATGTGCCCCAACTATAGAGAGCTCAACAAGTACACTATCAAAGATAAGTTTTCTATTCCTATCATTGATGATTTGCTAGATGAATTAAATGGTGCTCTTTATTTTATCAAGTTAGATATGCATTATGGGTATCATCAAATCTAAATTTGTGATGAAGGCATACCCAAAACAACTTTCAAAACTTATGAGGGCCATTATGAGTTTATGGTTATACCTTTTGGTCTAACAAATGCACCATCCATCTTGTAGAGTTTGATGAATACTATTTTTAAGCCATTTTTTAAGAAATTTGTTTTGATGTTTTTTGATGATATCCTCAATTATAGTAAAAATTGGGAAGACCATTTGCACTATGTAAAACTAATTCTCTGAATTATAGAATAACATCAGTTGTATGTCAACCTTTCAAATGTTCTTTTGGAGCTTGTGAGGTTGAGTATTTGGGTCATATGGTTTCACATGAATGAGTGAAAGTGGATCCAAAAAAAATCTAAGCAATGGTCGATTGGCTGATTCCTAGGGCATTCAAGCAATTAAGGGGATTTTTGGGGCTAACTAATTACTATCACAGGTTTGTCAAAAATTATGGTAGCATTGCAGACCCACTCACCTCTTTGTTGAATAAAGACTCCTTCTAGTGGACTGATCAGCTACCAAGGCATTTAAACAATTGAAATTGGCTATGTGCACCACTCTAATGTTGGCCATTCTTGATTTTTCTAAGACTTTTGTGGTTGATTGTGATGCATTTGGATATGGTACAGGTGTTGTGCTCATGCAAGAAGGTAGAGCACTTCCATTTAAAATTCACCAACTAAAGGGTAAAAATCTTCTCAATCCCATCTATAAAAAGGAAATTATGGCCATTTTGCATGCAATCAACAATGGAGACCTTATTTGATGGGTCATCACTTTCAGGTAAAGACTAATCATAATAGTCTCAAATATTTCTTGGAACAATGGTTGTCATTAGAAAAACAATAGAAAAATATGGTGGTATATGCACTATCCAAGAGGGATGAATCAATTGAGGCATTGTTATGTGTCATGACCATTTGGTAGGCAGATTGGCTAGAGGAAGCAAGATCAGAATGGGAAAATGACATTGCATCCCATGATTTGATTCAGAATATTTAACAAAGTTTGGTTGGATTTAAAAAATTCACATGGAAGGGTAATGCATTATGGTATAAAGACAAATTATACCTATGTAATAATTCTCTTCTCAAACAAAAATCTTTTAGAAACTTTATGCAACTCCACTTGGAGGTCATTCAGTATTTTTGAAAACCTATCATAGAATCAAGTAGGATTTTTTTTGGAAGGATTCAAGGGGGATGTTTAGAAATATGTGGTTGAATGTATGATCTATCAACAAAATAAAATTGAAACCATCAAAACTCTAGGTCTTTTGCATCTTTTATCCATTCCTAGCTAGCGTTGAGAAGAGGTGCCTATGGATTTTATTACAGGGTTACTAAGATCTTATGGTCAAATTTTTATCATGGTTTTTGTGGATCATCTCCGTAAGTATGATCATTTTTATTCTTTATTGCATCCCTTTGTTTCTATTATAGTATCTTCTACTTTTCTCAATACAGTTTAGAAACTGCATGGTACTCCTAAGATCATTTTCAGTGATAGAAATCTCATTTTTACTAGTAATTTTTGGACTGAATTATTTGTATTTTTAGGAAACAAGTTGGCTCATAGTTCATCTTATCATCCTCAATCATATGAAAAAACTAAGGTAGCCAACAAATGTCTAGAAGGATATCTCTATTATTTTATTTCTGATCACTAGGATAAATGGGTTCATTGGTTGCCACTTGTTAAATGGTGGTATAATACTTTTGTTCATAGTTCTTCCAAAATATCTCCCTTTGAGGCTTTATATAGATAGCACTCTCCATCCATCACTTCAACCTTGAAGATCCATCCCAAAGTTCATGCAGTTGAGGAACATATTCACCATCAATAGGAGGTCCTTGAAAGTTTGTGTGAAAATTTAGCCATGGCCTAGAATCACATGAAGCAACAGCCGGATTAACACGAGTGAGAGACATTTTGACATTGGTGATTGGGTCTTTATTCACTTGCATCCATATAAGCAGATGTCCTTGAAGCAACAGAAAAAGGATAACAAGTTATCCTCTAAGTATTATGATCCCTATCAGATCTTACATAAAATTGGTAGTGTGGCCTATAAGTTAGAGTTTCCTTCATCCACTCACATACATCTAGTATTTCATGTATCATTTCTGAAGAAAGTCATTGGACACAGAGTTGCTACTAAAACTAAGTTAACATAATTGGATGAGGAAGGGAGAGTTGTTCTTGACCCTGAAGCAATCCTTCAAATGTGTACTAATCAACTGGAGTCTAGAGTGATTAAGGAGAACTTAATCAAATAGAATAATCTACCTTGTGAAGATGCCACCTAGGAGGATGAATCCTTTATATAGAAACATCCAAAGTTGATTCAACATTGAGGATAATGTTTTTTTGAAGGGGAGGGGCATGTTATGCCCTTAATCTTTGGCATGTCTAGGGATATATGTGGCCGACTTGTGGCCTACATACCTCTTTTATATTTTTGTTGCATTTCTCTACGTTCTTAGTTAGGTCAGCCTATGAAATAACCATGGATAAGTAAATGATATATAAAGTAGTGGTTATTCTTTGATAATGATATTAATTATTCTACTCTTATTGCATTGATATGGAGGTTGCCCCTTTGAAGTGGCTCTGCTATATTTATCCAGTATTGTGCTCTACTATCAATTATTATAGTCTGATCTCTTATTCTTGCTTATTTCTTGTGATATATAATTATTTTATATGAATATATAAGTAATTTCATTACAAAATACCATACGGATGATATAGCTCAGCTTTTGTACAAAAAATAGATCCCATAGAAGAAAATTGCTCGTTTATAAATAAAAACAAGAAGAGATGCTATCAAAGATTAACCAACCAAGACTCAAATGCAGCTTGTTAGATGGTCAAAAAATGGCTTCACCAACCATGTCAGGATTGATACACTAGTTTTGCTTAACAATATCCTCTCACAAATTATTCATACTTTCCACTTATTGGAATATAAAATAATTTCCATCCACTAAAGAATATAAAACACACACTGAATGTTTGTTATTGCGTGAACATTAACAAGTTGAATAAATCTTTGGCCTTGAGATATGTATGTTATAATCAGAATGGTCGAATATGGATTTGTACTAAGCCATGGGGAGATAAAGTTGGCTAAAGATGACCAAAATGTGTTCAAATCTCCACACAAGACAAGCAAAGTGGAAAGAATCTGAATGCAGGCTCCAAATACACAAATCTATGCTAAAACAAATATCATTTATTCATCACTTTAATTTACTTAGAGTATTATCATCCTCAGGGGCATATGACTAAATTATTGCCCCTTAAAAAATAATTAACTTTTCATTATGCAAAGGATCACACACCACTCTGATACCAGATATTGAAGTTGATAAGAGTTTGGGCATAATTATCCTAATAACATATTGAAAATAATAATCAATAACAAAAAATTGTCTTGTATTCTCTATTTATTCAAATAGTACATAGGCTACTAAATAACCAAGATGTACTAACAACTTCTTATAAAATAGGAAGGCAAATAAATAACTACTTCATTAATAGAGATACATGTACAACTAAAATATATTATTTCTATACACAATATATTTTACTAACCTAATTCTAATAACCAACTATTAACTTACCATGGTGAAAATCTCCTAGTTAAAAGTAATTTACCAAAAGTAAATACCAATGTAAACTCTAATCCTTAACATAGTGCTTAGGGTTTTATGATTAGAGTTTAGGGTTAAGAGTTTAGGGCTCAAGGTTTTTGGGTTAGGGTTTGGGGTTCAGTGTTTAGGGTTTAACGTTCTTGATTTTGATTTTTTTCAGGGTTTAGTGTTTAAATTGAGGGTATAAGGTTAATGGTTTATGGTTTAGTGTTTAGGATTTAAGATTTTAGGTTTATGGTTTGGGGTTTAGGGTTAAGGGTTTACATTTAGGTTTTAGTTTTTAGGGTCTAAGGTATAAAGTCTAGTGTTTAATGTTTTAAGGTTCTATGTTTAGGGTCTACAATTTAGGATTTGTGGATTCTTGTTTTGGGTTTAGGGCTAATGGATTAGGGTTAAGGGTTCAAGATTTATGGCTTAGGGTTTAACAGTTTAGGTATATTATTTAGTGTTCATGGTTCAGGGTTTAGGGTCTGGGCTTTAGTATTTAGGGTTTAGGTATATTATTTAGTTTTCATGGTTCAGGGTTAATGGTTTAGGTGGAAATGGAATGTATGAGGGTGATTGGCTACATTTATGATTAATATGAGTGATTGTATCATGACCCCAGGAAGATGTCATTTATGAGTGACCACATACCTCCATGTAGTACTATGTATGTGGTAGATGTAATGTCTCAATGATTGTATCATTACTATATATATGTTATAGGTTGCATACTACAGGGCATTCATTTATGCATATTGATATACCCATTAATTAAAGGTCATTATCTCAGTTGAGAACAAGGTTGTTAAGAATATTTCGAGACAAAGATAACAAACTCCAAGTATAGTGCATATCTAACAACTTGATCAACTTCAAACCTGTAAAAAAAAGGAATTGAAGGTAACAACAAGCTTAAAAAGTGAAGAACTTCATGATTACAAGTAGAGTTGATAGTTTTCCAAGATAGAACATGGGTCTATGTAATCAAAATAATCATTTTCTTGTGAAAAAAAGGTGTGTTGTTACTTAATTTGTTTTATTCACAAAGTTCTTGCATGTTGTAATGAAATCCCTTCATTTGAACATAATTTATACTTGATCCAAGGTTCATATCATTGAAACCTTCTAAAGCCTATTTTCTATGTATCTATAGTCACTTGTAGTCTATTGTATCATGTATAAAACATTGCATGAGTATTTTCAGAAGATTTGAGAAGTTTAGGGAGGTAGTCAAGACTTTGTTCCAAGTGTTAGCTCTTGAAAATAGTATTTAAGTTGTATGAACAATCAATTTGAAGCTATCAAGCTTTATGTGCATAGTCAAACCTTAGAATAGGGTTTTTTATAAAAAAAAGAACCATTTAACTTGCATCTAAACTAGTGAAATATTCTCAAACTTATATGTAAGTATAGAAGGTTTGTAAGGCATTCCAATAGGTAGCATGATTAAACTCACATTGTGCTTACAAATATAGGGGATTATTTTTTGATATGCATGTAAATAGTCACAGGAAAGCTCAGTTAAGAGAAACTTTAAGTGTTTTAATTTTTTGATTGAGTCTAAACCTATTATGAAGGTCCAATTTTATTGTTTAAACACTATATAATACTTATTTAAAGTGATTCAAAGCATTTGGTAGTTAATCCAAGTCAATATCCTTCCAATTAGGCAGATTAGGCCATCGAGACCTAAACAACAAAGTTACCATTGAAGTCCAATTCTTAAGAAACCAATAAAATAAATTAGTTTCTCATCCTTAGAGATAGTCTCCAAACATCTTAAGAAATATTTATAAGAATCCTTTAATGATCTTAGATTAAGAACACCCTTTCAAGACCAAACATGCCTATCCACAGTATTGTAACAGTTCTTAGGACTTAGTCAACGTTTTGAGAACTTTGGTGATCTAATTGGTATTTTGAGCTTGTGTAAAGACACCTATGAGTCTTGTATCATTGTTTTGAGATTTTCATTGAGTTTTTGAAGATAAAGAGTCCACAAATCAAGGTAGTTGTAGACCTACTTGTATCAAATCCTTAAGAGGCAGAATTTGGCCTAATATGCCTATAAAGGATAGAGTTGTCATCATCTGAGTTTTGAGTTGAATTTCTTCATGCATTAAGAAGCATGAGTCAAGAAATTCGTGAAACCCTCATAGTCTTTTTCAAATAAGTGAGGATGTACAATTGAGTGCTTTAGGAGTCAAAGAAGGGTTTTGCTTGAAGGTAGATTATTGTCTTGGGATTGAGTACCCTATTTTAAGTTATTAAAAGTGTCTTTTAATCTGAATACAGAGCCTAAGAATTCAAGAAATAATACTAAAGAATAAGGCCATTAGTCTTTTAACAGCAATACTCAGAAGACCTTTTATGATAGATCAAGAGATAGTTTATGGTTAGGAAGAGACCTAATTACAAACAAGTTTATAGAAGACCTTGAAGTAGACCAGGTTGAGTAAGTAGAGCACTTACTTTGACACTAGTAAGTAGAGCACTTACTTTGACACCAGTAGGGAATAGTAAAGATCAAGATATGGGTTATGTATTTAGGTAGGGCATACTCATTGAGATCAAGAAATGGCTCGGTTATTCAATCAAGTAGGGAAGACTCAAGCAGATAAAGTAGGTAAGGCATACTCAAGTAGGTATAATAGACATATTATTACATGCTTAACATGATTTGAAACCTTGTTGCTCATTCTATCTTCTGATCATAAAATTCTAAAAACTAAGTATTCACCAAAATGAATTTTGAAAAACTAACTTCTAAATGGTAACTCCTACAGCTTTGTAATAAATTTTAGAAGATGCAAAGTGGCCTTAATTCATTATATTTAGTAAAATAAATTTAAGTGTAATAATATATGTAATTTAAAATTAAATGTAAACATATACTTTTACATTTATTTTACTAAATATATCCTTATAAAACAATAAACAACAGGTCACAAGAGGTCAAACACAACAAAACAAAAAAAATACAGGTCAAATGGCGTACACCCTTTGGACTGCAAAGGGCATACACCCTTTGTAAAGGATGTAAGCCCTTTTATCAAAATGGCATACACCCTTTAGGGTTAGGATTGACCCTTATGGGATTTGCATTGAGTTTTTTTTTAAGGGTGTATGAGATTTTGAAAATGGTGTATGCCCTTTACAAAAAATGTTTTGTATTTTTCATTGTGTCACCTTTTTCATCCCCCAAATTTGTGCATATACCCCAAGGATGCAATATATCATGTCAAAATTATTGAACCATAGGAGAATCATGTAAATGTGTTTGTTTTGGAACACATTGAACTGGCACCAACTGTAATCTAGGGCATGGAGTGAATATTGGTTGTCTCAAACCCTGAATGACCTTATGAGATAATGGGTGTTTAGAAAAGTCCATTTCTCTCCTCTGACTAGTGTGCATAGAATGAACCTAAGTAGGTTGTATCATTAACTATGTAGAAGGGATTGGCATATGTGGGGCATCTACCTCTAAAATATGGTCTTGAATAGGTGTAATAACTGACTTAGGAGAATGTCCCTAAATATAATAATTAGCTCAAGATAATAATAATAATACATAGTTGTACCAATTGTATATTAAGAGTAATGTTTGGGTAGGTGTAACAACCAAATATGATGGTGGGGGGGTTGTGGAGGAACTATATATAATGTTAGAGGGTATTCATATGGAATACCTGGAACTTTTACCACCCTGTTGCAATGTATATAATCGATGCATTAGTGCATTGTTGATGGTAATGTGTGAATTTTTTGTATCCAAGGGTGCCCTAACATGTCATGTTACAATCATAATGAGTGGAGGATTTGGGGGGTGAATCAATCTTCAAAACCTTTCTTTCAATTACACTTAAGCAATCATGAACCATTCAAACAAACATATAGATCTAGCAAGTATAAGTAACTAGCCACATAAGCATGAAACACAAGAATACATCACATATGTGGGAAAACCTCAAGGGGAAGAAAATCCACAGATATCTATAAATGGACTATAGTAATTTAAGACAAAAACCAAGTTTAATGAAGCACCAACTCCATATGGATCACCAACCCCAACTAGCTAAGCACCCACTTGACTAGGCTTTAGCAAGCACCTAATTGCAAAGAGTGGTCAACCCCCTAGATGACTCAACACCATCTCAACCATCTGATTGTTTTGATCACCTTAAAATAAATATATTTCTAAACCAATCGATGATGACCACTTCTTCATCTCTTCACACTCTTATCCCTCTCAAACTGCCTTTTAGGCCTCTTCGCTCAACTAGGTCTCTTCAACACTGATTAGGTCATATGACCTTGATCTTCATACTAAAACCTCTTGTTAGATATTCATGATAGATCCTCTATACTCATTTATTGGTATATAATACCTTCTTCCAATCAATCATCTTCTATTTTATTCACTTTTCTATCCAATTCTCTAACTATCTAATTAGACATAAAAGGCCTTGTTCTTATACAATCCTCTTACTCATACACCTCTTGGTCCACCACACACACTTTCCCACTTAGATTGGATACACAATAGGCCTTTGTACACATTAAAATTAAGAATCAATCATTACATTAGGTTTGATAATACTCAAATAGACCAAATCCTTCTTTAGGGCTCATGGAGACCTAATTCCATTAGGCCTACTTTAGGGCATGTTACCTTAAGACCCATTGGAACACTCTACACCTATATACATGCACAACCTTTCAATACAATAGTAAAATAGGAATTATCCAACATATTTTGATCACCATGACACCTTTTAGGTCCAACCATCACTTGAACCACTTCATTAGCATTGTTCATATTAGACCTTTGAACACATAGAAAAGTCTATCTTGAATAACTGAAGATAACACACCACTTAGTGACACAACCATGACAATAAATCACTTATACATAACTGACATGACCTAAAAAATATCACTATATGCATTAGACACTTCAACTCATGACATAGATCCTCAAGAACACCTCTGCAACTCATTCACTCAAAACTACCACTTTTCTTAAAAGACCAATCATGGTGACTCATAATTCCAACATATGTATAGGGACATGATCCTATGTCATCTACAGACCATCTTAAAATATAAACATCATATGGTTTAGTGGCAACTATTAGTCTTACAGACCAATTTTTTGACCTCAATACATAAAGACCTAACTAAATCAGACAAGCCATTTTGGATTCATCATTTTCACCATTATCCCTGACTTCCAAGCTCTCTACCAAGAATGAATAAGTCATATTAGTCTTGTGCACCTGAGTTAGCCTAATGGTGAAGAACATGTGCTCTCAAAATAGAGGTCACATGTTCTAATCCTGTAGGGGATAAGGTATGCATACCTTCATTAAAGGTATCCACATGCAATGGGCTAACTGACTCAATGTTCAATGCAATGGGGTTTAGCAAGAGGCTTGAAACCTATGTTTAATTTGAAGAGGTAAATCCATAGTCCATGGCTATGGACACTATTCACCACTAGTTTGGACGTTTTTAGTATTAAAAATGTCAACACCCAAAAAATTTAAACCTGACGATCATAGCCTAGCGGTGAATGAGATGAGTGTTATAAGTGAGAGGTCTCAAGCTCCATTATTTGGGATGACAACTCTCTAGCATCATTATCACACTTAGCTATGGTAGGCTATTCATGAAAAGTATCCACAATTCTATGGGTTATTGACTCAATGTTTAATGTGATGGGGGTCAGTATGTGGCATGAAACATGTGTTTAATGCGATGGGGGTCAATATAAGGCAAGTCCACAATTCATGGTTAGGGATACTATTCACCACTGTTTTGGGTATTGTTATTACAAAAATATCTATAGTTCTAGGTCTATTTCAAAAATCCTAATACCCCAATTTTTTTTTTGCACCTGAGTTGGCCTAATGATGAAGAATATGTGCTCCCAAAAAGGAGGTCACAGGTTCTAATCCTGCAGGGGGTAAGGTATGCACACCTTCAAAAAAATTATCCACATACAATGGGATAACCATCATGGTGTTCAATGCGATGGGGGTCTACAAGTATCTTCAAACTTTTTTTCAATGCGATGAGGCAAGTCTACAGTCTATGGCTAGGGATAATATTCATTGCTAGTTTGGACATTCTACATATAAAAATCTCAAGATCCAAAAATTTGCCAATGAGATGTATAAGGATTGGTGAAGTGGTTTGGTTGTGCCCTATCCCACCCAAGTTCAATTCTTAAATGGTGTTTATATGCTAGATGTGGTCATTTACTCAATGGTTTCAAATGTGATCAAGTGTTAATCATTTATAATAGTCCAATAGTTCTCTTGGGGATTGGGTGTTAGGTGTGGAACTAGATTGTCTTCTAGGATAAGAGGTTAAAATTATGATATTATTTCAGTCAATTTTGGATCACACTCTTTGAATCCCTGATGGTTTAGGGGTTTTAAGAGGGGTTGGGATCTAAGGGACACATGCTCCAAAATTTGTTTTTATTAAAATTGCCTTGTTAAATTATAATTTTGTAGTCAATATGGCCCATTGATTAAAGGTTTCTAGATTTGACAGTATATATTATGTTTAGGTGTTTTTACCTTAAAATATATTGATATATGGTTGATATGTATGAATGTGATAAAAAATTGAAAATATTGTACACATAGAGGAGGCAGAAAAGGTAGAGAGGTATAACAGGGTTTGTTACAGGATTTTGTTTCTCCCTTGTATTGCTGAAAATAATATATTAGACAAGTTTAGTGGATGTAGCCCATCTTGAGTGAACCACATTAAATCTGGTGTCTCATGTTATGTGCATGTTTATGTTTATTTTTAGAATGTTTGATTAATTTTTTTCATAGTTTCTCTTGTATGTGATTTAGGGATAGATCTGGGTTTAATTTATCCTAACATTGGGCCCCCAGTTTGTGCCCCGAAATCAGTTGTAGCTTCAATCAAAATCTAGTACCGAGTAAAAAAAAAAGACATACCAATCTCAAAAAACATCTCCATGCACTTGGTTTCATCATTCTAGCATGAAAACATATTCCAATTCATCTTCCCACTATTGCCTGGGTTTTTCACTGTTTGCACCATTTGGCCTATTGGTGACTGGCTAACTTGGATGATTGGTTTATCATACTTAATGAATATAACCTATCCAAAAACCTTCATGGACATGAAACAAGAGTCTTTAACTTCTTCCTCCATCCATTTCTTACTATGTCCAATGCAACTTTTGACTTCTATAGTGACTTCTTCAAAAACAAGAATGTAACTCAACATTTTTTCTCTCCTCTCTCTAACCAATACCACCTATATGTACCTAGGAGATTCCACTAAAAACTCCAATAACTTACCTAATCATACCAATCCATTTTAGGCACTTTTGATCAACATCTTCAACATTGGGTCCTTATTAAGGTTCTAAGAGGGTTTTATTTTCCACTCTTAACAATCGTTCATAAAGTATAGCCCCTCAATCCAAAAAATAATGCCTAGAATTTTGATCTTGGACTCTTTCCCATCTATCATGAATTTCTTAGGTTCCCATATAAAGGTTTGATGAGCTAATGAGCACAAAAATATCTTTCTCAGGTTGAGAACCCTTTATTATGAGCACTCGAGAGACCTCCAAACAAATTTTTATGCCTTGTCCTTCAAACTAGAACCTAAAACTACATGAAAAACCTTGAAAAAACATACCTCAACTATGATAATGCTTACATGAGCTTAAACACCTTGAAATATGATCATGACCCTTCGTTAGGCCACACTCTCTCTCTTTGCTCTCTAGACTTTGACCTATAAACCACATTAGGCTTAAAACTAACCTTCATGCCTCTTTCCATGCACTCTCTACCTCACTCACATACTCAATACACCTCTCTCATGCTTAGAAATTGCCATACATCTTTCACATACCTTGAAAATAGATCATGATACCTCATTAGTGTTGACTAATTTTTGCCCACAGGCAAGAAATCTTGGTCAACCTCTTCCCTTGCTTTGAAATGCCAGTGTCTTTCAAGTAGTGCTTGGTTCATCCATCTTCAAGTTTTTCAGCTTTGGTTTAATGGACGATTCAAGCAGAATAGACCTGATGAACTTTGCCAAGGACGGTGATGAGCCCGCGAATGTCAAATTTAAGCTAGTAAAAAAGGGCTATTGGTTTTTTAATGCCCGAGTGCCAACCATGGAATGAGCCCAAGGTATGCAGTGACCTGCCAGAAGATCACCCCTGAGGACTGAAGGATCAAAAAAGGACAAAGAGCCCAGAAAACAAAGAGCAAGCAGACGGTGTGGCTCATAAATTCAATCCTAATAGT
This sequence comes from Torreya grandis, assembly GCA_037957365.1. NCBI lineage: Eukaryota > Viridiplantae > Streptophyta > Pinopsida > Cupressales > Taxaceae > Torreya > Torreya grandis. Next base: position 1,557,128 of record JARHVA010001930.1, read on the forward strand.
AGAATGGCCAGGATGCAGAAGTAGATGAAGCGTCCAAGGGATGCAAGAAGGTGATGGTGTCAGGAAGTTATTTTAGTAGTTGACACAGTGCCTACCATTGGCCACTTGTAAAAAGGGTGCCAAAAGGCCTCCTTTCTTCTCCTATATATTGAGAACTTGGTCATTTTGTAAAACATCTTCCACATTTGTAAGGCATACCCCTGGCAAAATTTCACTTGAATCAAATAAATGCAATTTTTTTACCTCCATTTGGATAGATATTTCAGAGTTTGTCTTGAGTGTTTTTCTGTGTCCAGTCATTATTTCTTGATGCTCTCATAGGTTCAACACCAGCAAACCTATTATCTACAAGGTGCCATTTTTGTAGTTGAAAGGAGAAGAGCTGACATTTGAGAAGACTAGAATAAAAGGAGTTACAGTGTGCATTTCACAGTGCCTCAGTGATTTTCTATTTCCTGTGTTTTCATGAAAGCCTCCCTGCCAGTCTTTTGCAGCGTAGTCCTTCTACCAAGTGTGTAGTGTATGTATGTATTTGTCTGATTCTGAGAGTGGATGTGTGAAGGTCAACTTATTTTGGTGCATCACCTCTTTTAGAGTAGGTTTGTTTTTCCTGACAGCAGAATGGCCAGGACGCAAAAGCAAATGAAGCGTCCAAGGGACGCAAGAAGGTGATGGTGTCAGGAAGTTATTTCAGTAGTTGACATAGTGCCTACCATTGGCCACTTGTAAAAATGGCACCAAAAGGCCTCCTTTATTCTCCTATATATTGAAGACTTGTCATTTGAAAAAAACATCTTCCACATTTGTGAGGCATAGCCCTAGCAAAATTTCACTTGAATCAAATAAATGCAGTTTTTTACCTCCATTTGGATAGATATTTCAGAGTATGTCTTGAGTGTTTGTCTATGTCCAGTCATTGTTTCTTGATGCTCTCACAGGTTCAACACCAGCAGACCTGTTCTCTACAAGGTGCCATTTTTGTAGCTGAAAGGAGAAGAGCTAAAATTTGAAAAGACCATAATAGAAGGAGTTACTTACAGTGTGCATTTTACAGCACCTCAGTGATTTTCTATTTTTTGTGTTTTCATGAAAGCCTCCCTGCCAGTCTTTTGTAGCCTGGTCCTTCTGCCAAGTGTGTAGTGTATGTATGTATTTGCCTGATTCTGAGAGTGGATGTGTGAAGGTTGACTTATTTTGGTGCATCACCTCTTTTAGAGTAGGTTTTTTTTCCTGCATCTCTCTCCCTTTTCATCCCCCCCTTTATTATATCTATATACCTATATTTTGCACTTGCTGGAACAAACAATGATACATCAAAGGGAGTTAGCCCTTAACTAGAGACTCTCCTCTCTTGCTTCACTAGTCCCATAGGCGAGAGGGGATTTTCCATGTTGTGAGGAGAAGGCAGGAGTTCAACCTCCTTGCCCCAGGTGTAATTTCCTGCGTCAACAATTAGGCCAAGTAGCATCTAGGAGTGGTCTAGTTGTAGACTTGATCTGAAGGTCCTACCCCTATAGGTTCACCCTGATACTCTCATGAGTGTTCCAATGCCTCACATACATGATCAAACAGCCTTCACAACTTTTCACATGCCTGAGTTCACTCACTTCAACATGTTACCTGCACATACCTTCTCATAAGGTCTAGACTAGGCTTCATATGCAACTTGACATCAATGATATGTACCTTCATGCAACCATAAAGCATTAGTTGCCTTCAAATTCTCTCTTTTGCCTTCAAATTATCTTTCATGACAACATTTTTTAATGACAACACTCCATCAATTCCCCTTGTCACATCAATACACTTCCAACTAAGCACACTCTCTCAATGACATCAACCTCATGCAAGATGCACTTTGATATCAATGACAATACTTAACAATATCCTCCTTTATCATGGATGGAAACCACTCTTAAAAACTTCTCTCAATAGGCAATTTCTCCCTCATTTTAAACTTGTTCCCCCTTTTACATAAATGACAAAGTGATGTTTACAACTTCTTGGATCAGACTCCTTGCAACCAAAACACTCAACACACAAGACTATAGTTTATGATTCATAATACAAAAATGACCCCCCTATCTTCATGCTTACCTTATTGTAACTACTCACCTACTCTTTGAGAAAATGAACCACTTGATTATCTCCCCCGAAGTACTTAGCTTCCTCAATGATTCTTAGGGGTAGGAATTACACCCAATTCATGTCTTAGGTGTTCAAATGTTGCCTTTGAAAGTGGTTTGGTCAAAATGTCTATAATTTGATCCTATGTAGAAGCATATTCAAGTTTGACACTTTGTTCACTTACTTGCTCTCTTAGAAAATGATACCTAATGAGAATGTGCTTAGTCTTTGAGTGCATGATAGGGTTTTTTGAGACACTTATAGAACTTGTATTGTCACAATAGATAGGGCTAGGACCATCATACTCCACCTTGTAGTCTTTTAAGATCTATCTCATTCATAGGATCTGAGTGCAACATGAAACTATTGTAATGTACTCAGCTTCACAATTGGATAATGCTACTAATGGTTGCTTTTTGCTTATCCTTGAAACTAGGCACCCACCAAAGAATAAATCTCCTTCACTGGTACTCTACTTATCATCCAGACTTCCTACCTAGTCTACATCTATAAAGATTGTCAAACTGAACTCCTTGCTCCTTGGATACAACCCAAACTCCATAGTCTCCTTGAGATAACTGAGTATCCTTTTGACTACTTGCAGATGATTTTCCTTTGAATCTGCTTGAAACCTTATCATAATACCTACTGCTTGCATGATGTCAGGTTTATATGTAGTGGTGTATATCAAACTTCCAATCATTGACGTATATGACATTTGATTTACCTTTGGATATTCATCTTCCTTGCCCAACTTACATCATGTGATCATAGGTGTACTCATTACCTTGCAATCTTCTATCTCAAACTTCTTCAACATCTCTATTATGTACTTGGATTGTGAAATGAATATACCTTTTATAGATTGATTGATTTGCAATCCAAGAAATAATGATAGTTCTCACAGCATGGACATCTCAAACTCTTTCTCCATCACCTCTGCAAAGGTATTGGTCATGTTCTCATCATTTCCACCAAATATGATGTCATCCACATAGACAACTACTATCAACTGATGGTCATCTTTTGTATTTATGTATAGATTACTATCTACAACTCTTTTATATCCTTTATCCAATAGATACTTGTCCAACCCAACATACCAAGCTCTAGGAGCTTGCTTTAGACCATAAATAGCTTTTTTCATCTACAAACATAGTCCTTGTCACCTGATAGTGAGAACTCCTCAGGTTTTTCTATGTACACCTCCTCTTCTAAATTCCTATTCAAAAAGGAAGATTTGACATCCATTTGGTATACCTTGAACCCTTTGAATCTTGGATATGCTAGAAACAATCTAATGGCCTCCAATCTTGCTACTAGTGCAAAGGTCTCCTCAAAGTATACCCCTTCAACTTGTGCATATCCCTTGCATACCAATCTAGCCTTGTTCATAGTGACTTCTTCATCTTCATTCAACTTATTTTTAAACACCTATTTTGTGCCAATGGCATTCTTGTCTTTAGACCTAGGAACTAGTTCCCAAGTCTCAATCTTCTTTATTTGATCTAACGCCTCATTCATAGCACCTATCAAAAACTTGTCTTTACTTGCTTCTATAATATTCTTGCATTCAATCTTAAATAATAGAGCGATATTCTCTTGATTTAGATTACTTACCAGTCTTCTCCTTGTTTGCATACATATATTCTTGTTGCCAATGATTTGAGATTCAAGATGATTTCTTCGAATATATCTTGAGGGGCCTTTTGAGTCTTGTATTTCCTCAACTTCTTCTTCCTCATCAATATCTATAGTTTCCTCTTCATTATTAAAGTCCATATTCTCTAAAGTATCCTTTGACTGTGAGTGTGATTTTCTTGTTTCATCAATCTTCAAATTGGTGCTTTCCACTATCTTATGTAACCTTTTGTTATAACATCTATATGCAGAGTTCATTGATAAGTATCCTAAGAATATACCTTCATCAGATTTGGAATCAAAATTTATTAAGTCTTCATCATCTCTTTTGATGAAACATTTTCTCTCAAACACTATACAGTGTTCCACATTAGTAGGTCTGTCTTTTCATAATTCATAAGGAGCCTTGTTGCCATTAGTCCTTATATGTCCCCTATTCAAAATGTATACTACAGGGCTCACTATCTCTCTCCAATATCCATCAAATAATATAGACTCATTTAGCATAGTTCTTTTTATCTCTTGAACTATCATATTCTTTCTTTCCACTACCCAATTCTACGGAGGTGTCCTAACTGTTAAGAATTGTCTTCTTATTCCATGAACACCATAGAAGTCATCAAACTCATTAGACAAAAACTCTCCTCCTCTGTCAGATTTTAGGCACTTGATCTTCCCATTATTCTCATTCTCAACAAGATTTTTGAATGTCTTGAACTTGTCAAGAACTTCTGAATTTTCTTTCAAGAATGCTATCCAAGTCATTCTTGTGTAGTCATCTATGAGAAACATGAAATAACTATCTCCTTGAATGCTTAGGATTCTTATAGGCTCACAACGATCAGTGTGTATTAACTCCAAGGATATTGTGGTAGAGTACTCCTTATATTTGAACCTTCTTCTAGTCCACTTACCATGTTGACATGCCTTGCAAAGTATGTTTGTAGGTTTGGTGATCTTAGACATGTTCTTTACACAATTTTTAATGCTTATCTTGACCATATTGTCAAAGTTTAGGTGACCTAACATTTTGTTCCATAGACAACTTTCATCCATATTAGTCATAAAGCATCTCTCCTTCTTGATCTCATTCAATACATATAGATTGTTCTCGGTCCTCTTAGCATTAACAATTAGCTTTCCTAATTTGGCTCTCCTTATCTCACACCCTTTGTCATGAAAGGTTAGTGTGTGTTCTTGATTGCACATTTGACTTAAACTAAGCAGGTTATGTTTCAAAGCTTCCACATACAACACATTTTTTATCTTGGTCTTCCCATTGTCCAAACTCAAGATACCCTTGCCAACTATATTGGCAGTTGTGTTATCTCCAAATCTCATTGTTCCTACAACATTCTTATTCAATGAGATGAACTTTTTTTGTCTCCTATTATGTGGCTTGAGAAACCAATATCTATATACCATTTCATGCCTTCATCTTGAATGTGAAAGGCAGTCTAAACTAGCATAGATTCCTCCTTAGTTTTCGATTCCTCCTTAAAAAATAATCCATCTTGACTTTTGGGCTCCATATAATCAGTCCTAACTTACTTTGCCCTCCACACCAATGTTTGACCCTTATCATGTACTCTAGAAGCTCCATATACCGTGTTAAGTCCTCTTGACTAATTACTCCTCCCATAGTCCCATGATAACTCATCTATTGAGACCATTATACAATAACTTGCTCTATGACCAAAAATATGACAAGCAAGACAACAACCATTGAAATAATCAGAGTCCCTTATTGTATTGGGTTGCCTGATTGGTCTCTTCATGTTGACTTTTATGTTGGTGCTCTTAACTTGTTCTAGCTTCTCACCCTCTTTCTCAAACTTGCTCACCTTGTCTATGATTTGCTCATGCTTAACCTTCAAATAATCTAGCCCTACCTTTAACTGATCATACTCAAATTATTTTGATCTGAACTTTGTATTGACACCTAACTAATTCTTGAGATCCTTGATGATCTTCTCATCCCTTTTGGCTTCTTTTGATCCAGTCACTCTTCAAGGTACAAATTTATTCTTTAAGATCCTTGACCATAGATCTCAACTCATGTTTCCTCTTATTTTGATGCTTCAAATCATCTAGGGAACTTATGAGCTCAGCTTCAAGGTCTACTTCAGCTTCTCCTTCTTCATCATACATATTTTCTTCTTGATCACTAGACGTCTTGTGCTTCTTAAAATCACCTTCAAGTTGTTAGGCCTACTTCAAAGGACCAATATCTAATACCAATTTTAGGAATCACAATGACTAAGAGGGTGGGGTGAATCAGTGTTAAAAACCTTTCTTTCAATTACACTTAATCAATCATGAACTATTCAAACAAATGTATAGATCTAGCAAGTATAAACAACTATCCACATAAGCATGAAACACAAGAACACATCACATATGTGAAAAACCCTTAAAGGGAATAAAACCTATAGATATATGCAAATGGACTATAGTCCTATAAGACAAAAACCAAGTTTAGTGAAGCACCAACTCCACATGGAGCGCCAACTCCAAATAACCAAGCACCCACTTGACTAGGTTTTAGCAAGCACCTACTTCCAAGGAGGCACCAACCCCCTAGATGACTCATCACCAAATCAACCCCCTAATTTTTTTGATCACCTTCAGAATACTATGTTGTTCAACCAATAGATGATGACCACTTCTTCAACTCTTCACACTCTTATCCCTCTCAAACTGCCTTCTAGGTCTTGTCAAGACTGATTAGGTCATATGACCTTAATCTTCATACTTAGACCTCCTGTTAAATATTCATGAAAAATCCTATACACTAATCTGATGGTATATAAGACCTTCCACTCAATCATATTCTATTTGATTCGCTTCTCCATCCAATTCTATAACTAGCTAATTAAGCCTAAAAGGCCTTGTTCTTATACAATTCTCTTGCTCATACACATATTGGTCAGCCACACACACTTGTGCACTTAGATTAGACACACAATAGGCCTTAAGACACATTAAAAATAATAATAAATCATTGCATTAGGTTGGTCAATACTCAAACAGACCAAATCCTTCTTTAGGTCTCATGGAGACTTGATTTCATTAGGCCTACTTTAGGACATGTTACCTTAAGACCCCTTGGAACACTCTACACCTTTATACATAGCACAAAATTTCCATACAATAGTCAAATAGGCCTTATCCAACATCCTCTGATCACCATGACACATTCTAGGTCCAACCACCACTTGAATCACTTCATTAGCACTGTTCACATTAGGCCTTTGAACACACACAAAAGTCTATCTTGAACAACTGAAGATACCACAGCATTTAGTCACACAACCATGATAATAAATAACTTATACATAACCTAAATGACCTAAAAAATATCACCATATACATTATATACTTCAACTCAGGGCATAGATCCTCAAAAACACCTTGGTAACTCACTCATTCAAAATTGTCAATTTTCCTTAAAGACTAGTCATGGTGACTCAAACCTCCAACATCTGTATATACATTTTCAATAACTTAAAATGCATGAACATGATCCTCTATCATCTCTATACCATCTTCAAATATAAACATCATATGTTCTAGTGGCAACTATTGGTCTTACAAACTAAATTGTTGACCTCACTACACACAGATTTCACTGAGTTAGACAAGTCATATTTGGCTTCATCATTTTCACCACTATACCTGAATTCCAAGCTCTCTACCAAGAATGAATATATACCAATCTCAAAAAACATCTCCATACACTTGGTTTCATCATTATAGCATGAAAATATATTCCAATTCATCTTCTCACTATTGCCTGGGTTTTTCATTGATTGCACCATTTGGCCTATTAGCGATTGGCTAACATGGATGACTGGTTTAACATACTTGTGGACTAGAACCTGTCAAGAAACCTTCATGGAAATGAAACATGAGTCTATATATTCTTCATCTATTTTCTTACTATTTCCAATGCAACTTTTGACTTCTACAACTTCTTTAGAAACAAGCTTGTAACTCAATATTTTATCTCTCCTCTCTCTAACCAATACCACCTGAAGGTACCTGAGAGAGTTCACTACAAGCTCCAATATCTTACCTAAGCATACCAATCCATTCTAGGCACTTTTGATCAACATCTTCAACATTGGGTCCTTATTAGGGTTCTAAGAGGGTTTAAATATGTTTCCACTCTTAACGATCGTTCATAAAGCATATCCCTTCAATCCAAAAATTAATGCCTGGAATTTTGAGCTAGGACCCTTGCCCATATACCATGAACTTCTAAGGTTCCCATGAAAATCTTTTATGAGATAATAATCACAAGAAAATACTTCTCCGGTTGAGAACCCTTCATTATGTGCACTCGAGAGACCTTCAAATAACTTTTTATGTCGTGTCCTCCAAACTAGAACCTTAAACTGCATAAACAACCTTAAAAAAACATACCTCACCTATTAAAATTCTTACATGATCTCAAAAACCTTGAAATCTGATCATGACCCTTCATTAGCTCTCTCTCTCTCTCTCTCTCTCTCTCTCTCTCTCTCTCTCTCTCTCTCTCTCTCTCTCTCTCTCTCTCTCTCTCTCTCTCTCTTTGCTCTTTGCTCTATAGACCTTGACCTATAAACCACATTAGGCTTTAAAACTGACCTTCATGCCTCTTTCCATGCAATCTCTACCTCACTCACATACTCAAGAAACATCTCTCATGTTTATACATTGTCATACATCCTTCACATGCCTTGACAACAAATCATGATACCTCATAGGCTAGGCATGGTATAGGAGTGGTCTAGGTGCAGACTTGGTCTGAAGGTCTTACCCCTATAGGTTCACCCTGAGACTCTCATGAGTGTTTCAATGCCTCTCATATATGCTCAAACAACCTTCACAACTTTTCACATGCCTGAGTTCACTCACTTCATCATGCAACCATAAAGCATTAGTTGCCTTCAAATTCTCTCTTTTGCCTTCAAATTCCCTTTCATGATAACATCTTTCAATGACAACACTTCATCAATTCCCTTTGTCACATCAACACACGGTCAACTATGCACACTGTCTAAATGACATCAACCTCATGCAAGATGCACCTTTGACATCAATGACAATACTCAACATGTCAAAGACCATTTTACTTTGTAAGACTAGAAATGGTGTAATAACAATCACTATAGGTCATACCTTAATAAATTGCACAATATGTCCCAAGGTGTTCTATTGATGTTTGTCAATACCCTTAACTATCCTGGTTGTCTTAGTTAAATCCTCATATGGGTATCCAAGAAAATGCAAAAGTGTCATCGTGAAAGCATTTTCACTTGAACAATTGTCAATCATGACACTATGAATGGGCTATGAATCCACATAAGCTCAAAAAAATTGCATATTGACATCAAAATCATCCTCCACAATCTCACTATCATCAACTGTAATCAAAGGTCTTTGTGTTATAACCCATTTTATTGTACCAATAATATTATCCAAGGGGTGTCGATGCGTAGTAGAAGGAGCTTATGCATTATATTTCAAATGCTATGATTACTATCCTAGGATTTTGCTACTATTGGTGATTCATAAGAGAATTGGAAAATATTCTTAGCTTTGCATTTCCATTGGTTTGTGCCCTTACATCCTTTATGGGTGTGTTAAGGTCAATTGTGTTGTTATCAAAAAGATCTTGTATCACATTCCTCAACTTTTAGCATTGTTGGTAGAGTGCCCAACACATAGATGATAATATTAATAAGTATTTTGATCAAACCCTCTAGGTAAGGGTCTACTCATATCAAAATCTACTGGTGGAGGGAGAGATATGAAGTTACACTCAAATAATTTTGGTAATAGATTATGAGGAGGTTGAGGTAACCTTGAAAATTACCTCCTTTGTGGAGCTGATAGAAAAAGCTTATTTGTAGGCTATGATATTGCATACTATAGTCTTACCTTCATTATTATTATCATCTGATTTAATCTTATAATTTGTCTTGCTCTAAAACTTGGAAGTTGAATCAGAAGTAGTAGCAGTAAGAGTGTACTTGAGCTTATTCAATACTATGAGCTTGACTTCTTGGTATCTATTTTATGGCATAGTTTATCAAATGACTTGAATTTCTTAAATACAATGGATTCATGGAGTGGGACAAGCAATCTTTTCTTGACAATATCTTGAAGATCATTAGTTGGACATAAGATTAGTCATCTTGGATAACATGATCTTATAGCCTAATATATAATCATTGAATGCCTCATTACTCCCTTGCTTGAGTTTGGCAATTTGTGCATAGCATAACTTTTCATTGATATTTATAGAGAAGTGGCCTAGAAATAGATCTTCCAAAGGATTTAACTTCTTTTCTGATTGGGATGGTAGATCATAGAACCATTGGAGTGCATAATCCTTAAGCCTACATGGGGATAACTTGGTCAACAATTTGGCATTGGTTGTGTAATCTAAACATGTTGTGTGGAATGATTTAAGATGTTGCTTTAGATCACCCTTACCATCATATAGAAGAATCTTGGGAGCTACAAAATACATAAGTAGAGGATACATTGAAATATCTAGGGTTAAAGAGTTATGCAATAAAGCATGAGAATCCATAGAGTGACTAGCTCTAAAGGCACCTTACTTTAACTACAACAACTTTTGTTGCAAAGTTACATGAGATTCCTCAAGGAATCATGTTATAGGTGAGGTTGGTGATGTAACATGTGTAGTCGATGTAGAATGTGCATATGTTGGTGGGGTAGAGATAGGCATGGAAATATATGAGAAACTTTGTGTTGCCCCCACACTGGGGTGGGAAAAAAATGTGTGACCAAGGGTTTAGACGTCGGAATAGTGGCAATGGAAGCTATTTTAAAACCCATAGTTGTATTGGTACCTTCAACAGGCTGATTAATAGTAGTAAATAACTCATATTGTTGTTCCTCTAATGTAAAAACCTTAGGTTGATGCTTAACTTTAGCCTCTGGGATCAACTTTAAGACTTTATCCAAATCACAAGGGTTTCAGCGATTTCAATTTCGAAAATAAGATAATACTTTAGTTTGATTAGGATATACCCCATTTAGGTTTCAAGAATAATTATATCCTTATATTCATGATTATCTTAATTATCATTTTCTAAATTATGCATGTCAACATAGTCATCCATTTGTACATATTCATTACCAACCACAACATCAAAAGAATAGGAAGAAAGAACATTTGTTGCATTTACTTTAACCATTTTAGATGAATTCAAGGGAATTTGATTATTCTCAATTTCCAGACCACTTAATTTAGCACTACGCCTTAGAGGAACAATAGAGTTAGCCTTCTTAGATGGCATAGGATGAAAACATGCAAGTATGAAGATGGCATACAATGAAAACATGCAAGTATGAAGAAGGTTAGGGCCAAGGGATGAATTGTTTTTTACATGAGAGAATCACAAATCAAAATTTAAAAAATTAGACTTCTATTATAGAGATCTGAAGCCTTAAAATAGAAGAATGTACCCTAAGGGAAACCTACAGTTTGAAGATGTTTTATAGAGTATCTAGGTTCACCAAATTGTTTTATCCATTTTGGATTAATGTGATAGTTAACCCTTAATTAGATAAAACTATTGGAAAAGAATTCAATTTATAATGATATACAAATATATGTGACTCTGAATGTAAAATAGTTGGCATTGATTTAACACATGTACTTTCCAAATATAGAAAATAATACAAAGGATGAGATGCTTAACATTTTACTACTATGTTAAGGACTAAGACTGTAAGTAATTGGCAAGGAATGTTCTAAGTGAGACTGCAGGCCACTCGATTAGGTTATTGATCTTTGTACACACCCAGACGGTATCATCAACCTCAGGTTAGAATCATTAGAAGATATGTTCAGATCAGACGGTTTTGTTTCAGTGGCATTTGCTCTCTAATTCGGCATAGACAAGTGTGCCTACTTTTATTTTGGCTTTGTGTGTGATCTTGAAGTTTGATTATATGCGTGAGTCACATAAATCTTTATCCTTCACTTATAACCCTAGTTTCACTTGTATGTATTATTTTTGTGCCTATAAAAAGTGATAGAAAGGTGGATTGAGCTAACCTCAACCAACCTCCATTGACTATTTAAGTGCTCAATACATGCACAATACTCCAAGGAGGGGATCAAACCGCATGTAATTATCCCTTGTTAGGTTCTTGTGTGCAAGTGCTCATTCAATGAATACCACTTATGAATCTTGACACTTAATACTTCACAAATGGTAATATTGGCTTGACTCTTGGAATGTTTCAAACTTGGTAAAGCCTTGCTCCTAGTGATTGAATGGAAAATTGTGAGAAATAGGCCAATCCTCTTACATATGCAATAGATTGTAGATGTGTGTTTAGTAAATGATATATAGTTAATAGGTATATACATGTTTTGTATTTATAGGAGACTCTTAGGGATAATTTTGCATGCTATACATTCAAGCCAACCCATAAGAATGATATGAATTTTAATAATTATTGTTGCTTGGTGTGGGACATAATCGCCAAATTCAAGCATAATTGTCTAGATAGTATGTTCTGAATTTGGCGTTAACATCTATGAGACAAGAACATTGATTTGAGGATCTAAAGATGTCTAAGTGAGATAAATAGTTGGAAATGTCTAAGCAATTGTTAGCAACTTGGGAAGGTTAAGGTCCGTAGTAAGCGTGTGGATGTGAGAGAATGGAAAATAAGAGTCCAATATATGTGCACAAGTCATGTAGGGTAAATGTAAGACCAAATTGTCATTGTCAAGTATCTCGTGCTAGATTTTAGTATCTACACACAAAATAATTGACCATGCGGCAATGCAATAAAAATGAAATTTTGTAAATGAACACCACGTGGAAGTTATATACACTATAGCCCTTAAATATTCATGAATCTACAAGGGTTTCCAAGATGCAATTCTATCTGAACACTACTCATATTTATCACCCCTAGACCAAGAAACACATTATTAGAAATTGGAATATTGTGCCTCAACCTCCTAGCACCTTTAGATGGATTGAATGGTGGGAAAATGCTATTAATCTGACAATTGCCTTTCTTTTTATCTATGATAGACAAGCAACTATTTTCCATCGCAATGCCCATGAGGCTTCACACCATGAATTCACTTGAATTTCATGTGTTGGAGCTTTCTCCCTTCAATGAGGATCTGCAAAAGCAGGGTACCATATGGCGGCACGAACTCAAAGTGAAAGAACATTATCAAGCTATAGGGGTTCTAATTCGAGCACAAATGCATTGTCTAAGTTTGGTAATAGAGCTTCTAAAAAGTTCTTTGCTCTCCTCTATTCCAGGAAAGCATCGGATTGCATCAAAATAATCAATGAAGCTAGCTCCCACCTTACACACCTTCATAATATTTTGAAAGCTTTTTGTTCTCATTACCACAAGTTTTTTGTCACTAAACCCTTGTCACCAGAACGTGAGCATGCTCAACCACAATGCCTTCAAGTTGTGCCTTACAAGCTCACTAAAGCACAGAGTGGCATGTGATAGACTTCTTTCTGTTGAGGAGGTACATAAGGCCACTATGCAAATGGTCATTGATGAAACCTCTGGCATTGATGAATTTTCATGTGAGTGTGGGTTTTGATTTGCACAAAGTTTACCAAGAGGCTATCTAAACCAATTTCCTTGACAAGCTTATCAACTAGGGTAATATCAAGTTTATTCCCAAAGATAGGGATCCTAAGTTCATTACCAATTGGTCTCCCATTACCCTTCTCAATATATCCTACAAAATCATTGCTAAAGCCTTTGCTCTTTAGGTTAGATATTTGCTTCCCCTCATAATGTGCTTTGAGCTAAATGGATTTATATGTAACAAATATATTCTTGATAACATAATTACAATATGTGAGGGAATCGAATGGGCCAATAACTCTCATCAAAAGATTTTGTTTAACAAAATTGACTTTGAAAAGGCATATGACAAAATTGAATGGCCTTTCATATTGGTGATGCTTTAGGGACTTGGCTTTGGTTCTAAGTTTGTCAACACAATTAAAATGCTTTCTAGGATGAAGGTGCTTGTATCACCATTAATGGTGTCTAGTCTAAGCAGTTTATCCTCGTTTGTTCCATTCATCAAGGGTGCCCTCTAGCCCCCTCTCTATATGTGTGGGTTGTTGAGGGGATAAATTATCTTCTAGCTAACTACACTTCCAAAGGTTTGGTTAAGGGTATCTCTCTTCCCCATTCTCATAAGCGAAAATTTAATGGGCACTTTGTTGATGACTCCTTCCTCACTGTAGCAACAAAGAATTTTATTTCCAATGCCATGGAATGTCTAGATATTTTTTCTGTAGCCTCTGGGTCTTCGATCTAATGAAAAAAAAAATCTAATGCTACAAACTGTAGACACCTAAATCTGGCCACCGACAACCCCCAATCAGGATTTTGACCAATTTTCATCTAAAATGCATAATTTGGCCTAAAAACACTAAAACACGCTAAATGATGTGAAACTGACATATTAAAGTGCCGATTTTAACTAAAGTATCATTGAATGAGGCAATGCAATTTATGGGCCAGCTAACTTTGATCAGATCATTTTGAGTCAAAATATCAATTTTGCACCTAGGTCGTCTAAATTGCTCTTTCCTATCAAATCTCTTACACAAGACATGTGCCTTCGTTATTTGTTGTTGGTAACATCCTAAATAGGATAACGAATCCAACGCATCTGACATTGACTTCTAATTCCAATTCAGTCAAATTTTAGACCAATAACAAGGTATTCTAATTAATCAATTTGAGTAATTTATGCACAAAGTGCTTAATCATGATTAAGAGTTGATTAACCCAAATTAGGGCCTAATTAAAAATTCCATGGAAACTTGTTGAATAATTTGTTTTGAAAATGAATATGGAATATCTACATCATCATGTAACCTAATTTCTTGGGAAAGCATCTATAGGCTATAAATGCCACAAATATCAGGATTCATGCCTCCCATGCCTTATCAAAGCCCTCCATGCCTCTTAATTGCTCCTCTATCACAAATATTGATGAGTCTATTTATCAATTTTAATTACATAAATGGATTAATCCGTAGCCACACATCTCAATCTTGAGATAGATGGTTCAAGTTGATTATGATCAATCTCAAAAATTTATAAATAGAGAGGCCATGAACATCATTTCTAAGCTATTTTGGTGCAAAGTTATTATGCTCAAATATCTTCAAAAGACTTGAAAATACAAAGTTATAATACACAAAATGATTTCAAAATCCATTGCAATTAGTGTTACCATGTCAAATTGATTCCAGACCAAGCCAAGCCATAAGTCAAAGGTGCCAAGGAGAGGAGGTAGCCAAGCTTCCATTGCTAAGGACTTCATGAGCACACACTGAGCAAACAACTACAACAAGTATTTTGGAGCATCCAAGAGAGGTAAAAAAATGTTTCTTTTGCATTTTAGTTGTGTTTTATTCATGTTTCTTAACTAAGTTCTCCCTAGTGTCTAAGCCTAAAGATGTTATGCTAGTTAGTGTGTTTCTCTCATTTTGTTTTCATTTTGAAACTAACCCCATACTAACCATCATTTCTTGAGTTAAATTCTTAGATCACATATGGTATGCCTGGTGGGATGAGACGCATCCCACACATGAAGAAGAGCATTTTGTAGCTTTAAAATCTTTATTTAGATCATTAAAACTATTGCAAATTCATTTTCTAATTTTGTTTTGTCATTTTTTGTTTGCCACGGGTTTACACAATAATCGACATCGGTTAGTAAAACTGACATCAGTTGGATAGCTGTCGTCAGTCACATTGCTATAACCAATGTTGGTTAGATAACCGTCATCAATTAGCAAATGTAACCATTGGTGGTTATATAATCAACGTCAATCACTGTGTTTTTCTTAAAACACAAACCTGAGAGCTATTTTTTTAAAGTTCATTGTTTCAAACCTAAAAGAGCTTCAAGGCTAAAGGACATGCTAACATTTTTGTTGCAGGACCAAGCTTGACATTTGCTAAAAACATGTTTAGATCACCTTTTGCATGCTTAAAATAAATTAGGAACATTATTTTGGGTGCTTAAAGTAATATTTAGGTGCTTAAGTGAGTTTTTAGCATTAGTTTTCAAAGTTACAACTAAGACCAGGGGTCAAATGAACACCACCTCATTTTTTAAATTCAGACTTAAAAATGAACTCACATTTCCAAGCTTTTTGTGTTCAATTAGTTGTTTAAGTTAGATTTTGGTTAGCAAAAAGAGGGATGTTGTGTGTATGCTCTTCCATTTGTCCCCTTAGAGAACCCTTGGAATCAAAACTGTCATTCTTATTACAAATAGTTTAGTCCAAGGCTTAGAAAGAATGTCATCTAAAGCACTCCCCAAACACTAGTCTAAGTTTGAGTGACCTTGAAAATGACCCTCAAGTCTTTCTATCAGTCTTTTATTTTCATGAAAACTTGGCTTGCGAGGGGGATGTCATTACCTCATGTGAGTTCTTTAGGAAAGCTTTGACTCGGGGTTTCATCTCCTAGCATTGACTTCACTCACTCTTCTGAGTTGCACATGGGACGTATCTGCATTTGGACATCACACTACATTGAGTTGAAAAGGTTGTAGTAGTTGTAAAAAGGACTAGACCTTTTTACAGCTAGCCAATGCCACGGTCACCCAATTTTTGTGCTTTTCTTTTACATTATTTGACATGAAAGTCATTGTGCAATTAATTCTCCTAAAACGATCGAAAACCAATTAGTTTCAGTCAACCCTATTTTGCCATACCCTTGCTAGGATTTGGACGATTATACTTAGTGTATTTTGATCATTTAACTTGATGTTTTTTAGACTAAAACTTGTTTGTTTGTTCATAAAGCTATGTCAAAACAAATTTGTCTATACGTCATTCTTTTATCTAAAGAGGCGTTATGATGATCATTTTACATCACACTTGTGCTTTGAAATTTTTGCTAACCTTATTTGTGTGTGTGTCATTTGAGTTGCAAAGGGTAGCGTTATGCTGCCCAAATCATGTCAAAACATTTTGAACCTTTTAAGTCTTTGAAACATAACATTGACCACATTATGTATGTGATCATTTGATTCTTAAAATCATAAGTTGGTAATTATGAACTATGATAGTATGGGATATCATAGAATATTAAAGTATAATGCATGTTGTAGTCAGATGTATTCGAGTATGCTTGTGACGTTAGGCTGCTCAATTTATTTCAAGACTTGTTTACCATTGTATCAAAACCATTTGTTTCAAACCATGTCATGTCTATCATTTGGACCTTTGTCTTGTGCCGTCATGTTGTCCGATCTTGTCTAGCTTATTTAGTCAAATCTTACTTTTCAAATATTGAGTTTTCAATTAGCCTTGTTAAGTTTGGATTCAAACATTGATTGATTTATATTTAGACTTTAATTCGTGAAGTTGATACATAGATCTTTCTCTTTTAAGTTGCATAACTTCAGTTAATCGATTACCCAAATTTGAAAACTATTGATGGTTTGTTTGTTTAGTACCTATCATTATCATTGTTTGTCTTTATTTGGAAAAACACAGTCTTTATTCAAAGAGTCTTGTCTTATGCCTTATGCCAACTGATCATATTTATGTTTGATTCCATATGTCGGGTTTATGTCAAAGTTGTTTCCAAACTTATTAAATACAATCAAATCACATCAACCTTTGTTTCAAGTCTAGCTTTTGACGTCGTTTGGCCAAAAGTCCTAGCATATGCATGTTTGTTAGAGCCTAGCTTTTGAATCCGTGTTTGGACAAAAAATCTAGTAACTCAACTTTTCCCTTTCCTAGTTTAGACTTTGTTTGGAACACTTTGACCTAGACCTTTGACATGTCAATTTTTATTCAGACACTTGACCTTTTGTGCATATGACATTTTACATTAGACATTTGATGTTAGACTATTTTATGTCAAATCTTAGCACAAATTATTTTGAAGATACAGCTCTACTTTCAGACCACATTAGAGATACAACTCCATCCCTTCGACCAAGTTTGAACCATTTGTCTTTTGAATTTTTTTTTAGAGTTTGTAAAACTCTAAGCCTTTTTATTTCAGAGATTTCATCATTTACGTGCATATGACTAGCTACACTTATGGTGGAGTCATGTACAATCCAACTTATGCTAGAATGACCACACAAAATCCCACTAGGAACCCCTATAGAGAAAGATTTTCTAAGGAGTTTTATTATTCTCCCTACAATATTCCATATAGGGAACATAGTCAAAATCCACAAAATCCAAATCGAAACCTTGATTGGCATGAAGAGGCTTGTGAGGAGAACTTTGAAGACCCAGCTACAAATAATGTTGTTTGGGATACATATCCATACCCTCTTTGCAAGAATTAGTACATAAAACACAGTCAAGAACTAGCTTATGAGCCAACTCATGACTGGGATGATATGGTTTATGAGGAAGACTTGGATGCTTTTGCTTTTGCAAATAATCAAGTTTCACGACGTATTTTTGTTATCCGATCATCGGCTACCCCTAACCCTCCTTTGGATTAGATGAACTATCAAGCTCCACAATATCCAAGGAATACCATTACCATTCCTAGACCTAGTCCTTTGGCTTGTGCGAGCAACCAAGCTCCACAATGCCCCTTCATCATTATAGGACCTAGTCCTTTGGCTTGTGTGAGCAATCATGCTTCACACCGCCCTATCGTTACCATCTCAGGTCTTTGTCCTTTAGCTAATGCGAGCAATCATACTCCCCAAGGCCCTACCATTGTCAAACCATGAACCATTCCTTATCCAAAACCAATCCCATCCAAACCTCGACCTATCCAATCATTCGAAGACCAAGCTGTGTTCAAAACTAGTATTTTCTAACTCATTGGAAACCAAGGCCAAGAGAACCAACTAATCCGAGATGTTTTTGTTGAACCAACTATTTGTGATAAGTCAACCTATAATGAATCACCTATTGATCCTATACTAGTTATCGAAGAGTCTCGCACTGACAAGCCAGTCTTTGTCAAGTCATTTTTTAATGATTATAACCACCATTGGGCAAATCATTACCTCAACCATGTGCTTGTTTTTCAAGAACCTCCTATTGACAAGCCAGTCTTTGAGTTGTCTCAAACCAGTCTTTGTGGATCCCATCATGTCGTTACAGGTTGTTATTTATCCAATACCAAGCATTCAACAAGACATCATTGGAATAGAGTATTTTTCAGATGAAGAATCAGAGTTAGAGTCAGGGTTTACTCTTGGAATGACATTGGATTTAGCATCAAAATCAGAATCAACATCAATCTCAACTATGGATTCAGAGTTCGTTGAGTTAGAATCAGATTCAGAAGAAGAATATGTTCATGGCTATTACAACATTGATTACACATGCCTTGCAGATCAATTTGAATACATTTGTGATCCTTCTACGATTTTTGAAGATGACTACTTCGGCTTCGACACAAGTTATCCTAATATCTTCTACAAATATTGTGCAACCTCTTCCCATTCCATTACTGTTCTACAAGCCATTACCATCAACCACAATAGTCATATCACTAACATTCCATCTCCCACAAGTGTCAATTGGGATCAATGGAATCACACTTTGTTGAACTGCATCCATGGCGAAATAGTAGTTGAAGAAGATCAAGGAGACCAAGACAACATTCATATAGCAAAAAAACACTCTCCTAGTAAGACCTTTTCAGAGGTGCTAGGGGACAATCAAAGTCAGAACTCAACATCTTTTAGTGAAACTTTTTCGAAAGCGTTAGAATATAATCAAAGTCAAAAGTCAACATTCCTTAGTGAAACATTCTTGAAGGTGCTACAGGACAATCAAGACAACTTCATTGGTGAAAACGTCATTCAAGCACCAATAACTGAGCACAAAAATTCTTCACTGCTTGATGAAGATAAAATCAAAGATCAAATCAAAATAGCTTCCAATCTACAGCGTAATCAGATTGTAGCTACTCTCAAGGTCAAACAATAAAAAAATTTGATGGTCTTATCGAGAGAACAAGTTTTCGACCCTGCCAAAACCAATATTATGTCAAATTCGACATCAGTAACATTACGTGTGACTGAAAGTCCTGATCTTCATTCATTTTCCAACCGTTCTACATTCCATTATCATTTTCCATTCCATTTCACAATCAAACATACCATCCATTATTTGTCCATGTTTACCATCCATGGTCGCACTTTCCTTTGTAGGGGCTACAAAGATACCTTGTATCAATGCTTGAAGGAATCAGAATCAATGACCAATGAAGATCACAAAAGCATTCTTGACAACCAAATTTACAGCGAATTTTTTACAGAGCAACTATTCAGACGAGGTGTGGGGTAGCAATTAACATGATCGAGTATTCTGTTTGTATCATTTATTGATTAGGATGTGCATCTCCATCTCAATAAGAAAAATAGAATCATATGCCATTTACCACACCCAGGCCAAAAACATGTACCATACCGTTTTACATTGTTATGCCATTGCCATTGTTATATATGCCTATTTACCATTATTGTAGATCTCTGCTATTCATCCTATCACTTGGGGGCAAACCCTCTTAACATTTTATCCATCCTATCATTCCATTTTTATCTAGACCAAAACCTATTTTTAGTCATCCTACCCAATCCTATTTTGATCTTGGTTCTTTTGGTTCTTCCCACATTTTTTGTGAGATGACTTTGATCAAGTTTCAACAATCAATTCAATTCGTGTTTATAATGACAATCTATGAAAGTAGTGTGACAGTTGATCTGACAAGATATCTTTCATCCTATCAAGTTTGTCTATGTGACCCTAATTATAACCGCCTATGGGCAAATCAGTGTTTCACTAGTCTTGTTACTAATTATAACTGCCTATGGGTAAATTAGTATCATTGACATATGCCGTTGTATCTTAATTATAACCGTCTATGGGCAAACTAGGGGCAACACTTGTTTACCATGCATTATCGCATCACCTTGCCACTACTGTTTTCATTTGACTAGCCATTTGCTAGATTTGAGAAGTTGGGACCTAGTTGGTTTTTTCTCACCTTTTATGTGGATGGAATTACTATGACTTGAGGTCATTTCAGAACTATGTGGGTCATGCTCAATTCATGTTGAGGTCACTTCAATCCCCCTTTCTATACGCTCTCATCGTTTTACGAGCAACCTAAGCCAAACGCTCTCATCATTTTGAGAGCATGTATCTTGTCATTCTCTAATGAGTTAAGATACGTCAAAATTCCAAAAACATTCATAACATTTCAAAAAATCCAAAAATATTTGTCATGTCTAAACCTAGTCAATTTCCGTGATCCGCCTTACTAGGGCATTGTCATTGTTAGGATGCTTTCTTTTGCTTTTGTTTTCAAGATTTCTATTTGTTTGTTTATTTCAGCTTGTTTGTTTGTTTGCTTCCATGTTTGTTTTCTTTCAACACTGTTGCCTTGACTCAGTCTATATGTGTTCATTAGGTGATTCTTCAAGCACATTATTCTTGAGTCCATCCATATTCATCCATTAACATTGTCATCATAGTTTTTATCATTGGTACATTATTTTTGAGTGTTTATTTGGATCGAAAGTCAATCATTATGCATATTTTGGCCAAGTCTTCATGTTGTTCTATCATGAAACCTACCATCACATGCTATAGCAAAAATTAACTTCAAGAAGGTCTACAATCAATGGAGCTGCAAAAGTTTCACCTTGGCACCTTGGCAAAACCCTTCCATCACCCCCTTAATCAATATAACTCATTTGACCATTCTAGTTGTATCATTGTTAATCAGGCCAAGCATCTCCTCATTGGCAGGGACAATGAAATCATTCTATTGATCAATCTTATTCCTTTATCCATCTCTTTCATCACTTTGCACCCACTCATTTTTAATCTGTATTCTAGGTTATATCTGTGAGTTATGCTTGCTAATCAGCTCTAATTGGAGCACCATCAGGGTTAGCTAATATAAGTCCTCTTAATGATTATAACCGTCTTTGGACAAATCATTATTTTGACTTTTAATCCTTATTATAACCGTCTTTGGGCAAATCAACATTATTTTTACATCAATGCATGCAGGGATTTTTTTATTTGGATTAATCTCAACCACAGATTAATTCCACCTTTCTTCTCGTTTGTTTTCGAGGGATCGCCCATCAACAAATGTGACGGTCACTCCTTCGAGGGGGCATCATCATAGGCTTACCAAAACCATTTGGAGCTTTGTTCTTCAACCATAATCTTCTTTTTGACATACAGAGCATTTCTTATTCTTTGAGAAGACATTGCTTTGCTTACGGTTTGCAACATCTTCTCAAACAGGGGCAAACTGTAGACACCTAAATTTGGCCACCGATAACTCCCAACCAGGGTTTTGCCCTATTTCCACTCAAAATGCATAATTTGACCTAAAAACACTAAAACACGTTAAATGATATGAAATTAGCATATTCAAGTGCCAATTTTGGCTAAAATATCATTAAATTGGGCAATGCAATTTATGGGCCAGCTAACTTTAATTAGATTATTTCAAGTCAAAATGTCAATTTTGCACTTAGGTGCTCTAGATTGCTCTTTCCTATCAAATCTTTTGCACAAGACATGTGTTTTCGTTATTTGTTGTTGATAACATCATAAATGAGATAACGGATCCAACACATCTGACATTGACTTTCAATTCTAATTTAGTCAAATGTTGGACCAATAACAAAGCATTCTGATCAATTTAAGTAATTTGTGCACAAAGTGCTTAATCATGCTTCAAATCTAATTACTCCAAATTAAAGCCTAATCAAAAATTCCATGAAAACTTGTTGAATAATTTGTTTGAAAATGAATATAAATTATTTGCATCATCAGAGAACCTCATTTCTTGGGAATGCATCCCTAGGCCATAAATGCCACAAATATTAGGTTTCATGCCTCTCATGCCTCTTAATTGTTTCTCTATCCCAAATATTGATGAGCTTATTTATCAATTTTGATTACATATGAATTAATCCTTAGCCACACATCTCAATCTTGAAATAGACGGTTCAAGTTGATTCTAATCAATCTCAAAAATCTATAAATAGAGAGGTAATGAACATCATTTCTAAGTTATTTTGGTGCAAAGTTATTATGCTCAAATATCTTCAAAAGACTTTAGAATGCAAAGTTATAATGCACAAATGATTCCAAAAGCCATTGCAATTAGTGTTATCATGCCAAATTGATTCCAAGTTAAGTCAAGCCACAAGCCAAAGGTGCCAAGGAAAGATAGAGGTAGCCAAGCTTCCATTGTCAAGGACTTCATGAGCACAAGCCGAGCAAGCCACTACAACAAGCATTTTGGAGCATCCAAGGGAGGTAAAAGAAGGTTTCTTTTGCATTTTAGTCGTGTGTTTTATTCATGTATGTTAACTAAGCTCTCCCTAGTGTCTAGGCCTAGAGATGTTATGTTAATTAATGTGTTTCTTTCATTTTATTTTCATTTTGAAACTAACCTCATACTAAACATCCTCTCTTGAGTTAAATTCTTAGATCACACAAATAATGTATCTCCTCACCTAATTAGCTTCTCTAATATCAGTGGCTCTAGATTCTATTGGGTGAGCAATTTAAATTCTTGGGCATCCATTTGCCTCCCAAGCCACTCCCTCATATATCTAGGGCTATGTGGTTTAAAGGGTTGAGAAAAAAGTTGGCTTCAATATTTCTAAGCCTCTCTCCTCAATAGAAAATCTCCAAATCTGCTCTAAAGTGTTGGTTACTACTCCTGTCTACCATTCTCCCTATTGGGCTCCTTCTAAAGCTATCTATGCCAAGCTCGAAAAAATCTTGAGGGACTTCTTATGGCCAAACTTTGAAGGCACTAAAGGGTTTCATCAAGTTGCCTGGGATATTCGTTGCAAGCAAATGGCTCTCAAAGGGATTGGTCTCCTTGTTATCAAAATCCAAGGCCATTACTTGTATGCTAAGTGGATCATTCGAACCTTGGAAGGGGATGAAAGATGGAAAATTCTTCTCAGAAATTGCATCACTCAAGGCAATCTTTTGGGAAAGGGGTCCTGGAAAGGTCTAAAAATCCAAACTCTTTTTATCACTCAAGTCCCTATTACTATTGGTGGTATGTTTGTTGCTAAGAGCATTTGGAAGGTTTGAGCGCTTCTCAAAAGATATTTACATTGAGACAAAGATGGTTTCAAGTTTGGGCTCTCTCTCAATTCCCACTCTTTGTGGTGGTCTCCCATTCTTACCTTTTACGAAATGTTGTTCACTCTTGTGCCATGGATCAAGAGCCTCTAGCTATTCAAAAAAGACATCAAGGTCATTTCTGACCCCTTTTGTAAACAAACCAAGGATTGGATTCTTTGGCGTGCTCTGTGGGTCCACTTCAACCTGAAATCTAGTGATCAAGAGTCTATTATATCAATTCAAAACTTTATCCCTATAGTGCATCTTCAAAAAATTAGAGTTCCATCTCCCATGAGATGTTGGATTTGATTGGAAATGGCCTATTGAAACATCATTCCTCAAATACCAACCCCAGTTAGGTTATCAACTTCTTTGTCGTCAGTGCCTTCAAGTTGATGCTCTCAATGCCATGTGGAAAGTCAATTCCACAAAACAAGTTTAGGAAAGAAGATTTGGGTGTGTGGGGGTTGCTATCATCGAACCCACACAAACACAGTTCCTCTGATGTATTCTCTACCACGAGGTTCCAATTAGCACCTCTTTGGTTCACATGTGAATGGCTCACCCTGTCTACTCAATTTATAACCACCTAAAATCCCTAAAACATATTTTTTGGCCCTACAAACATGCCCAATCAACTTGGCTTTGTATACATACCATTTTTAAGCCTTTTCCTCCAAAAATGTTTACCTTGAAGATGGTGCTTTTAGAAGACTCAGTGATGATTCCTGCAAAAGTCACACCAATTTGGCATATTTTTCGCACTCAAATGCTCTTTCAAATGTGGAAAAACAAAGATGTTATTTTTTAATGCTACTCTTGGAGATCATTTCGCTACTTCTAACAGGATTGATGTTATATCGAATGTTATGCTTCAAATATTGGTTCACGCAAAGAAAGTTCATTTGGAGGTGGAACACCTGCAAACTTTGTTGGATCATTGGGGGAGCACCCCTTGTGTAGTTAGTTGGGTCCCTCCCGAACTCTCCTTGCCGCCTATCGCCCCCATGGGACCATGGCTTCAGACAGCAGGGGATAACTCAATCTAGGAGCAAACGTCATAGTAGCTCCCTTTAGCGACATTTTCCTACACCACCGATCAACCCTATTGATGTTGGTGTTTATGGGTGGTCAATGCCTCCACATGAGAAATTCCCTTAATTAGCACTTGTCATTTCTCCTTCAGAGAGGATGTTGTTGAAGAAAAAGACGAAGAAAAAAATAATGATAGTTGGGAGCCCATACCTAATTCAATGGACCCCCTTCCTAGTAGTTCCTAGGGGGGTCGGGGAAACAAGCAAGATGACCGTTCCACTCATTTTTTTGTACAGATAATTTTGTAACAGAATGTTTTATTAACATATGGGGTAAGCTTTTAAATCAAAAAATTATTCAAGGCAATTCCCAAGTATTTACCTCTATGATGAAGAACTACTAGATTGAATAAGTGTTGAAGAAAGAAATTTTTAAACATAGTTAGTTTTACCCTATCACTCCAAATTTGATTACGAGAAAGGAAATAGATTGACTAAGCAATATGAGCATCCACAACATGAGAATTTAGTGACAAATTTTCACTATGAAACCAGTGAAAAGAAATAGACTAATAAACTTATGCATGGGATACAATATTAGCAAAACCTAAAGCTATAACAGAAAGGAAAAATCGCAAACACACAATACAAGAGATTTTCCCCCAAGAAAACCCTTAATAGAAAAAACCCAACACAACCACCTCATTCCTTATTGCATTAACTCAATTGTTTACAATAAAGTAATGTACTTCCAAGCTCTGCTTTGTCCTAATGCATGTGCAAGTATTTGTAGGCACATCAATAGGAAACCATCCGCAAGTATTTGTAGGCACATCAATAGGAAACCATCCAAAAGGTGTTACAACACAATGGGTGCCAAAATTATGCGTTGAGAAACCATCCACACAATATTGTGGACATTTACAATGTAGATGAGTGTAATCATGTAAAATATATAAAACATTTCTAACCACCCAAAGATAGACCACCTTAAAACATAGCAGAAAGATTGATTCTGCAACCACGCAATAAAAATGAAGTTGTAGAAGAGCACCGCTATAAGTTATTTCTAACATATCCCTTAAATACTGATGACCATTTCGAGGTATTGACTCTACCCTATCATGAAGGTTTCCAAGATTGAAAAGTATACAAGAAAAAAATTTAAACGTGTATTTTACCCTCTGCCAGTCCATATCTGATCACACCTAAAAATATAGATCAACCCGATTATGAGCATCCACAAGATGAGAACTAGCTCATACAAATCCTCACTAATCAACCAAAAGATGGAGCAGCTTAAAATCACAGAAAGATTGATTATGCAACTCTGGAATAATAATGTTGTTGTAAAGACCACCACTTATTTGTTACCCCTTTAATACTGTCTCCAAGTGTTGTCCCTATCCTTTGATGAAGATTTTCAAGACTGATTAAGTGTCCATTAAAGAATCTAAAACAAGGGTAGTTTTTACCTCCAATTATGCAAGAGGTTGTCAAACTAACAAAATTAGAGCCTAATGTGCATATTTTCCCAGTTAAAAAGTAAAATACATTAATGCTTGTATTTGATTTCCCAATCTGTAGCTTTTCTGTTACACCCATTTATTTCATGATTGTTAGCAGGAAATACATGCAAAATGCCAATAACAAATGTTTTTGGTTAGCGGATTTATCCTAAGGTGTGTAATTCATGTAAACACGTTATGCACGAGTGAGTACAGCATTCAGCCAATACCCCTTCCACGTTGAAGGACTAATATAA
Source organism: Torreya grandis (assembly GCA_037957365.1). NCBI lineage: Eukaryota > Viridiplantae > Streptophyta > Pinopsida > Cupressales > Taxaceae > Torreya > Torreya grandis. The sequence goes on from JARHVA010001930.1 coordinate 1,583,875, forward strand.
ATCTTTCAGTGTCCTTGGCAACAACAGCTATGTTTTAATGATAAAGCTATCAGTAACTTTCATTGAAGAGAATAAGAGAGAACAGCTTGCTCTAAAAAATTTACTTCCCAACACAATTATCCAACGGCATGGGAGAGAAAATAAAACGAGAGCAAAAGCATTCCAGAACACGCTACAAGTGCCTTTGTGAAGAATGATATTTTGGGTCAATACCATAAAATCATGGAATAAAAAATGTTCTCCGTTTCTTTCCCCATACAAGAAAAAGGACACATGTGGCAAGAAAAATGGATATGCAAAAGCACATATCTGCTGAGACTTTGTTTCTGGTTTAATCTTGTTTATGGGTTTGGTGGAAATGCCTTTTGAATAAAATCTAAGAAACGCTTAGAATATAATGTGGGCTCAACGGCAGATATTGAAGAGGAATCAAACTGAAAAGCTTTGTAAGCATGTTCAAGTTTCTTGACAATATTATATTCTTGTAGGATGTCAATTACCCCAAGGTAGAGAACAACATCATAAACCTCATTGAACAGTTGAGCTGCATTTTGATCTTGGTCTCTTTGTGGTCTACGATCTGCTCTTGCAGGCATGTTTACACCAAGTTGAATTCGCAATCTGCAAAGTGAAAGTCATTAGTGCTCAGCTTAAATGCAAATTTTTGACATGGAAGGATGATTGCAGTAAAACAATTAAAGACACATTACATTACCTTGCAGTCCCAGGAAGAAGCAAATCAACTTCCTCGTCGCCTACAGCAGATGCTCTCAACGGGGTTCCTCGAATGTGAGAACCCAGCATTGTCCCATCTTGATGAGGTTCACGAGCAACCAATACCAGACTCTGTGGATAGCTCGCAATTTCATCCTCAACAGCTGCTGCCACTGAAAAGGGAAGCAAATTGCAATTTATTCTCCTTTGGTTCATCACAAAGCAATTGAATCCCTAGTTCACAGTTTTTTCTTGTCAGGCTTACAGCAATAACAATATTTTCAAATGGATTTAATCTGGTTGACCTCTCAAAAGCAAATAGCAAAGCTGAACCCAGAAAATTTATCTACTTTAGAGACCAAGTAATAACCATACAAAGAATTTTCTTTTGAATTATTGTAGGCATTTCTATAAATTAATTACACTTTAGTCAAAACATAAAAGAAATGAACTGCTTAGATCTACCTCGTACATTGCTGATGGACAATTTTAGATTGACCTGGGGGGTCATCATCAATCCCACTAATTGCCTACCATTGAAAGCACCCCATTCCATGTTTCCTTTGCACATTGGTCACTCTTGTTGCATCTTATCTTTAGATCTTTCGAAAAGCATTAGTATTTCAATTACATATATTGAAGCACTTAGCGAAAAAGAATCATAATCACTAAAGTTATTAAGCTTCCACAGTCCATGATGGTTGACTAAAGCTTCTGGAGAAAACTGTGTTATGGATTTTTTTCCACATTCCGAATCCCCTTATGTGATCATCATCAGGATATAGATAACCATTTATATTCTGATGATGATCAAATCCGGTGATTCGAACTGTCTATAAAAATCCATAACACAGGTCTACCAAGAAGCTTTATTCTACAATCATAAGCATATTGTGGCAGAAATACCAGTGAAATCACTGCCAAGATGCATAGGAGCTCTGCTTGACAATTAATGGATTAACATGTTATACGTGTAATCCCCAGTGTACAAAAATGCCTCTAGCAAGATATTCTGGGCTGTAAAGCAGATACAAATGTTTGAAAATGAGCAAGTATCAGCTGGTAGCTTGCTTTATTCATTGCTGCTTGATAGGTGAGCAGAGGTGTGACGGCATCCTACATGTATGGTGGACCATTTTAAAGGGTAATTGAGGATGAATCTCTATTAATTGTCTTGTTCTCAAATATGAACTCCAAATTGTGGGTTTAATTTGACCATGTGTATTTGGCCCATGTCATCGTAGTTATAGAGCTACTTACAAAACACTGCACATTAACATGTAGCCGAAATTCATAATCACAGATAAGCAGATATAATTTATATTTAAAATCTGAACTTTAAGGGATAGTACCACTAGTTGTGAAAAAGGAATCAAACTAGGAGATAATGTTGACATGTTGATGATAACTTACAATCAAGGAGATAATGAAGAGGAAAATGATGTAGAAGAAAGTAGGATGATGATGTTAACTAATCATTGAGAAGAAAATTATGCAATACTTAATAATCTATGAATATAAAAAATATTCGTATTGTCCAAACTGTGTCACAATGCAAGGGTTTATTTTCAGAGGATGAATTTCAGAAATTTCATGTTCTCCATGATAAAAGGCGGAACGATCATGGGATACTAATCTGATTGTATAAAGAAAATCTATCCAAAAATGAGTACAACTCACTATCTGCTACTTCTTCCAAAATCGTATCCATGAAAGGAAATGTGAATGGGCCTTTTCTGGTTATTGCATTATGAATTCGTAGTCCCCCAAAATTCTCATCTTATCTTAACCCATCTTGGGTGCAATTACCATTGGAGAGGCCCTAGTGACATGTTTTGGGTGCATGCAATATGGTCTCCACTTTACCAAACCAGCTCATAGAATCAACTGAGTCAAATGTACACGGTTTTGGGATCACCCCTTATAAGTGTTTAAACGTCCATGCAAATGTCCTTTCGAATTGTAAAAATATTGATTTAAGTTATGGTAAGTTAACCACCCAGATCAAAGTCTATTGCTATTGTACATGGTTCTCAATTAACTTATCTTGTAAGGGAACCTTCGTAATCTAATCACATCATTTTCTAGAAACTCGTAAGCTAGCATATCCACTTAATTCTTCACCTGTTCTGTATTCTAAAAATTATGGGTAGTTTTTATTAGGCTAAATATTGATATAGCCTATAGGAGACAGTAGTTCAGAATTACTTTGAAAAAGCAGTTGTGTAATTTCCTCCACTTCAATATCAAAGCTCGCTAGAATGGCTTACTCTTCTTTCTTCTTCATGAATACTCTTTTTCATTACTTGGAAAGAGAAATATTTCTTGTATACGCCCAATTCCACTAAATATATGGAGTGAATCATTTCCAATTCAGCCATTTGCCAATATACAGCCCTCTATCAGAGCGGTGTTTGTCTTCTGTACAATCATCTAGTTGTAGGATTCCTTTTCCATCAAGTTAAAACCTACAATCCTTGGAGTCAAAATCAACGCCTGAGCTACACTGTTTTCTTCAAAAACTGTGTTTTTTATGTATTCATCATCATCTTGGCTCGCCCTATTTTGACAGAGATTGTCTTATGCTTCCAGTTGTGTATAGCTTCTACCTGCTCCAGGAATGGTCATCCCAATATAGCATCATACAGTTGCAAGACACTTACCATCTTTATTACCACAAAGTCAACTAAAAAAGGCTTATCTGCATTTATGGTCTCGTGTTGGTAATAATACACTGATTGATGTAATCCCGATTTGATTTTCCTTCTTCAACCTGAATGTTGTTAGTATTAATGATGGTCTCTTCAACTTAACGCAAATCTTTTCCAGAAGCATCTTTTCTCTGGATCCTCCATCTATCAATGTATTTGGAAGGACTAAATCTTTGATCTGATTTTAACAATAATTTTAAGGATATCTATATTCCTAGACCATCAAATAAGATAGACACTCCAATAATAATTTTAGCAATATTGTCACCATTATGTTTTTTAATCAAGAATATTAGTTGATGCAATGGAGATGATGGTCCCTCTTGATGCCAAATTTTCCTTGTTTAAGAATGATTATCCATATTATCTTCTGATTTCCTCTTGTTTGGCAGATTTTTGACATGTTTCCTTCCTTAGGTTTTCCTTTGCCAAGTGGTGCTGGCAGTGTTGGTGCCCTTACCCAACCTATATCATTGAACTGCATATTTAAGTGTATTTTTTATTTGTGTGGGATTTTGACCTGTGTTTATAGTTATGTCATCTCTATGATAAGCAATTTCCATGAGTAGTCATTCCTTTAATGGCCTTTATCTCATGTGTGCTGGTAATAATCTCAAGGCAAGGGGGCCAAAGAAGCATACAAACACCTCTGAGCATTTGTTAGTATGTGGGAGGAACGAAGATCATTAGAAAATAGATTGCTTTGGTATTTTCACTCTTTAGCCTCTTTCCCAATTGGAAAAGATTTAAGTGCATGTGATGCCTTATAAGCCTCCCTTGTCTCACAGTTAATCAATGTGGGATAATCACAACCCAAAAGTTTATATTTTGTTAAGTAATTGGAGTTTCAATGGTCAATTTTAATTAGATTTTCATTTTTGTTGGATTTTGATTTGCGTGTATATTTAAGGCATCCATATGATGACAAATTTCCATGAGTAGTCATTTCTTCAATGTCCTCGCATGTATGCCAATAATAATCACAAGCCAAGGGGACCCATAAAGCATGCAGGCCCCTATAAGTAGTCATTGCTAATTTATGTCTCCACAGATTGGATAGCATCTTGCATCGTTTGCTTCTCACCAGCATATCCGACTCCTCATTAGCAACCCCTGCGACTGTGAATAAGTCTGTCTTCTTCATATTCCTCAACTTCAACCATATTGGCTAATTTCATCTTTGGACAACCTTTGTCCTTGTGATCTCCTCGACCACATCCACTATATAGTTTTTATGCTTATAAATTTTCTTAATTTTTTACACAATTGGCATTTCACCAATGGTTGTCCTTTCTTGTCTCGTTAAATCAGGTATCTTGTGCCCCTATTACTATTGTTGTCCACTATCTGATCTTTGATTTCTCTAGTATCTGCCACTTGTCGATGGCAGTCATGCCAATAATGCTTGTTTACAAATTGAACAGGCCTTCCTTTGTGTTGTGTCTTGACATCACAAATGAGACGACGTTCTATCAGATACTCTTCCTCCATCTAACCTTATGTTTGAAACTTTAAACACCATACTTTGGGTTTCACTGGTTTATGCTTATCTTCTTTCATTAATCTACTAAATTTCTTAATTATCTATACGAATTAATTTGTACAAAGTCAACTATGCCAGGCGTAATAACTATTAGTCCAGCCCTGGGCATTAGAAACAAGTTTAATCATATGAACAACCATCATTAACTCATATCAATATCTAAAATATGTCTAAGATCTTGTTGAAACTTTGTCGACCACCAAATCAGTGGAGGACCAAAACAAAGAAGATTGTCATTGTCCAGGGCCCAATTAGCTAAGACATCCGCAACTTTGTTCATCTCATGAGGAACATGGTGGAAGCTAATCTGTTGGAATTGTTCTTTCAACTTTTGATTTTTTTCTTGCTCTCTAGCTATTTGCCAATTTCTGTTCTTACTCAAAGAGGAATGAGATAAGAGGGTAATGATTCTACCTAAACCCTTGACCAATCAACTTTCACCGCTTCTTGCATTCCTCAGCTAAATTATTTGTTGCATATCCCATTTTATCTGAAAATAAAAATGCAACTGAACCATCCAAACATCTACCTATTCCTCACATGCTAGAAATACCTGAATTTCCTCTAGAAGCACCATTTGTGTTCAGCTTTTCAACTCCATTCGGAGGAGCTGACCACTTTTTATTAGTCTGATTTTTCCTTTTAGACTGAGAATCAACCATGACCCTACTAGACAAATTTAAAGATAAGGCTTTTATGAGATTATTCCATTGCTCTGGAATTATCTGAGGGAGATGTAACTTATATTTAATGGATTCAACTACATTCATCTTTATCTTCTCCCATATGATTAATATATCCCTACATTCCTGTGTTGCAGGGGTATGCCCCCCAGCCCAAAGCCTCCTGTTCGGAGGCGCCTTCGGCACGGGGACATCCCGGGGACGCCCGGAGGCGTGCCGGAAACGTCCGGCAAGCCGGCGGGCGCCTCCGGGACGACTCCGGGCGCCTCCGGGGCGTCCCCGACATTTCCCGGCGACTGTCGCAGAAAAAAAATTTAAAAAAAAAAAAACGCGCGAAAAAAAACCCTAAACACCTAAAAAACCCTAAACGCGAAAACCAAAAACACAAAGAACCTTACAAAACAAGCGCGTCCCTTCTTCAAAAGGGACCAAAAAAAATCGCGACCATTTGCGTTTCGCAACGGTAGTTTGCAGGTGAAAACGTGAAGAGGAGAAGACAGGGGAAGACAGTGAAGAGGAGAAGACAGTTTGCAGCCTGCAGGTGAAGATAGTGTGGGGCGTACCCCTGCAACACAGCCGGCAAGTTTAGCAGTTAACAGCTTCGCTTGACCTGACTGCTTCAAAAAACCAGCAGCAACTAGTATTACCAGCTTTGTTTTAGGGTTTGTCTTCTTGGGAGGACTGCATTTGCTCTAGGACCCAGGTATGTTAATTTTTTTTTTTCATTTAATATTTAGTATTTAGTTTTAATTTTTTTAATTTTGTATTTAGTATTTCATAAATTAATTTTAAAATTTTCAGTTAATAGAATATTCAATATAACTATTAAAAATAAAATAAAATATAATATTAAAAATTTAAATAATATTAAAAATTTAAAATTAAATACTATTTAGTTTTTAGTTTTTACATTTTTAAATTTTTAATATTATAATTTATATTTTATTTTAAATTTACAGTTTACTTAAGTAGTATTTAAATTTTATTTTTAATATTTTTTATTTTTTATTTTTTTTAAATTTAAATTTATTTATTTATTTTCAAGTGTTTTACAAAAAAATTGAGTAATATATATATATATATATATATATATATATATATATATAGAGAGAGAGAGAGAGAGAGATGTACCCACGACGTATCCAAATCAAGGTTTTTGAAAAATGACGTACCCGCGTACCCGAATTGTACCAGTACCCGTACCCGTATCTAAACAACGTAGCTACATTCCTATTGGAAAATTCGTCTATTTCTTTCCTTCCAAACATTCCATAACAAAAGGGTTATTCCACTCCATAATGCTTGAAAAATGTTTTGACTAGTCTTTATATGTTTTCCCTATTCTCTGAATGGTTGTTCAAGAGCCTGAATTCCCAGCTAAAGAATATCAAATAAAGTAGCAAATAATTGCCATAACTGGAGAACAAAAGGACATTCTATAAAAATATGAATACAAGTTTCTTCCTTCTCCAAGCACATAACACACCTAACAGGGCCATTAAATCCTCTTTTCATAAGCTTATCCGCTGTTAAGGACTCTTCTTCTCAATAACAACCAGACAAAGAAACTTACTTTTGGCCAAAGATTTTCCTGCCATAAGTGTCTAAAAATGTCCCTTAAAGGATGGGGATTCACTATACATAAAGAATCATATCCAGCTGAAACAAAATATATACATGTTGAGTTATTTCCCCATGTTATGGAATCCGGCTTTTCAAAAGTTGAAAGAATTCTTGACTTTAAAATCTGATCGATCATCTTTTTTTTATCCTCCATACGCTGTATTGGCCATTCATGAGTAGGAATCTATCGCTTACCAATCTCCCATTGGTAGAGATTATGCTCACAGTATTTCACAACTTTTACCCATCCCTTGTCATGAAGAGTTCCCATTACTGGCTGCAAATCTGGAAATTGACTGATAATTGGTTGATAACCATCCCAAGAGTGTCCAAATATTGGCTGTTTGACCATTATTGATTATCCAAAAGAAATACCTCTTTATAATCGCTTCTCCTAGTCTCAAAATTGCTAGAATAGAACCTCTAGAAGGAAGGGCCAATCTTATTATCCGTTGTGGAGGATTGTTTTCTGCATATTTAGCTCTAATATTAACAGCTCATAATCATTCGGACCATCCAATAGTCTCCAATAAAGTTTAGCTGCTAAAGCTCTATGATGCTTAATACTAGAATGGAACCCTAACCCACCTTGTTTTGGCTGACAAAGAATCTCCCAATTAACCAGAGACCATTTCCTTTTCTCCTAAACTCCACTCCAAATAAATTTTTGACATAAAATCTCCAATTGTATTAAAATTGCAACAGGGACATTCAAAATAGAAGAGACATATACCAGCATTGCTTGAAGAACTGCCTTAACCAAAATCATTCTTATTTATTAACCAGTTCCAATCTTTTAATTGTTTTGCTACCAGTGGAACCCCCAAATAAGTGATTGGAAGAGAACCCTTTCTAAATTTGAACAAATCAAGAATCAAAGCTTTAGCCTCTGAGAGAAATGGAAAAAAAAAAAGATTCTAGATTTGCCCTGATTAATCAACTGTCCTATAGCTCTAGTAAAAAGTTGAAGAGATTTCTACATATTGGAAGACTCTAAGCAAGATGTCTTACCTAGAAGCATAGAATCATCAACAAATTGCAAATGAGTGAGAGGACCTACCCCTTGAGCCAGTTTAAAAATTTAAAAATGACTTTCCAAATAAAGCAAGTCAAAATCAAATTAGATGGAAAGTTACTTTTGGGGCTTTTCCTTGGGAAAAGTGTTAAGTGAACTTATAAAAAGGCATTGGGAGGTCATTTGAAAATTATCTTTTGCCATTATCTACTTTTATATTGAGAGTTTGAGTTGTTTCAACATTTGATTTTGAGGATGCAAAAGCTCCATTACAACTAGATTTGGAGACGGAAACCCTCCATTAGTGGTGACTCCATCCAAGGGTTGCATGTGTGCATCCAGTCAGAGATTTGCAGTTTCCAGTTCAGTTTTATCAGCTAGGACATGTTTTTGATGTCATTGTTAGGATTTTCGCATTGGACATCATTTACAATAGCTAGGGCATCATCTCAATGGCTGTCGTCATCATCCCAAGGGTTGATGTCACATTAAGGGCAGCATTTCAGGGCTGACATCACCCATAGTTTGTTGTTGTCACTTCTTTCAGTCTACAGGGCCATCATTTGGTATATTCCATCTATCTAGGATGCCATTGGTCAGAAAATTGATATATACATCCAGCCGGTATTTTTCTAATTTTCAATGTTGAAAAAAAATAAAGAAACCTGATTTCAATGTTTATGATACAGCGTGATATTATTTGCAACAAATCTGCATTTTTCTTAGTGTTTAGAAATTATTTCCAGCATTTGTAATTTTTGCCATAAGGGTTTTGCAATGAAAATCAGTTTCTATTAATTCTGCCCTAGGGTTTCCAGTGAATCCAGAATAATTTAAAAATGTCCATTTAAGGACATTACACCCTCCCCTTCAAATTGATGTTTCACATCCATCATACCTGAATTTCCAGCCAATTTATCTTCATTTCTAGCAACTTCCAGATCTATTTTTTGTTATTTCGTCGCTTGGAACAGCCCTGCACTTCCATCAATTACCACATCATGACTAAAGCATGCTTTGTTAGTTGCAACATTTACCAACTGCTAGACTTTATGATTGTCATTGTAGCCTATGAGCACCATTTTCTTGTATATTGCATCAAGTTTGGTTTGTTTCTCTTCAACTACCCATGCATATATAATTGAAACAAAAACCTTGAGATGACTTACATTGGATTTTCGTCCAGACCATGCTTCTTCTAAACTTTTTTTGTGTACCACTTTTGTTAGAGACTGATTGAGCAAATACATTGATGTGTGTACAACTTCTGCCCAATATTTATTAGGAACATACTAGTTCTCTAACATAGACCTCGCCATCTCTACAATGATACGATTCCACCTCTCTACCACTCTAGTTTACTATGGAGTGTATTGCCTTTGGATGCACTCTTGAGTACCAAAAAAAGATTTTTCTAGAATGAAATTCTCCATTATTTGGATTATCAAATGCATGACCTTGAATGTTTTAAACTTATCAAATGCATCTGATTTTTGCTTCAAAAAATAAACCCACATTTTTCTTGGAAAATCATCTACAAATAGCAAAAAATACCCTAGCACCGAAGATTGATAATGTCTTCATAGGCACTTGAATGCCAACATGGATCTGCTGAAGGACCTCCTTGGCTTTCCAAGCTTGTCCTTTCATCAAACAGGGTGTTGCTTCCCAAACTGGCATGCACCACAAACTTCTTGACGATTCTAAAGCTTTATAAGGTCATCCACCAAGCTTTATTTAGCCAATAAGAAAGATATCTCAAGTTTAAATGCCCATACCTTCAATGCCAAAGTGAACTGCAATCTTGACCACTCTTGGCCATCAAAACAGGGTCTTTCGCCTAAAGTGAATCAACCGACCTGAAAAGCCCATGGTCTTCAATACCAAGAGCGATTAGCTTCTTACTGACCTTATCAACAATATAGCATTTGTGATTATTGAAAATCACATGTAAATGGGGTACGTTCTTTATAATCTCACAGAAAGTAGATTCTTCTCCATTCCTAGAACATACTGGACATTTAGGAAGACCAATTTTTTACTTGACATGGTTATATGCACATTTCCTTTTCCTTTTACTATGAATTCCTCCCCACCACCAAAAATAACAATCAAAAAAAGATATGCTAGAAAAATAATTAATATACCAATCTTTCCTATTTGTAAAACGATAAGATGCCCCTGAATCTATGTACCAAGTAGATGTTTTCACATTGTCTGCTTTACGCCTAGACATAAACACAAAGAGATCCTCCTCTTCCTTATATTCCACAATATTGGCATGCTTCTTAGGCCCTTGGTTGTTTTTATCATCTTATAATCACTCCCTACAAAACTACTACGTATGGCCTAGCTTTCCATAATAATAGCATTTAAAAGTCTTTTGATTACATGAATCATATGTTTTGTTGCTACCCTCTTTGTTTCCTCCTCCATTCTTCATAGCAAACTAGCCATTGCCCTTGAAGTTTTTGTTCCCCATTAGTAGGGAGGTGCGAATTATAAGTTGCACATTTTTTTGTAAGATAAATAGGCAACAAGTGCAAGACAAATTGAATTATGGATAAAATATGGTCTCATATAGGATAGCGAAGCACATAGAAGTTGAATAGTTGCGTCAATCACATAAATGAAAGGTCATGAAGACGAAGAGTCATAGTCTCTTCGCAACACTATATATACTTTGCTTTTGTAAAAGGAAAAATTGAACTAGAATGTAATACAAATCACTACATGGTATTTCTTGATTCCTTAACCTATTTTCAGACATATTTTGTGCATGTATAAATCTTACTTGAATTGATTGCATTTTCCTTGCAACCGAATGTATCCTTGTTTATTGTTTATCGCTGAATTCTCTGAATGTTAAAACATTAATAAAATGAACATATGCGATTGGCAAACATGAAGAAAGCTTGGTGTATAAATATGCAATATGTTTAGTCGTAATCTATCTGTAAATTCTTGTAAGTAATCAGAGTCTCGTCGCAACATAGCAAACTACAACAGCTAGCATGCCCTGATGAGTGATGCGGGACAGCTACTAACAATGGTTCCATAAATGGTTACGTGATCAAAGGGACCTTGAAACTTGGCTAGACGCAAGGATACATAAGTTCCTAGGGGAAGAAGCCACAAGAATAGGAATTTCTATAGATGAGATCATTTTTTAACATATCCACGGAGATTTTTACGAAATATTTTGGTGCGAGTTGCCTAAGTTGCTAGCAACATGGCTATCTAGATTGGAATACTAGCGCTTTAGACCACGAGAAACAAAATATTGTGTGGAACGAAAAACTGCTAGAAAAATTGTTCAACCTAGATACCGAATCGACCCCTGTGGTTGATCTTTGGGTAAAGACTACAATTGACGGATAAGTCACAAAATTTGTTGTTCAGGGTATATTGCAATCGAAGTTGCTTATGTCTTGTTTGTTAGAGGGATCCAAGGCAAGCTTTTAAAGCGAATTCCTATGTTGTTGAAGATGTTGGTTGTGGAAAGGACCATGGTGCCGATTTCAGCCGATATGGAGTAGTCACTTAGGGCACTATGGGGATGCGAGGAGTTGAATGAAGAGTTGAACCAAAGAACCTGAACCCAAACCCAGAGAATGGATGACACAAAGAAGCAAAATGACAAAGTGATTATGAGGCTTCAAAGAAAGTTGCAACAATAGAAAAGGTGGAACAAGCAAAATCTTAAACGAAGGGCCACATGTAGCTGCAAGTAGGATTAGACAGGAAGCTGCAAAGAAAATAGGAGGTACTAGACCTCCGAAAAGAGAAACCACAATTGAAGGTTAGAGAGCACCAAAAGATAAGGGAACGCAAGAACCGTAGGGAATGTAGCAATTGACCGAGAATTGGAAAACATCTCGAAAAAAAAGGAAGAAAATGGAGACAACGTGAATAGGTTGCAACAAGGCAGGTAGAACAACTTAATGAGATTTAAAGAGCAACTATGGTGCCAACGATTGTATTGGGAAGAGAAAAAGCAGACTCTCCAAGAGATACTAATGAAACATAGAGTCGGGTCAAGTTCAGGAATGGGTATGATAGATGCTCCAAACATGGTTCATTCACTTGAAGGGGACACATCCCCTATGCCTATTTTATTAACTGATAAAAGTAGTTTGCAAGTAGTCAGAGAAGTAGCTGCAGCTAAGAAGTGGTTTGAAGAATTAAGTAGGAAAAAGAAGGAAATTGGACGCGAAGTCAACCCAACTATGGAATCTAAGATTACTGGTACTCCAAGCACATTCACAACAAGTTTGCACACACTAGTGAAGTCATCCTCAAGCAAGCCGATCATATCTAGTGCAATCGTAGGAAATATGGCATTTCCTATAGGAGCTTTTGTTACACTAACACCATATTATGGGTCCACTGACCCATAGTAGTATTTACTAACCTATGAAATAAAGTCATAGGTTAAGGGTGTGACAACTAACGACAATAAAAAGTGCAAACTCATAGGAGCCTTGATTGGTCGAGTCCTAGAGTTCATATTTAAAAATAATCATACAACCATGACTCTTCCTTAGGTCAAGGACAAATTGATAGGAGAATTCAAAATGCTAAAATGTGAGTCAGACAATTCAACATTGGAAGGAGATCAAATAAAAACTAGAAGAATCAATATGGGACTATGATCATCGGTTCTCAGATGTGATGAACAAGGTGAATTTTCAATTTCAGGACTCAGATAAAGCCGTTTGGTTTGTAGAAGCCGTGCAAAGTAAGATTCAATTTACCATAGCGCAAGCTCGGTTTACCATAGCGCAAGCTCAGTTTACCACAAATGCGAAATCCGCTACGAATTTAACTAAGCAAATAGAAGACTATGGAGAATACTCTCTTAGTGTCACACAAACTAATGCTAAGTTAGATATAACATTGTGCAAGATGTAGGAATTGCAAGAAGGAAAGAAACTACAATTGTCGGTATGGTGCATTGAATGCAGACAAGAGAGACACCACAGGAATGAATGTCCAAAGCTTAAAATAGAGTTTTGCAAAGTATGTCGCATTGTAGGACATGCAATTGCAAAGTATCACCTATTATAGCAATATGTACAACAATCATGCAGTGTATTTTGCACTTTTTATAAATCTCATAACCATGATGAGAAGAATTGTAGCGCTCTTCCAGAGCTAAAAGAGGATGTCACTAGAAATATTTTCGCAATGGTAGCACAATAGTCTCTGATTCCATACCTAATGTACCAACTCCAGATGTTGAGATCGCAGCACAAGGTGGATGGGGTCCTCCAATAGCACAACCTACAACAAGATGGACTCCTCAATCTCCTTAGTACCAAACTAGGTGGACTCCTCAGCCATTGCAGTATCAACCAGGATGGACACGTACTTCTCCACAATACCAACAAGGATGGACCCTTGTTTCGCCACAACAACTGCCTAATTGGGCACCTCCTCAAAAACAATATGGAGGATATTTTAATCAACAAGGATGGGAATCACCAAAGAGACATGGAGGATATCAAGAGGTTTATCAGGGTGGAAATTGAAATCAAAGGCAAGGAAATAGACAGCCCAGGCAACCTATTACCTGCTACCTATGTGAAGAAATGAATCACATCGCATGGAATTGCCCCTGCAATCCCCAAAGGGAAACGTTTTGTGCATGTTGTAGGATTGAAGAACAACATAATACTAAGGATTGTCCTATTCTTGAAAAACAAAGGAGAAGCCCATGCACAATGTAAACATGGTACATTCTCACCCTAAGAACCAATATTTTATACAAGTTGTCACTAGAAATCAGCATAGAGAACAAGGGCTTCCACCTCTTGGAATGACTAAAGAAAATGTGATTAGAAAAGTGCAAGGACATATATTCAAACCCTACAAGAGAGAAGGTTCTAATGAATCAAGCCACCCAACTATTACAATCAATCCAGAATCAAAACGCCAATGAAGGGGATCTTGCGACATTAGATGCTCAAACGTATGGACAGATCGCATGAATCTTGTGATAGGATGGAGTAGTCACAACTTCTACGGATTTGCTAAAACTAGTAAGTACTCTATGAAATGAAGACATTTCCCAAAATATTACAAATCTATTGCATAATTTGTTAGATTGTGCACAAAGACATCAACAGAGAATAGAGCGAGTGGTGTGGTATGTCGAGCAAAATCCATGGGATGTAGACACCAGAATAGATATCACACTCACAGGATATGAAGTTCCAAATGTTGTTTTTGATTTCGACAGTACTATAAACATGATTCCTCGGTCGACTTGGGAAGCTATTGGAAAGCCAGCTCTAAGTTACAATCTCGTTACTCTCAACTTGGCAAACTATGGTCGGGTCGAACCCATTGGGAGACTTGAAGACGTAGAGATAAAGGTGGTTGACTTAAGTCTGCATGGAGATTTTAAAGTGATTGCCATGAAGACCAATGAAACGCACTATCATGCACTAATTGGAAAAAAATGGGCTTATGATCAACATGGTTGACAACCAATTGGAGGCCCACCATGGGGATGTTATCATTGTCATACAATTGAATAAAACTCAGCACAAGCCATATACGATACTAAAAGAACCATCATCGTCATATGCATACACAAATGATAGCTGGTTCAAAGTCAATACAGAGCCAAAACCCAAAGCCCTGCGAAGTAGAGAGTTTACCTACTCTTCGCAGCATGGACAACAAATACCAGAGCTACCAAAAAAGAACAATCTTGGGCCCGACCAGTCTAGACACTTAGCACATGCCCACAGTTTCAAATGGAAGAATGTAAGTCTCCTTCTGTGCATTCTCCTACGAAATCAAAGGTGGATCAATTCTATCAATTGACTCCAATAGAGACTATATTGAACCCTCTAATGAAGGCAATTTACCATGGTAATCAACTTCGTCAATAAGTGGGGGTTCAGGTGCCCATATGATAAATTGGGTGCATGGAGATCACAAAATATGACCCATGAGAATGGTATTTTCTATAGAAAGACAATTGCCCCAATATTTTGCTACAGAGGATCTAACACAGTTTCTACACATGATGGAAAATCATGTTCCAGACATAGACAAGAGAGTCAGTGCATTGAATTATGCATTGAAAGGGGTTGTTGGTGGGTTGTTGATAGATCTAGCAAACTTCATTGGGAAGAAGCACGTGAAATGTTGTGAGCAGGATTTCCAGTTGCAAGTTCTATCTCAGAGAAGTAGCCATTCTTTCAAGAGGGACACTATTTGAAGATGCATGTTTATAAGTGTGTCAAAGTATGGACATCATAGCAAGTGGAACCAAGGTAGTATTGGGTGCATGTTTTTCAACATACCTTAGCTACTCTATCCAAATCTTCGTATATGCACCAAGAACGCAGACCAGAGACTCAAACCTGGCCACAAATCCAACGTGTATTCATTCAAATGTCTAAATTTGA
Organism: Torreya grandis; assembly: GCA_037957365.1. Taxonomy (NCBI): domain Eukaryota; kingdom Viridiplantae; phylum Streptophyta; class Pinopsida; order Cupressales; family Taxaceae; genus Torreya; species Torreya grandis. The sequence goes on from JARHVA010001930.1 coordinate 1,599,591, forward strand.
AGATGAAAATCCAATGATGCACAAGGCTCTACAGAATTTGAAGATTTTCTTGTGTCATGGGCGATTAGATGTACCTACTATCCAGAGACAAAAAACATAGGCTGCGACAAGCACAAGTCTTCACATAGCTATAAAGGAGTATTGTGCTAAGAAAGAGAGTTATTTCTGTTGAAATCTTATAATAGAACCTGGGACAACATAGAGGAACCTAGTCATAGTGAAAGCGAAGAAGACCTGCAATTGAAAGCATTCTTCAAACCAAAGAGGGACACAAAATATGCAAAAAAGACAGAAGAGGATCAACTGCAAAATCTGAATATCATAGAACAAGCAAGACAAAGGAAAGTAATGGACTCCTTTGAGGCAGAAACAAGTAAAATATATCAAGAACCAATGCAGAAGAAAATTGAGAACATCGATACAAAATCAATACCGAAATTAGTGGCTATTGGAAACTATTAGACACGAGTGTATGCAATGTCCCTTTCTTTTTCAGTATTGGAATATCAATAAGATTACCAAATAACATACAATACTTAAGTACTAAACCCAATTGAAACCTTTATTATAATGTATTGAATGGCTACAAAACACAAATGATGATACTACTGAATAACAATTGAACAACAAAGATAAACCATAGGAAACCCCTATATGTTTTATGCAATGTAAAACCCCAATTTTTTTGACAATGTACAACAGCAAAAGGGCAATGCTACGAAAGTACTGTAGCAACGGTACAAAATGTTGTATCAATGGTATAGAACATTGTAGCAGCCGTATAAATCATTGTAACAGTCGTACGGATCACTATAGCAACAATGTAGTTAACTGAAAATGAAATACATTTTAATCTTTCGGCACAACTATGATCCCTGTATGGATGCACCGTAATTAGAATTAGAGGGTTTTCGTCCTCCAATCCTGCACACCAAAGGGTTTTCATCCTTGGGTGAAAAGATGAACACAAAGGCACAATCTCTAAAATAGGGTTTGATTTCAATGAGTAATGAATAAAAATTTCTTTTGAGCCCAACTCCTCATTTTATAATAATCATTTTAATTCCAACCCTAAAAGCATTTTAAAACTTCAATAAAATGACTTTTTGACCCATTTTATAATAATAACACATTAGTGTCATTTTACTATGTTATAAAAATAAAGTTACTTAAACAACTTAAATTATTATTATTAAATTATTTCCTTAATTAAAAATATTTAAAAAATGAGACATGGCAATCCGCTCTTCCCAAAATTGTTTGTCCTCAAGCAATGCAAGTTCAACAACTTTGACTCTCCCCAAATGACCATCTCTATAATACATGGATCCCCATTTCATTCTTTGGAACTTGCAATTCTATGTTTTGAATTCCTCGTGTGATGCGGTATGTTCCTTCAGCCACAAAACTTTGGTTGAGGTTTGTTTATGTAGTTCCCTTGAAGCTGCCTTCATCTCTCTATGCGATGCATATATTTTGTCTTTCTCATTCTCAAATTGCTTTGCTTGTCAATCCACAGTCATGCACAATGTTCTTGTAGACTTCTTAAATATACCCAACTCAGTGGTTTGTCTTGTTTCCGCAACTTCTAGATTTTCTGAGGGCTGTCTTTTGTGAAAAATGAGCTCACTACCATGCTTTCACTGCACTACCATGATACAACTGGGAGCTAAAAATTCTGCACCAGAAGACACTTCTACAGCGATGAAATTTTTTATCAATCCTGTCCTTTCGTAAGGCTCAGAATTACCTGGAGGTTGTGGCCTTGACATTGAATAAAGAGCAATGGAAAAAACAATTTCCGTCCCATCTTTTAGTATGTTAGTACTATGGCCACAATCATGTTTGATGCATTGCTTAACATAAGTCGTAAATTTTCATGCTTCTTTGTTTTCATTCCAATTAAAAATATTTCTCCTGAAACCTCCCAATGAGTAGTAAGGAAAGCATTACCATAACCTTCTTGGATTCTCCTTACAATAGGTAAAGATTTCATGTAGTTTCTATCAACAAGTTTTGTCATTTTCATACCCTAATTTGTTATTATCAGCAATTCTGAAATGTAAAGATGTGACCACTGTTGATGGATAATTATGGGAACATCCTGAAATTATGCAACACCTTCTTAGGCAGCAATGTCTTTAGAATCATCTAATTTATTCTTTGCCTTCAAAACTTCATTATTTTCTATCAATTTATTCTGAAATTGCTGAAAAGTTCCTTTAGCAATCAGCTGAAAATGTAATTGTGAAATTTGATCAGTACGCAATTGTACCTTCGCTTGTTCTTGGCTGCAAACTTCTTGTTGCTGAAATTTGACTTCTGCAAGTTGGGATTCCAGTGTTTTTTATCTTTCGTGCAAGCTATTGCTTGCAAACTACACACTGTTCTGAAAAATTCTTGGGCTTGTTCTTTAGCCTCTCATTTTCTCTGAGCTGGAACAATTATTTCTTCTTTGTTCCTCAAGTTTGTTGTTTACCTCATTCTGAAATTTATTGGAACGCTCCAATCTTTCTTGTTGTCCTTCTGTTGAGCTCCTCCTTCCTTGAGCAACATAAATTACATTTGCACCAATTTTCACCTCTTCAATGGGACGTGCACCTTTGATTTTTGCAACATATTCTTCTTGTACTTTACTCACCATCTTTTGTTGGATCTAAACAGCTGTAGCAACATTCTTGTTGCTAGTTTTACCCCTGATATGAACCTTAGAAACTTTATCGTATTCTCTAAGGATTGTAAGATTTGCATAGCTTTCACATTGCCCAATAGTAACTACACTTCCAACAATCTTATGATATGTGCTAGCAATAATAAAATCACGCTGATTCATTGCAAAAACGTTTATTGTGAATTGACATGAGAAAGCAAACCTATTTCAACATATGTTCAAATCTGTATATTTGGTCCTCTCCCAAGTATGTGCAATGTTGCAAAGAATGACTTCCAATTTTGCAACCAATGATGCCACAAGATTCCCCTCAATGTAATTTGGTAGGGTTTCATCTTCTACAATTTCTCCTTTGTACATCTTGGGGTGGCTAACTTGTTTGGAGCTTGAATCCAAACTTATGATGTGTTGGGATCATTTATTTGGCTGCAATCCTAGGGGAAAATAACTAAACACCACACTGCACTTATTTATAAAACTTTGAATATCAAAATGGTGTTTATCTAACTTCCCATAAAATGAGAAGGTATGAATGCCTTCCAAAACCAAGCATCTTGCTGCCCCTGCTACTTCTATTTTTCTAAACATCACAACTTTACCTTCTAGTGTAAAGTTTATCTCCTTGGATTGAGGATTCTATGAGTATTGTCCCATGAACTGCAACCACTAAACTTCCATGACTGGATTAGTATTCATAACATATATCTTATCAACAATAATGATATTGAACTCATCACCAATTTTACCCTTCGTGTGTCTCAAAATATCATCTGGATCCCATATCCGAATACATAAGCTACCTTGAGCAAAAGCATCTATGTGCCCTTTCACATTTTTGACCTTATTAGAATGCTTCCCATGATGACAAGAGTTTTGGCACTTATGTTCATAGGCATGTGCAATATCATATGTTAGTTTACACCAAGAAGCATTTAGTGAATTACCCTCTTGACTGTTTACTACAAACGGTAGTTCTTAAGGATTACCAATACCTTCTTCCTTAGCACGGTTAAGCAGAATCTTCCTTAATGTGCTACTACTTCCACATAAATACAATGTATTACACATGGTAAATGTTATGCCAATGTTGAGTGGTAAATCAACAATACCAGAAACTAAATCAAAACCATTATGAGAAAAAGAAACTGTCGATGCCCCACCAAGCATGCCATTGACTCTATATGAAGAATAGTCATTTGCCCACTTACCACCAACCATAATGATAAATAGTATGACACGTGCATTTGCAAATATGACCATGGTTCGGGCAATTGCACTCTCGATATAAACATGAAATTTGAATCCAACCAAGATGGCATATGTATGAATCTACTTGACTTGAAATTGAGTTGCTCCATTATCACTTGCCTTGAGAGCACTATCGGATGTGAGGTGACATGCCTTCAGACCTTGCATTGGACTCATGAGTTTCAAGTTATCTTCATTATAGTTATTTTGAGCATACCCTGTAATACATGCATTGCATGATACTTCCTCTTTACAAGTAGATAACTTGAATGTTTCCTTTGGTTCCTCCAAAAGCGCACACATGTATTTGTGTTCCAATTAGAAATATGATTTCTAGTTAATCCCACTAGCATAATTTTATCTGGTCCTTTGGGATAAGGATGCAGTAAAGTATCAATCAACCAAATGTGCAAACAGCAACTAATTGTTTTGGCATACATTTATGAAACTCCCATGCATGAACCGTACCTTGTTGATAATGAATGCTTTGCTATTGCAGATGCTGATTCGTGGCTTGCTGCTGAGATATTTGACCCCTTTGTGACTTGTTAACTGTTATGAGCTCTGAGAGGCATATTCTGTCAAATAGAATATGCCTCTTTGCTTGGAAGCATAATGGGGTTTTATTGGGCTTGAGAGGTCTTTCGTGAACACCCTTAGAAATTACTGGAACATCTTTTACAATTTTGCATTTAACAAGTAATGTTTGTTCCTCCTTGACTTCACTAATACGAGCTTTTTGTTGGCATTCAATCTTTAGAAGTCAATGAAATATCTTTTTCTGCTAAAAGATCCTTACCTTCAACTTGCATGGCGGATTCGTTTGTAGCCCGTTGGACCTATGTTTCTGTTCTCTCTTCTTTTTCCAAGAACATATTCTTTGGCTTCTGCTCCTTAACTTCTTTCGGTTCTGTCTTTTCCTCTTTCTTTCTCAACCTTCTTATGTATTCATATAGACCTCTTTTATTTGGATACCTCACTTCAAGTAACTCTAAGTAGTCATCAAAGGAAACTTGAGATTTAAAACTATCAGGTATCCCTTGATATTAATCAAGGATTCTGGAGACCTGAAATTTGTACTTTTCCTTGTCCTTTTGTATTTTAATCGACACCTCTTGAATAGGATCTATATTTTCTTCCCTTTGTAAGAACTTTTCTCGAAGAAACATGGGTCGATTAATTGCTAAAGGACTCCTTTGGGTAGCCTTGTTCTAATTTATATTTTGTAATGTTCTAATTTATATTCTGCAAGGCTTGTATTATCGTTGTCATAGATTCTTTCACTATCCTCTGGATGGTCCTTGTCAAATCTCTCTGACTTTGATTGATGGTTTCATGGAAGGAATTCATTTCTTCTATAGGTATTTTCTTTTTTGTCTCCCATGATTTCCCATCTAATTCACAGGGTAGCAGGATCACAACGCTAATACCACTGTAATGTCCTTTTCTGGTATTTTTATTAACTCTGAATGTTTTTGTGATTATTTTTTAACACTAGAATATCAATAAAATTACCAAATAACATACAATACTCAAGTACTAAACCCAACTGAAATGCCCCAAAACACATATGATGATACTACTGTATAACATGTTTTATGCATCATAAAAGCCCAATTTTATTGACAATGTACAACAGTAGAACGGCAGCAGTACAAAAGTACTATCGCATCAATATGTAGTGATGTGGCAACAATACAAACACTATAGCAATGGTACAAATCACTGTAGCAATGGTGTAACAAACTGAAAATAGAATAAATTTCAATCTTTCCGCACAAATATGATCCCTAGTTGGAATCACCACAATTGAAATTAGAGGATTTCCATCCTCCAATCCTGCACACCAAAGGGTTTTTATCCTTGGGTGAAAAGATGAACACAAAGACTCAAGCTTTGGAATAGGGTTTGATTTCAATGAGTAATAAATAATAATTTATTTTGAGCCCAGCTCCTCATTTTATAATAATTCTTTTAATTCCAACCCTAAAAGCGTTTAAAACACTTTAATAAAATGTGACTTTTTGGCCCACTTTATAATAATAATACATAATTGTCCTTTTACCATGTTATAAAAATAAAGTTACGTGGACAACTTAAATTATTATTATTCAATTATTTCCTTAATTAAAAATATTTAGAAAGGGGACATGACAGTAGATATCAGAGGTAGATTAGTTGTTGTGAGATTATGAAGACGTGTTTCCAACCAAAATCTTAGAAGTTGAGGGTGTAGAGCCTTTACTAGGTGAGATGCATATTGAACTAAAAGAGTGCGCACACCCAATCAAAAAGTGACCTTATAGGCTGAATCCCAATATGAAAATGAAGATCAAAGCAGAAATAAATCAGATGGAAGAGGCTGGAATCATATATCCAATTGAAAAATCAAATTGGGTTAGCCCCATGGTGGTACAACCTAAGAAAACATGGAAGATATGAGTTTGTGGGGATTACCAAGCATTGAATGATGTTTGTGTCAATGATCCATTTCCAATTCCTTTCACAAATGAAGTACTTGAATCGGTTGCAAGTCATGAAGTCTATTCGTTTATAGATGTGTCCGGTGGGTACCATCAAATTCCTATCGTAGCTGAGGATCAAGCAGAAACAACTTTTGCAATAGAATTGGGATCTTTTTTCTTATAAGGTAATGTTGTTTGGCTTGAAGAATGCACGTGGAGTATTTTCCCAAGTAATTGTTACTGCATTTAGAGACTTCATTTGTGACTTTCTAGAAGTCTATCTAAATGACTGTGCACTCTTCTACTTATTCAAAGAACATTTATCGAAGTTGTGATTGATGTTGAAAAGATGTTGAGCTCTATGCATTCCACTAAATCAAAATAAGCGTTTGTTCTTCACAACATTTTGGCATTTTGTTGGGACATGTTTATAGTGATGGAATCCAAGTAGACCAAGCAAAAATTGTAATCATTGTAGGACTCAAACCGCCTATCAACCCAACAAATGTGCGCTCATTCCTAGGTCGCACTGGGTGTTATCGCAAGTTCATTCATGGGTATGTAGGCATTTCTAACCACTAGAGAAGCTATTGTGCAAAGAGAACAAATTTGAATGGACTTTTGAATGCCAAACAACCTTCACAAATTTGAAGCAAAAGTTACTTACAACACCCACTTTGGTCTTTCCTAACTAGAACAAGTCATTCCATGTTCATGTTGATGTTTCAGGGACAACAGGTGGAGTCGTGTTAGCACAACCAGAAAATGGAGGCCTAGATCATCCAATTCACTTTGCAAGTTACAAGCTATCAGCGATTGAGAAAAACTATACTACCACAGAATGAGAAGCTCTGGAGATGGTTTTTACACTGCAAAAGTTCAGACACTACTTGTTGGCTATCCCATTTGAGTTCCTTTTGGATCACCAAGGTTTGCAATACTTGGTTAATAAATTGATGATGGGAGGATGGATTTCTAGGTAGCTAATGGTTTTATACGAATTTCAGTTCAAAATCAATGTGAAAACCGACAAGGAAAATGTAGGACCCGACCACTTGAGTCGTATTCAAACAGGGGAGGAACCGGAAGAGCTTCACGATGAATCTCCAGATGCACATCTTTTCAAAGTGACTACAATTCCAAAACAGATGGAGGATATTACAAACTTTCTAGAGCATGGTATATTCGTTGCACATTATGCAAAACAATGCAAGAAACAACTAGTCGCACGAGCCTTTCCATTCAGCATCATTAATGGATTTCTCTACAAGCTAGGAAAGGATGAGATTCTACGCAAAGTAGCTCTAGAACATGAAAGACTACAGGGTTTGGAAGAAGCACATTAAGGAGTAGTTGGAGAACATTTCACAAGTGCATTGACTGGGTGAAAGATATATCAAAGTGGGTTGTGGTAGCCAACCTTATTTCAAGATGTGCACAAGGTTGTGAAGCAATGTAATGTTTGCCAGAGGGTAATAAATTCAAATCAGTGGGATGAGATGCCATTAAACCCTGTTTTAATTGTCCAACCATTTGAACAATGAGGCATTGATTTCGTGGGGCCTATCAATCCTACATCTAAGCGATCCAATGTCAGATAAATTATCACTGCAACTGACTACTTCACCTAGTGGGTTGAAGCTATTACAACTCAAAGTTGTAGTGCAAAAACGATGCTATGAAAATTTTGTATGAAAATATCATAACAAGGTTTGGATGTCCTCAGAAGATGGTAAGTGACAGGTGTACACACTTCCTAAATAACACTATCAAAACTTTAACAAAGGAGTTTATGATTTCACATCATAAAATCACAACAAATCCCCTGCAAGCAAATGGTCAAGCAAAAGCATTGAACAAGTTTCTAAAGAAGATGTTGAGCAAGATCTGTAATGTCCAAAGAGAAGATTGGAAAGATCACATACCAACGATCTCATGGGCATATAGAACAAATTATAAACGTGTGCCTGGGCAAACATCGTTTCAACAGGTGTATGTAATGAAAGCTATAATGCCCGTGGAGTGTTGAACACAACTATCTACTGAGGGGGGGGTTAATCAGGAGATCAACAAAAAACTAGTTCTTTAACTTTTTAATGAAGATACAAAACATATGCATATCAAAGAACAAATGTAGAAAGCACACACACACACAAAAGCACATTACACCAGATTTATACGTGGAAAACCCAAAGAGAAAAACCACGATGAGAATAACTATTAGAATCTACTGTTCTAATCCAACCTCACAGTTAAATCACCTCACTAGCAAAACCACACTAGTTACATTTAAGGACACCTATCCTTAGGAGACACCAATCCCCTAACTAAGCACCAACTCAGTTTAACCTTATTGGTTACAAGATTTAAGGGCACCAACCCTAAGGAGACTCCAATCCCCTAACTGAGCACCAACTTAGTTTGTCTGATGGCACCAACCAATCAGATCTATGAAGCTACAACTTCAATATACAAGATAGATTCACAAATGAATCCAGTTCAGTTTCTTTGTTACAAGTCTAGTCTGTAACTGCTCACTCTTGGCTTATACCATGTATGCCTATTCTTCTTCTCTGCTCATTCTCTGCACATTCACTGTGTCCCCTTTCTTTCTCTCTGCCTCACTTTCTGCTCATTCTCTGTGTGTTTTTTCTTCCTTTCTACATCACTGGTTCTATGTCGTTATATCTTCTATATAACACAATCCATTTACACCCGCTGCTTCGACCTCTCTTCCTTTGTGTCTTATATATTCTTTGTTTGACACATCAACATCCTCTTCTTGCCTCTACACCTTTCTCTATGCTATCATGGTCTGTGTCTGTGTATTCTATTAGACACTTCGTATTGCTCACATGCTTAGGTTCAACGATAGTCTGAGCAATCGCAAAAATGACAGCCTTTGACTCTCTTTTCAAACTGCAACAGTGGCAAAAAGCACATTACAATGTTCAAGATGTCTTATATGTATAAACAATGAAGCTTAGGGTTTTCTCTCTCCAATTGCATTCACACTTCAGTTGCAATTAACCGGTTCTCATTAAAAGCGATTTTGACTTATGGTCTTTCCCGTGTCTCAGTTGATGCATCACATTGCAATGGTCAGATCTATTTTCTATTTTTGGCAACTGCTAGATTTTGGTCATAACTGCGCCGCTTCTTTAATCAAAGATTGATCTTGAGCTCCGTGTAGACTCGAGTTCATCACCAGTTCTACCTGTTCCTTTACTGACTATTAGAACATATTAAATGCAAGCCTTTTATTTCTTTCTTCGCGCCAATTTTGAGCTCTTTTATTACCTATCGAGCTTGTTTTTGTATCTTGCTATTTCCTATATATCAAAATCGCTTTCGCTCCTTTCGATTTATTCAAATATGCTCGATCCATAACTTTAGTCAGACGTTAATCTTCGGCAGATTTGACTATATCTCGCTTGTCATGGTTTTCATGAGAGCTTTCGCTCTGATCGATCTTACCGGACTTGCTTGGTCTTTAACTTCACCACTATGCATTAACCTTCGAGCACTTTTAAGGCTTTGGATCCACTCGCTCCGTTGGATCTTCTTAGTCCTGACTTGCATGTGTCGTTGGATCATCAAAGATGCTTGCTCTTTATGTTAACTAGATCATTAACCTTCGACATGTTGACTTCATCTCGCTTCTTTCGGGGTCTTTGATTTGCTTCCCCTCCGTCGATCTCTTCAGACTTGGTTGAACTTTAACATGTCCCCTTCAGGGCAATTTCCACGGACTTTTTGTCCGAGTCCCCTTCGGGACAATTTCCGTGAACTTTTTGTCCGAGTCCCCTTTCGGCACTTTTGTTTAGGACACATACCCTTCGGGACTTTGCAAATGTACCCTTCGGTTTTTCTACAAGGGTCCACATACCCTTCGGCCTTTTCAAAAACTACCCTTCGGCTTTTCTGCAAGGGTCCACATACCCTTCAGACTTTTTGAAAAGATTCCTTCGGACTTTCCATTCAATGGTCCACTTGCCCTTCGGAACTTTTGCATCAGTCCACTTGCCCTTCGGAACTTTTGCAACAGTCCACTTGCCCTTCGGAACTTTTGCAACATTCCACTTGCCCTTTGGAACTTTTGCAACGGTCCACTTGCCCTTCGGACTTTTTGAAAAGATCCCTTCGGACTTTTTGAAAAAATCCTTTCGGACTTTCTATAATGGTCCACTTGCCCTTTGGAACTTTTGCAACGGTCCACTTGCCCTTCGGACTTTTTGAAAAGATCCCTTTGGAACTTCTGCAACAGTCACTTCAGCATTTTGTTCAGGACAATTTTTCCGACAAAGACTTATACATTTTTCCGAAAGAATTCTCCAAGACCAATTCGGGTTCTTCACATTGCATGACTTATAAGATTGAAAGAAGTTAAGTCACTTTGGAAACCCGATCAACTCTTCCTTTACCCATTCAGGGTCTTCAGGCTGCTTATAAACATGAGAGAAGTAAAGTCATTTCAAAAACCCGATTAACTCTCCTAGACCCATTCGGGTTCTTGACATTGCTTTACTTATTTTATAGGTAGAAGCACTTCGCAGACCCGATTTACACCGCCAGACCAAGTTGGGTTCTCAACCTTGCTTTACTTATTTTACAAGTAAAATCACTTCACAAACCCAATTTGCACAGTCTTGACTCAGTCGGATTCTCTACATTGCTTTACTTGTGAAACTTTATGAGTCGAAGCAATTGAAGTTCACAAACCTGATTTACACTCTCCTGACCCAGTCGGGTTCTCGACACGGCTCAACTTACAAAATTGAACGAAGTTAAGTCTTTTGAAAAAACCCGATCAACTCGTGAGGCAAGACTCATTCGGATTTCTCGACATGCTTGACTGAAAATATAGAGAGAAGAGTAGTCTTACAAACCCGATTTACTCCACAACTCTGTGCAATGCAACACCTTTGTCAGTAATGTTTGATAGAGCATTCACCATTTGACATCAATGACAATATTACAGACAGCAATCTCCTTGTACACCATGACACTCAAATTGCCAACATGGAGTACATAGTTCCAACCCTGCAAATCAATGTAATTAGGAGATAAGGAGTCATTGCAAGAACAGTTGTTAGAGCTTCCTCGCATGGAGAAAACAAGGCAATTGGAAAATTGAACTCAAGAAATCTATAAGAAAAGTTAGAAAGTGTGGCATGATCACAATCTGCAATCTAAAGAGTTTCAACCGAAACAAATGGTGACCATAGATTTAAAACACATCCAGGGAAGTTGCGTATCAAAAAGAAAGTTCTTTACAACATCCATTAAGTGTCACAACAAGGCACTATAATACTCAGGGATCTTCAAGGAACTATTCTTCCAGGCAGAATGAACAACCATAGGTTCAATCCCTACCAACAATGATCTCAAATCATAACACACTCATCAGAATAAGTGCCACATGGCACAAAATAGACTAGGATTTTTACTTTACGATTTGTTTATTTTTGTAGGTTTGTAGCAATAGGTGAATGTATTGTGATCTTTATTGAAAGAAATACCATGATGCAATATAATCAAGCTTCAATGCAATTGGTTGAAGCGAAACAAGATCAAATCAACGACAAATTTGTGTTGGGTTTGAAAAAGGTTAAGTCTGGGAAAGAGGCGTCAACAAAGTAAAAGTGGTAAGGAGTGTGTAACTGCCAATAGTACAAGGTAGTTAATGTCAAAACAAAAGGAATATCATGGCATTCCCAAAAAGGATAGATCTTCTGACAGATAGATAATGTCTAAAACAGAAAAGTATTGAGAAATGAAATATCGACACATCATATCATAGAAGTCAAATAAATAAACATTGTATCTAAACACCAAAATGCCAAGGGTCAAAACAAAATGGCTATTTGAATTTAAGGCAAGCATGTGGAGGCCCGAAAGGTAGATCGACAGATGAATGTAAGCATGGTGAAAATTTGGGGTTGGATTTCTATATAAGGCAGGATAACGATGCAAATCATACTTGCAAATTCAAGTGAAAAACAAATCTATAGCGATGTAATCAGAATTTTGCGAAAAAACGTCATAATCAATCACATCACAACAAAAGATCAAATGGTTGTGCATCAAATTCTAGTGCCATTGTCAAAGTCACAGAAGTAAGAGATAAGCATCGGATTCACCCTGTGGCAAGCCAAATGGATTGACACCGAGCCATTTGAATTCATTGATGCAACAAACACAAAATGGTTTCCACAACAAGCAACTACTTCACAAACAAGGAGTGCTTGCACTTCCTAATATACTGTAAGACTCTAATGCCACGGTTGATAAGATTACATATTTTCGAACAAGAAGAACTGATGATGACCCTCCTCAGTAGATACCATGAGGGGGCCCCCCATTTGTCCAAAGAAGTCACAATTCACATTGATGACAACACTATTGCACAGGCTGCAGGACTGCCAACAAAGGAGAAGCCATTGTAGCCCTACAAGACAAAGAATCCTCCCATTCATTCAGAGAGAGATGCACGCACAACCAAAGGAGTGCCCATAGATCAAGTCACAGATGCACCGGTTCGAGTCCTCACAAAATGCATAATGTGTAGGTACTGGGAAACAACAAAAGGTGTGAAGCAGGCAACAAATAACGTACTTGATATTGCGCACAGATGATAAAATTGGGAGAGGACTTTAACTGGCTTGAGTTCCTTGTAGCAGAACTCATATAACAAATATTGAGAAGCTTCTCATAGGATCAACTCAATCTTTTCAATATCAATTTCTAGAACTCCTCTACTTTACACATTGGGCATCCCCAGAAGGACAAATCACACCGGATGTTAACTATTGGCCAACCAATGCCTTCCCAAATCTGATTTCGCTGAGAGATGGGCAACACCTCCTCTAGGTGGGCAAGCTCGCACAGTGGTGGATACAAATCTAAGGCATGATCGCAACGCAATCCCATGTACCTAAGGAGGTTCTCAATTATCTCGGGCCAATTGCCATTGTCACCAAGATGTATAACGGAGTCCAAATTCGGACTCATGAGTTGCGAAAACTGCCCATCGTTCCTCTTTCTTCATCGACATCCACATAGCCCAAACAAAAGTGAGGAGGCAGAAGAACTTAGTTGCCAAAAGTGTCAAACTGTTGCAATCTATGCTACTTGGAGCAGAGCAACCACTACCTCAATCACAAGCGCATCCACAACTTGACGCAAAAGCACAAACATAGGTTGACCCACAAGAGCAACCATTGGCCTCATTGTCATAAGCAAGCCCCTCCAAGTGCAAGGCACCAACTCAACATTCACCGCCTGCCAAATGGACACAGAACACCCCTATGGCTCAATGACAAATCAATGCCCACAATCGCAGCAGAATATAATCTGCATCCCTTGGGAGTTACACCTAAAGAGGTGTACAGGGTGTTGCTTGAGGATATCAAGGATGATATCTATGACGAAGAAGATTTCTTTTGAAAAGTGATTCGTACATGCCAGGTGCGAAATGACGTCCCATCCATCCTGTTGGTACATATTCCTCCACCTCCAAAGTCCATTGTAGTGGACACAGTCGAGCAAGAAGAGGAGGTTGGACCCGAAGAGGAGACCAAACGCAGAGTGCAAGCTATGTTCCAAAAAGGGGTGTCAAGGTCCACAATATTAGCACAAGAAGTCATAGTTGTACAAAGACCAAGCACAAGGGAACAAGTTGAAGGAAGGAGCCCAGGCAAACAACAAGTCGTAAGGGAATCTCTTTTGGGAGAAGGCGGTGCACAAGAAGATAGCCCTCTCAAGCCATTGGTGCAAAAACCTTGCATGTCGAGAGTTGCTTGGCCACATCCAACCATTTCAGAGAGGATAGAAACATTCACAAGTTTAGAGGGAGCAACACAGGAAACATAAATAGAAGTGGCACGAGCTAAGACCCAGGCTACGAAGTGCTAAAAGAAAATTTTGATACGTCCCTCTGCATGCCCCGAGGCTGTCGTGCCCAAGCACCAAGTGGCACCATCTTCTTCCCCACCACTTTCATCCCCACTCTCACCTTACCCTCCAACACCTTCGCAAGGACTTCCTTCCATTTCTAACATTGTTGAGTCCTTGGTGTAGGGTGCGCACCAAGAACAAGCACCAATGGATTAACCTCCTAAACAGGAACATCTGAATCAACTAGAGGTGCAAGCTCAAATGGAGGAGCAGCTAGCACATGAGACTGCCAAGGCCAAAATTCAGGAAGAGAAAGCCCAGAAAGACAAGGAGGCCTTGCACCAACAACTGAAGTAGAGAGAAGAAAACATTGCGCAGGAAAAGGAGAACTAGCAGAAGGCGGAGGTTGAGAAAGTAGCCAAAGAGACTGAGCGCAAGCGACAAGAAGACTTGCATCAACAAGAGAAGCAAAGGAAATAGGCCACAGATGAGCAAGCAAAAAAAGATGCAACCAAAAAAAATGTAAGAGCTAAGGAGGAATAAGAAAAGAAGCTACAAGACAAGGTTGCAAAGACAAGACAGGGAGCCGCACGCCAAATCCAAACAATGACAAGCCAAGAAAACTCCAGTGTAGCAGCAGCAGCAAGGAGTTGGAACAACGCAGGTTGCAACAATAGAAGCCCAAGCACAACCATCGAAAGCATATGTGGGTTCGAGGTCCACACAAGAAGCTAAGGTGAAAGCTTCACAAGAGAAAGGAAAGGCCAGCAAATCCTAGTGGATGGATATCCGAACACCAGCACTACAACAAACCACATTCACTCTTCTGGTTGCACAAATAAGGCACCAACCAACGATATATGTGGCTTCTACAACCCATTTAGCCCTACCCACTTTGGACTAGGTGATTTCTCTTGATACTTCTCAATTGTCATTTTTGAAGCAGATGGAAGGTGCTACTACATTCCAAACATCCATGACATAGAAGACAGTTGAGATTGAGCAACAAACCACTCAATTGCACAAAGACAATGCTGAGTTGCAAGAGTGACTTCCCAAAGCGAGCAAGTTGATTGGCGACACCTGCCCAACATTGGTTCAATAGGTTTTGGGGGACCAATTCATGTCGAAGGAGAAGCCGCTACTCTCCTCACAAGGCTAACTCCAGATTGCGCCGCAACCTAATGCCAGTAGGACATCAAAGCCCAAGTCTAGCAACTACATAGCAAAACGAAAGCTATTTTTGAATTGTTTAAGAAATACGAATAAGTTCTAGCCACCGTTGCACACTAGGCTATGCAACTTTCTAGGAAGATGCTTGACTAGGACCAACTCCAAGACACATGGAAGGACATTACTATTGACCAAATTTTGACCCCAAGTCAAAATAGGTCAACCCCTCTAAATTGAAACTTTCATAAGGTGGTCATATGGCTTTGTCATGGTCTACAATGGTCCTAAAGAGTCCCATATGGTCATGTTTGTCCTTCCTTAACCTTGTCCAAGTTCTAGTCTTATGAACGCTTGTCTAGTCCAAGAGTTCAATCACAAGGTCTTGTTGTGTCAAACTTGGTCAAAGGTTTAATATGTTTCTAAGTCATTGCAAAAGGTTATTTGAATGTCATTAATGTCATCCTATCATTCTCTAACCTTTATTTGATTCTAAAATGCAAAAAAACACAATTTGCCCACCTTTAGGCCCATATAAAGGAATGGGACATACCACTTCAAGAAGAGAACATTTCAAAGGGATTCCAAATGACCCTCGTGTTAGAGAGAGGTCAAAGAATGTTCAATGTCAGTCAGGGACTGACAAACTTGCAATTTCAACTCCTCAAATAGGAAAAATGGCACTTTAAAGCACTTTTGGGCACTTGTACGGCCTTGGAGCATCAATTGTCAGTTGAAAATGGTTTGGAAGTGTCTCTTGGGCTGCCTCAGACCATTTTCCAACTCTGGACCAAGTTTCAGTTCAAACTAACACTCTAGACACCTTTTCTCCTCCATCAATTCCTTCACAAGCTCAAAAAGGCTAAATTGAAGTGGAAGGTATGGCCAAGAGAGAGAGAGTTGGGAGCTGAAATTTTGGCCATTGTTAGGGCTCCTAATGAGCTTCAAATTAGTGGCATTGGTTTGCAGAATGATGCCTTATTCTTTATGAACAATCGCTAAGAGTGACAGCAGGTCACTATGGCCTATGCATCCAAGAGGGGTCTGTTCTTGCACTTGTTTCTCCAGCTCAGAAATCGATGGAGAGGAATGCTTTTGAGGGTGGTTTGTATAGGTCTTGGAGCTACCTTTCATAGTGGTTTCATCAGCCAACTCATCTCTATGAGTTGCTTTCACTTGGAGGAATAATGTCTTGGTGTACAAGCTGTTTTAGACAATTCTGCTGCAAGTCTCTGTCTTATCTTCATGATAGTGATTCTCAGAGGTTTATAATGCTTCATTGTTCATAGAAACTCCTTCAATTTCATGGATTCATTATTCTTTTGTCTCAGATGTGTTTTGGTCCATCTTCAACTGTGCTTGCTCTTTGGAATATAGTCTGTGTTTAGACGGTCTACTGGATGTTTGATTGTTAATTTTGGATCGGCAACCAGTGGCACATCATGGTGTGAAGTTCTGAGATCGTATTGCACTATTGAACCATGAGAAAAGTGAAGAAAGAAGTCCAAATGCACACTTTCAATGAGAGGTCACAGTTGTCTGTTTAGGATGCATTTGTACAGACTGTAGAGTGCATGAAAGATGCTCATTTCTATGGTAGAGGCTTGATACATATCCTCATGACCTCATATGGCCTTAATCACCTCACTACCCTCTTCTAAATTGCTCAAATTGACTAAAATGCTCCAATTCTATAGACACTGACCTTTTGCATTAGTTGACTGTGTACAATCCATACAAGTCAGTCAGGTGGGTTGAAAATGAAGATGCTCAGCTATATGCTCTATGAGCTTTGAAAGAATAATTAGGAGGTATGGAATTGGTGGGCAGTGTCAAGGAAACTCAGAACTCAAGAGATCCTAAGTAGCTTACACTCACAGTCAAGGAGCTCAGTTGACACTCTGCCTAATCACCTACATGTCCGTACAGATTGGTCAAGGAAGTTGAAGTGAATAGAAGGTGGATTGATGCTTGGTTAGAAACTTTGTGGACCATCGAAAAGTGTTTAGAAGGTTTAGAGTGGTTGACGGTGTCAAGAAAGCCAAAGATTCAAAGAAGTGATTTGTAGTCTATACAGCCAAATAGAGACCTACAGGCCCTAAGCCTGTAGGTCCTCTTTTGGGATCAAAGTCAACCTCTCTAACATGAATCAAAGCTAAAGCATGGAGATTTAACCTCAAGGCAGATAAGTACAGGTTACAAACCCTTGAAGAACACTAAGTCACTAGCAGTCAAGTAGGTTCAAGATTCAATAAACAGTCCTAGCCCTAAGAGAACCTACAGGCATGTCTCAAAGGTGTAGGATAAAGTGCATAGAATGAGGGTTAGCAGATGTGTTGAGAAAATACCTGAACCTAATTGAGATTACAAACAGTTTCAGGAGCATTGAAAAGTTACAATGTGTAAGTGAGGTCTCGGAATTCCTAAGCACAGTCAAGTGACTAAACAGTCACCTACAGGCTGCTAGAGATATGGTCTAGTATCAAACCTAGAAGAGCTGGCAGAAGCGTTTGAAGAGTCTCTGAAACCTAATTAAAAACCTCAAACACATTCATGAACTATTGGAGGGCTATTAGTGTGAAGGAGGAGGTCCAAATACACTAGACACAGTCAAGATCCCCTAATGAGCATCTACATGTGGCTGTATGAGGGTAAACTCAGTCTCTAAGCTTGAGTAAGGGTTGGCAGTGATGTATGAAGTGTGTTTGAACCCCATTGAGACTGTGACTAGGTTCATGGACCAAGAGAGATCAGTATGTAGTAAATGAGGTCTCAAAACTCAATTGACAGTCAAGATCTTCTAATAGACACCTACAGGTGGTTGTAGGAAAAGATAAACTGGCCTCAAGCTTGGAAAAGTTATCAGAAGCATGTTTGAAAGATGTCCTAAACCCTGTTGGAACTGCAGACATGTCATGGGATATTGAAATGGTTTAAATACCATGCAGGAGAGGCCTAAAACCAGAATGCAGTCTTGATGTCATAGTCACAAGGTTCGGCCGAATCTTGGCCAAATCTGGAATGATCCGCATTTTTGTGGTCGTCCGGATTAATCCGCCAGATTCGGGACCTTTTATTATTAAAAAACAAAAACTTTAAAAACACTTTCACAGAACCCTAGAAAAACGCAGCCTCGTCTCCCTCGCGAACCCTAAAAAGTGCGACATAAGTTATTTATACGGGGCGAGTTGAGTGTTTGAAACACACCGAGATTTCGTTGAGAGCAACAAAAGATTGAAAGTGAGAGTTCAGAGTAGTAGAACTGTAGAAGATTGAAAGCAGTGAGAGCAGGGGAAGATTGAAAGTGGCAGAAAATATATCATTTTCATTGATTAGCGTCTCTGCATTTTGCCGACGAGCTCCGACTCTGTGAGACGTCCGACGCGGCAACAAGCTAGGGAGGCTGGGAGCACTATGAATGTCCAACGAGCGAGGGAGCACTGTGAATGTCCAACAAGCGAGAGAGGAATCACACCAATCGTGACCGCCGCCAGGTAGCGTGAGGTAGGTTCTCGAGTTTTGTTGTTTAGCATTAGGGTTTAGCTTTAGGTTTACCGTTTATGTTAATGATTTTATTTATTTAATATTTTTTATTATTTTATTTTTATTTTTATTAATATATTTTAAATTATTTATTTCATATTTTTATTTTTTTATTATTACGTAAATAATAAATATATTATTTAATATTTATTTTTATATTTAATATTATTTATTTTGTATTAATATTTTTCATTTATAATTTATAAAATACAAATGTAAATAGCATTTTTATTTTATAATATTAATTTTAAATATTTTTAATACAAATATGATTTATATTTTATAATATTAATATTAAAAAAAATTATTTTTTATTTTTTGAACTTTTATTATATATCTTTATAATAAATTTAAACTATATTTAGGTTTATATTTTATAAATTATAATTATAATGAATATATTTATTTTTTTATATATTTTAAAATCTAAATTTTATTATATAATATTTAGTTATTTAGATTTATCTTTTATAAATTATAATTATAATAAATATTTTTACTTTTTTGTATTTTTTAAAATTTATATTTTATTATATAATATTTATATTTATCTTTTAAAAATTATAATATATATATATATATATATTTCAAATTTAAATTTTATTATATAAGTCATACTCAGATTTTATTTATATATTATATAGGTCATTATTTTATTTTATATTATATTTTTTTAAATTTAAATTTTATTATATAATATTTACATGTATATTTTATAAATTATAATTATAATAATTTTTTTATTTTTTTAAATTTAAATTTATTATATAGGTCATTTATATTTTAATTTATTTATATTATATAGGTCATTTTTTTTTATATTATTATTTTTATTTATATTATATTATTTTCATTTATTATATAGGTTATTTAAGTAATTTAAATTTTATTTTATTTTATTTATATTTTCTATCATACATTTAAAATTAAATTTAATAGTATCATGTTTTGTTTTAAATTTTTATTATTTTTATACTTCTATAATTGTATTGTATATACGACTACGTCATTTAGTTAAATTAAAAAATATATTTTTACAATTTTTAAATGTGTTAATTATTTTTAAAAACTTTTGCAGGGCAACCTATCATCATGGCAAGTACTCCGCTTGAGAAGAAATATATTATTCAACGAGATGCAAACCCCAGAAATATGAAATGCACTCTTTGTGATTCCAATATCACAGGGACTCTAACAAGGGTTCAGAACCATTATCATGGAGCTCCGGATGTGAAGATTTGCCCAGTGACAGCGGATAACCCCATATATGCACAATTTCTCAGTCAAATCCAAAGCAAATATGAATTGAAGACAGTTGCATCAGCCTCTGAATCTTCAAAGAGGGTTAAAGTTCAACGCAGTCTGACACAGTTTGGTTCATTTTCTACCTCAACACATTCCCCAACATTTACCGAAGCTAGTCAAAGTGAACATCAAATGTCCCAGTCACAACGTTCTTTGAAAGCGATGTGAAAGCCATAGAAAAAACAGTAGACAGATTGGTGGCCCGATTTTTTTATGCAAATGCCATCCCCTTCAATGTTGTTCAAAATCCACATACAAAAGCAACGGTAGAGGAGATCACCAATTTTGGGAAAGGTTACACAATGCCATCCTCTGAAAGCCTCAGAACTGTTATGTTGGATGATGAGATGACATCAATATCTAGTGAACTAAATAAAATGAAAAAGCTTTGGAGAAAATCAGGTTGCACTATAATAAATGATGGATGGTCCAACACAAAGAGAAGGCCCCTCCTCAATATATTGACTCAATGTCCTAAAAGGTCTATGTTTATCAAATCAATTGATACAAGCAATGAAGTGAAGACTGCGGATTTCATTTTCAAATGCATTGAATCCGCTATTTTAGACATTGGAGAAGAATATGTTGTCCAAGTTATTACAAATAATGCAGCGAATTGTAAAGCAGCAGGGGAACTTCTTATGGACAGGTTTCCTCATTTATTTTGGACTCCATGTGCAACTCGTGTTTTGGATCTTTTGCTTGAAGATCTTGCAAAGTTGGAGTGGGTAAATAGTGTTGTCAGAGAAGGGAAACAAATTTTCAAGTTTATACTTAATCACCACTTGACCTTGAGCTTGTATCACTCATATGCAAAGCGGGAACTTCTTTCTCCCACTGAAACAAGGTTTGCATCTAATTTTATCACTTTGCAAAGGGAGGTGGAGGAGAGGACAGCATTGAGAAGAGTTGTGATTAGTGAAGAATGGGTACAATCTAAGCTTTCTAAAGAAAGCACTGCAAAGGACATTGAGAGAATTATTTTGGGCAATTCATTTTGGGAGGGTGCTGAAAAGACCCTTAAGGTGTTTGAGCCACTTGTCCACTTATTGAGATTGGCTGATGGCATTAAGCCTTGTATCGGTTTTGTGTATGAAGGCATGGAGCAAGCAAAAGAACAAATTAAAAAAGCACCGCCAGATGAGGGTGATGAAGTTCAACGTATTTGGAACATTGTGGACATCCGATGGAACATGTTACATCGACCTATACATGCTGCAAGTTACTATTTAAATCCTAAGTTGATAGAGGTGGATCATGATTCAGATGAAGAGGTAAAAAATGGTGTATTGGCAACAATAGACAGGTTGGTTCAAAATGAAAATGAAAAGTCTAAGGTGAGAAGGCAACTGACTACATTCAAGAACCAAGAAGGCATGTTTTCCCTCAAGGAAGCACAAGAAGACATTGGTAGTATGGATCCCCATTTATGGTGGCAGACATATGGTTTTTCTACTCCAGAGTTACAAAAACTTGTCCTGCATGTCCACAACCAGTGTGCCAATTCTTCTGCATGCGAAAGAAATTGGAGCACGCATGACTTGATCCATACTAACAAGAGAAACCGATTATAAGCAAAAAAGCTCTCGGATCTTGTGTTTGTGCACAGCAATTTAAGATTGCTTGAGCACAATCTTACAAAAAAAGATGACGATCTTCATCTTGGAGAACCATCCTTTGAAGGAGTTGAGGAAAATATTGATAGCGTTGATGACCTTGATAGAGGATTTACTGATAGTGCTAGTGCTAGTTTTGATTTTGAAGCAGGGTTTAATGTTGCAAATGTTTGAAAATTTTAAGTTTTATATCAATTTTGAGCTTAGGCTCTAAACTATGGACTATGGATATTTTGCTATCTTTTAATGTAATTCAATTTTGAAACTCGTGCATTTCTCAATTTTGCAAGTGTCAAATTAATGTTCATTCTTTAGTAGACTTAAATATTTTGCATTTATACATATATATATATATATTAAACCGAATTTTTTCGGATTTTTTCCGAACCTTTTCAAAAATTCCGGATTCTGCATTTTTTCCCCCTTCCGAACCTTTCCGGATTTTCGAACCTTGTGACTATGCTTGATGTCCTAGTGAGCACCTACAAGTGGCCTATGAGAGGGACAGTTCATTCTCAGGCCTAATGGAGAGGTAGAGATGTTGAGAAGTCTCTGAAGCCTAATTGGAGCCTCAGTTAAGCCCGTGAACTGTCACGGAGGCTAGAGCTAAAAGTGAGGTTTCTAAACCTCTAAGCACAGTCATACCCTTGAGCACCACCTACAGGCTTATTTGAAGGGCCAACTCGATTTCAAACCTTGAGGAGAGAACGGCAGGATTGTTTGAAAAGGCCTGGAACCTTTATGAGACTTCAATCAATATTCAAGACTGTTGAAAAGGTCAGCATGTAAAAGATGAGCTCCCAAACTTAAAGAACACAGTCAAAGATCTCTCAATACACCTACAGGCTGCAAGAAGGTCAAGTCATCCTCAGACCTAAAGGAAGGAATATAGGGGTATGGAAAAGATGTTCTAACCTAATTGGGACTGCAGATCAGTTCAAAGGTCATTGAAGAAGATCACTGAAGTGAAGGCAAGGCCTGAACACTCTAACACAGTCATGACACTAAAAGGACATACACAGGCTGTAGGTTGAGATAGGCCAATCTTAAGCCTAAAATGAAAATCAAAGCATGGAGTGAGGGACTCTGAGTTCACCTCAGATACACAAAAGGTCATAATATGTGGTGAGACCAAAGAGAGCATGAGGTGGTGGAACAACTGAGTTCTAAACCACAAAACTCAGTCTAAGCCCAAAACCCTGCAGTCACACTAAAAGACCCTGCCTGTCATGAGAGAAATTGTTGTGATGAGGCCTCTAAAGGCATGCTCATGCTCTGAAATTTGGTATAGAATGTGGTCATACGTTGAATGAGACATCCATGGTCTCCTTGAATTCAGACAAACAGTGGACATATCCACTGTTTTGTCTCAGACTAGGCCCACTTTTTGGCAAAGGGCAGCTATGAGACCTAAGAGATCTTCTTGGACTCAAAACATGAAACAAACATTCCAGACCTCATTGAGGGACCCTGAGGGCATGAATAAGCATATCAGAGGTTTACATACACTTCCCAGGGGACAACAAATGTCAGTTTTCACTCCGAGGCCCTTGAGGGCTAGCAAAGAGACAGCAAGCTTAAACCCCAAAAGCTCTAACCAGTATACCAGATTGATATAGAGGGGTGATGAAGACTTCCAAAGCAAGTGGAATCATGGAGAGGGTTGTTATAGAGGTGTTTGAGCCTCTCACAGCAGTGGGAATGAGTTTCAAGACCTAGAACTCAAAGTAGAGCTCTCTCTAAGCCCAAGAATGCTAAGCAAGTCATTCAAAGAGCAACTTCAAATGCTCATACCGTTGTCCACACTTTGCATGGGAGTCTGAGCCTTTTGGAATAGTTGAAGGGATCTACTAAGAAGGTTTTCCAAGTGGAAGGAGGTCATTTAATGATCTGTTCTTTATGAACAATCGTTAAGACCCCAAACAGGGCTTAAACCCTTCTAAAACCCCAATTGTGACCAGTTTGTAGAGAAAGACCTCAAAAGCACATCTGCTGACATAGTTTGCTCCTGAAACCTCTTGGATGTTGTTGAAGACTCCAAGGAGGTTCTAAGCATGTAGTTTTATGTTGACGTCACCTGTACGGATTGCCCAAAATAGTTTGTTTTTGCATGTTTTTGGTGTTTTGCAAGTGTTCTAAGAAGGGGAAAGCTTCCCAATCATGGGATAACGTCATTTGGGAGTTGTTCTAGCTATCCAAGTCTAAAACTTTGCACAAGAGTTTCTAGAAATAATCAAACCAAGCCCATTTTTCAAGGCAGTCCAAACAGCTTGTGAAGGGCTTGTTTTTAGCCATTTCATCATTTGGCTATAAGCACAATGTTACAAAAGCCCAAACTTGACATGGAGGTTGGTCTTGGCATAGGTAAAGTGGATCACACACGTCCCAAAGGTTTCACACGTGCATGAGGATTTTAGAGCCAAAATCCACTTTTTAGGCCTAGAGGCCCAATTAGACCTAATTGGTAGAAGAGATAGGCAGAAAAAGTAGACTTCCACTTGGTTTCAGCTCATGAAATTTGGTATGGAACTGTAAGGCCATAGAGGGTCCTAGAATATGCCTTTAGTTTTTCAAGATCATCCATACAACTCCCACACAAGGAGATTTACAGGAAAAAAAGGCTACAAGGAATGGAGCCTAATTGAGGATTTTGATAGACGACGACTTGTTGGGGCTAGTTTGAGACCTCAAAATGGATTGTTGCAGGTATGATATGAGTCCAACAGGCCATCCATGAAGTTTGGACGAGCTAAAGTAACTGAAACCAAGTTTTGACCCTTGTGTGCAAAATAGGCCTAAGAAAATGAAGGGCCCTCTAGACAACTTGCATGAGAAAGAGGTGATGTGTCAAAGAGAACTTGTTTGGGTCAGTTGAGAGGTGTCAAGAGCAAAGCAAAGAGGTAGAAGGAACTAATCTGACCACCAAGAAGGCCACTTATCCTTCAACATGTCAAGAAGGGAAGTTTTCAAGAGCTAGTCAAAGTGTCAAACAAGTTTTTCAACTCCCATGCCACTTGGAGAGTTGGAGCATCTGAAAAGGAGCAACACATGGCATCCTGGACCTGTTGAAGTTGTTCCCTAACTCCTTTTCTTGTTGTAACTGACATGACACTTGTCTACCTTCTCTCTCTTACACACTTCTCTCACACATTTGTTATATATTGAGCCACTTTGGCTTTGAAATGTATCCTCCACCTGGGTATAATGAAGCCCTACCCATTTGTTCTACCTTTGATCAATAAAACAGCTAATGTTTTCCCTCATTCTATGACTACATGCAATGATAAAGCTCTAAATGGTTGATCTTATCAAGTGTAGATGTATGTCACCTTGTCTATGTCCTATTTATCTTGCCTCATGTGATTGTTTCTCTATTGCAGATTGTAGTTGGTGCCATCAGGGGTCTCTTGTGGGTTTTGAAGTGGAATTATTCTTCCCTCTTAGCCTTACAATGCCTTACCCTTCTACAAAACACTGATGCAATAGGTTCATTCTAGGATGTGTGTATGTTCATGTTGTCTTGTAGGTTTTAGTGTATTGTGCAATGTGTGGTAATGGTCAACAAAGTTTGGTGCATCACCACTGTAGTTAGGTTTATTTTAGTTCTTTCTTCCCTTTTCCAAGCAAGCAAGTAGTGTGTGAACTTAAGTGATTCATCAAAGGGAGCTAGCCTTTCAACCTAGAGGTTTACCCCTGTTATAGACAAGCCACAGATCTAGAGGTAATCCCATGTTTAACCAAATTTGAAGAGGTCTGAACAACCTTCTCCTAGGGTGCAAAATTTGGTTATAACAATTACGCTGGACCTCTCCCAAACAGACAAATCAAAGGCGGTAATGGAGAGCTAGGCATCACCGGTTGAAATGGACAATGTTTTGCACGAGTCTCTCACATTAAGAGACAATGTCATGGCCAGAATGTGCACTTGGGAGTTGGAGATACTGCACAACATGTTTGCAAGCATTCAAATGCAAAGGTATGTCAACAAAATAAAGCAGATCATGCAAGACATATAGCAGAAGGTTGTGCAACATAAGCTAATCATTGCAATAGCAGCTGACGATGATAACCAGACTATCTTGCAAAGCCAAGCTCTTCTTCGCACACTGCGCCACATGGTTTGGGACATCTTGGAGGACTGTAAAACCTATAAGCAAGATTTGAAAAATCTCGACAATTCCATCCAATAAATTGTCGATGAACCACAATACATTCCACCTACTCAACTCATACAGCTTCTTCGTGTGAAGGAGGATTCTCAAGTAGTGCAGCCTCCTTAGCAACCAATTGCTATGGCATCAACTTCTGCGTCTTCATCTACAACATCATCATTAGTTGCCCAGTCATCTTAGGTCAACCTTTCTGCAGCTTTGTCGAATATGCCTCCTCCGTCACTATAAGGTATTGCAGCGTTGCAGTTTTGATTAAATTTTGAAGGTGAAAATTCTTGTAGGCAAGAAGTTTTGAGAACGAGTCTAGGAAGGTTGAAAACCTATAAAGGGCGACCTCCTAGTGACACCAATCTATTGAAAACCTACAAAGGACAGTAGATTGGTACGCTACTTAGTTGAAAACTCGAAAAGGCAACTAAGTAGTGCACAAGAATTGAAAACTAGCAAACGACACTTTGAGCAAAACTGTAACTTTTGTTTCTTGGCTGACACATCAGCAACGCTAAGGGCAACTCCACCTACTTCCACTTAGCAATACTTGACTAGCATCTTTGTCTCGGGATGAGACAACTCTTTTAAATCTAAGAAAGTGTTAGTAGGGAGGTGCGAATTATAAGTCACACACATTTTTGTAAGATAAATAGGCGACAAGTGTAAGACATATTGGATGGTTTGGATAAAATATGGTCTCATGTAGGATAGCGAACCACATATAAGTTGAAAGGTTGCATCAATCATGGAGATCAAACGTCATGAAGACAAAGAGTCATAATCTCTTCGCAACACTATATATGCTTTGCTTTTGTAAGAGAAAAAGTTGGACTATAATGTAATAGAGATCACTACATGGTATTTCTTGATTCATTCTTCTGTATTTTAGACGTATTTTGTGCGTGTATAAATCTTACTTGAATTGATTGCATCTTCCTTGCGACCGAATGTATCCTTGTTTACTATTTATCACTGAACTCTTTGAATGGTAAAACATTAATAAAATGAATATACACAATTTGCGAACATGAAGAAAGCTTGTTGCATGAATCTGCATTTAGCCGTAACTTGTTTGTAAATCCAAGTAAGTATTCAAAGTCCCGTCACAACATCGCAGACTACAAAAACTAGCATGTCATGATGAGTGATTCCATGGACCACTGCTAACATTACTAAAGCCATCTTTTAACCCTCATTCCCATTGCTACTGCCAAATTGTTTTTTACGCTTGTCTTGCAACAAAAGTTTAGTGCTCAACTCTTCAAAATTCAAGTCAATGTCAATAGCAATAATATTTAAAGTTTCAATACAATTCTCAAACGAAGGTGGTAAGTTCTTGAGAGTGATTACCACCATGTCGTCTTCTTCCAATTTTTGCCCAATAGTATTTAATTGTTCTCTAATATATTATTGAAAGAGAGAACTTGAAAGAGAGAAATACTTCTTGTATGTATTATTGAAAGAGAAACCATCCCTTTAAAGGAAAGCAACTAAAAAACGTTAATACATGGGTGAGACAAACCCTAACCCTAAAATGACTTAAGTGAACATTAATTCTTGTTTACATTATTTGATAAAGCAAACTAAAGTCACTTGTGAATTTATTATTAAGGCCGTCATTGAGACTAGTATGGCAATTATAACTTTATGTTACAAACTCTAATAACTTAACTAAACACCCTTACTGCTCACAATTTAACCTTGATGGGAGACTTCAACACAATCAAATATCCAGGGGAAAAAAGAGGGGTCGTAGGTTTCAATCATCGAACAACGATGGCTCTAGATAGAAAGTGCCACCAATCTCATGGAACAAGTCTACTCACAAGGCACCTTCACCTAGACAAACTGAAGAAAAGTAAGAAGCTACATAGCATAAAAGCTTGACAGGATCTTACTTTCTGAAAATTGGAATGTGTCAAGTAAGAGGATTGAAACAACTATGTGTGATCATTGGCCCATTGTATTACACATTAACCATCAACAACCTCCAAAAAAACACCCATAGTTCAAGTTCGAATCCACCTAGCTTTCTCATCATAACTTCCAACACAATATTGAGGAGTGGTGGAAAGAGGCCCTAGATACAACAAGATTTCAGATGTACAATTTTTCTATTACGCTGAAATACATCAAAGGAAAAATCAAGCAATGTAAAAGAACAAAGGTGGGGACTCTTAATTCCCAAAGTGCTCACATTAAAACCAAACTAGCAGGAATACAGATCCTAATCTGAGACCAAGGGTATAATGCCAGCTTAGAGGTCAAAGAACAAGAAGCAATCCATGCTCTATCATAACTACAAAAGGCAGAAGAGATACACTCGCATCAACACTCCATAGAAAAATGGATTAAATTTGGGGACTCCAACACCAAATTCTCTCATGCCACAACTCAAAATAGAAAACGAATGAACATAATATAGAGGCTACAAAAAGACAATGGAAATTATATCATGGTCCCATCTAACATGATTCCCTATGCTTCTAAAATCTATAATGAACTTCTCAATGGGCCTACAAATGTAGCTTGGAGTCCAACTACTGAGCAACAGATATATCAACATATTCCAAAACTGGTGGGGAAGGAAGGCAGTGATACAATTATAATACCAATCACAGTAGACGAGCTCAAAGAGGTTGTTTTCTCGTTTGATCCTGGTAAAGCACACGGGCCGAATGGATTCGCAGGTTTGTTCTACCAAACTTTCTAGAACCTAACAAAAAAGGAGTTGGTAGAGGAATCTAGAAAAAATAAACAAATGCTCAAACAATTGAATTGCACAAAATTGAATCTTGTTCAAAAAAATAGCAAAGCACAAAAACTGGATTGATACAGACCAATTTCCCTTTGCAATATGGTAGATAAAATCATCTCAAAGTTTATTGCCAATGGAGTCAAACCCCTTCTCCAAATGCTTATCTCTCCTTCCCAATCAATATTTGTTCAAGGTAGGCAAATTGTAGATAAATCATAGCTGTTCAAGCAATTTTTCATTCAACAAAGACACGAGAAGGCCTAGGGAATGAATAATACTCGACATTTCAAAGGCCTTTGACATATGTAATTGGGAGCTAAAAAGAACTCCCTCTAGAATTGGCTTTAATGATCACATTATTTAGTGGATTAGCAGCTGCATATACACTCCCACCTATACAGTGGCTCTTAATGGTGAAACGTGCCAGCCCTTCCACTCCACCAAAGGATTACGACAAGAAGATCCTTTTTGTCTGAACCTTCTTATTCTAATGGGCGAAAATCTCAACAAGGCCATTCAACAGACCAAACCTGAAGGAAACTTTCATGGCATAACTGCTATGAAGGGAGGAAAGAGAGAGACAAATTTTCATTTTGCTGATGACGCATTTCTTTTCTCCTCTCATAACAAGGGAATTTCTACAACATAATGATATCCTAACAACCTTTCAATAGGCATTTGGGCATTAGGTAAACAATGCCAAATCAAATATTTTCTTCATCAACATCTCGACAAAGAAAAAATGAGACATTCTTCATGCAATACCATTTACTAATAGGAATTTTCAAATGACATATCTAAGATTCCCTCTTCTTCTCAAAAAAATCTCTAGTTTATGGCGCAACACGGTGTCAAAAATTAGAACCAAACTTTCCAATTGGACCAACAGATGGCTCAGCTTTCCCGGGCATAGATGATCAAAGTGGTCCTACAAGTTGTCCAAATTTATATGCTCTCCCTGGTCCCACTCCCTCAAATGGTGGAAAATCAAATCATTATAATTTATAGAAATTTTTTATGGCAAGGGACAGACGATCAACTCAAATACTCACTTTTGCTTGGAATGTGATAACCAAGGCAAAAATATGAGGCTTAAAAATCAAAAATGCTAAATTGCTCATCCAAGTATTAGCAATGAAAGTTGCATGGCAATTTCAGCACAAAAAGGATATGCCATGGAGGTCTATTCTAAAGGAAAAATATCAAGTCAATACAACACCATTCTTGTTGCAAATACAATCACCCAACAGAAAGGAGGAAACATTTAAACTAATAAATGAAGGGATTCAAAAAAATACAGCTGCATCTTTGTTGGAAAATAGAAAATCGGACAAATGTTTCATTCTGGAGTTCTAGCTGGAATGGACTACTTCCCCTTTCCATCCACAATGACCATGCATTTCAAGATTATCTACAAACAAAAGGGTGTGTTATGGTGGCTGATTACTGCACTTCAGACCAGCAAGAAATTAATGAGTGGTACCTCTCATTCATCACAGAGATTGAATCAAGGTTTCAAACCCAAGGTGCAAAATTAAAGGAGGAACTCCAAAAATGTCCATTTTATCTTTCCAACAAACAAGACAAAATTATCTAGCCATTCACCAACACGGGAGGTAACTGTGGCTTCAGCCAATCGTTTTCTGAATCAACATAGTAATAATAATAGAACAAAATGGAATCTCATATTGGACAGCAGGGATAGGCCTAAAATCAAAGCCTTCTTATGGCTTGTCAAAATAACAAAATCCTTGCAGCGGATACTCTTCAACACTAGGGATTTATAGGCCCTTCTATTTGCCCTAACTGTAATAATGATGCAGAAACAATTCAGCATCTCTTCCTTAAATGCACAATGGCTGTAACAATTTGGGACACTCTGGATTCTTGGTTTCCCAAGAATGAAAGGAAAATTCATACAATCAATCAAGCCCTGCTGCAAAAATGGACATTAATATCAACAGACATGCCTATGATTAGACAACTAGCTCACATAGCTCTAGGTCATGTTCTCTGGCAACTATGCAATGAAAGAAATTTCCATGTCTTCAATAATGAAAAGAGTACTATTACAAGAATGCTCAAAACTCTTAAAGCAAATATCTGCAGTACTTCTCTCTGCCATTTAAAGAAAAAAGAAGGCAGTTTGACCTCTCCATGCATGGAATATTGTTGGACAGCAAGGAAATGGAATATCCCTTGTCATTTCAAAATGAAAAGGCTCACAATCAAAGCTAAAGTGAACTGGGCAAATCCACCAATCAGCTGGCGCAAACTTAATTTTTATGGAGCAGCCAAAAACAATCCGGGTCATGTAGGTATTGGGGGAATAATCGGAGATGAACATGGTCACTACTACAGGGCCTATGCACACAACATAGGGCCTCGAGCTAACAACTATGTGGAACTTCTTGCTTGTCAGTATGGAGCAGAGATGGCTGGCACGCCCCCTATAAAAAAATCTAATAATTGAAGGAGATTAAAAATTCTAATTCATATGATTACCCAAGCAATTCAATTCCACAAAAACCACCAAGGAACACTTAACACTCCCATCAGATGGAAGATGTCTAGCATCATCCAACAAATTGTGCTTAAACTCCAGGCATTTGATCAAACAATTTTTCAAAACCACTTGAGGAAAGCTAATAGGATGGGCAATAAGCTTGCTAATTTGACTATTTAATCTTATAAGAAGCAAGGATCCAAACTCTTCATTGCTTCGGACCCTCTCCCACACCAAATCAAGCATCTAGTAAACTTAGAGCAAGCTACAGCCTATGCAAAGCCAAATGACTAATACAAGTCAAAAACAAACTTTTCCACATCAGCGGGACTAATTGAACACAGTAGAAGGCAAGCAATGAATGGTGTCCACTCACACTCAAAAGTGTCGGAAGGAAAAGACTCAGTTACAAGTATAGTTTTTTTGAAGCCCTTTCATACTTCTAGAGTGACCTTTTCTCCTTATTTAATTTTTATTTTAGTGGGGTTCTGTTGGTTTTTGACTTGGCATCCTACTATTTTTATTGATTTTCATCCCCACTCAAGACTACGTTATACTTATATTCGCCAGAAATGTTGCGTCTCTTTATTGATGTCCCCTCTTCTCACTTTATCTCCACATATTTGTTTAACCATTGTCATATTCACTTCACCTATATCCAACACCCCACTGGTCTCCGCCCACTCCACTTAGTCATCTATGGTAAATACCCTAAAATTAAACCTTGGATTTCTATTTTTGTCTTTTCCTCCATCTACTACACTATCAATCTCCACACCTACCAACATCACTACAGTTCTTAATCTCATTTCATTTGTACTCACCTCTCCACGATTTTTTGTCTTACAGTACCATACTCCCCCTCGCAATATCTAACACCATGATCGCACACAACCAAGCATAGCAGCAAAGGCCACACCTAGCGAGTCCCCTTGTCTGCGTGCTACATTTTCCTACCACCTGGTGCATTCACAAGGAAGTTAGAAAAGGTAAAGGCATGTCCTACAGGGAGTATAAGTATAAAAATGTTTACAAACTATGTCAACCACCCCCAAACTGACAAGGATTTCATTCTTCAAAGCCAAATCAAAATCTCCCAAAAAAGCTGATTTGGAACATTGGGAGGAGTTGGAAACACGGAATGACAATGTGTACAATCAAAGCAGAGTTGGTAAAAAAAAAACTAACCAAAGCGCCAAATTCCTGAACATAAAACCATTTCTTATTTTCCCTCCCATTACTATACAAAATACAGATGCCAAACAGCCCCTCCACCATGCGAATCTCACAACTGCAATTGATTCTGATAGGACTGTTTATGAGATTTGCCAAAGCCTCTATGGTCTCCTTCAGTCAAATCAAGATCAATCTACACAAATTCGCTCAATCTATTTGTCATCAGCAAGCTTGGGACAAGGAAAAAGCACTCCTCACAGATTATAAATAAGGGTAAGAGGTGCAAAGCATGGGGCAAGCAAAGCCATGAACAAAGAACTCAGAGTAATAATCCAGCTTTAGCAAATTCATGGAAAAATTTAAACCAGCAAGCCCCAAGCATGAAGAATACTTAACAAATGCTTATTCAATTGCATAGGACTGTTTATGATATTTGTCGAAGCCTCTGCAATCTCCTTCAGTCAAATCAAGCTCAATCTACACAAATTCATCTCAATCTATTTGTTGTCAGCAAGCTTAGATTATAAATAAGGGTAAGATATGTGCAAAGCATGGGGCAAGAAAAACCATCAACAACGAACTCAGAGAATACAAAAGTGCAAGAAGAAGAGAAAAGAAGCCAGCTTCAGCAAATTCACAGAAAAATTCAAAGCAGCAAGCCCCAAGCATTAAGAATACTCATCAAATGCCTATTCAAGTGGAAAATGATGAATTCACCAGCATACATGGAAACTTCCACAACAAAAACAGCACTTAGAAGAGTCCTCAATGTCATATCCACCATAGCTGGCCTCAAGAAACTGACCTGAAAAAGGTGATGGAATCCACCACTATCTGTCATTGCCCCTTTTTTGAATAAGCTAAGGAAATAATCAAAATAATAAACGAAGTTGTTCCAATGACTTACTTTATTAAAAGGGCAACTTATATTATTTTATTGTTAAAAGTTTACGTCCAATAAAGTGTTTTTAAAAGAGGGCCTAAAGTGATGTTAAGAATTGACACAATGTATTAAGTACAAAGTGATATTATTTTAAAAGGTTCTCAAGTCACTTTAATTATATTTTGGGGGGAAAGGAGAAAATAGAAAATAATATTTTATTTTCCCAAAAGTATCTTTAAAAGAAGGGTTTGGGCAACAGGAGAAGGGATTTAATGATTAGCAAATTTCTCTATTGATTGATCTCTCCAGTTCATCAACTTTTCAACTCAAGGACGAAAACCCTTTTGTTGGAAGTGAATTGTGAGGATGAGAACCCTCACCTTTCGGAAATTACGCATACACTTCATCGAGTTTTAAGAATATTTGGCGCTGGGGTTTTAGAATATTGGTGCTAGGGTTTACCAGCAAATCTGCAGCTAGGGTTTACCATCAAATTCATGGCTAGGGTTTACCAACAAATTCATGGCTAGGATTTTATCAGCAAATTTGAAGCTAGGGTTTATTCTAATAAATCAGCATAGGGTTTATTCAAAAAATCAGTGCAGCATTTACAGTTGGCAGCCAGTAAATTTTGTCAAAAAACAACAATCAGCAATCAGCCTTGGGTTTAAGGAGATCGCAACCATTTTCAGGACAGATGAAGTCATTCTATATAACAGAAAATTAGTACAGCAGGGTATAGCAGGGTTTTAAGCAGAAACATCTAATTAACCCATCCATGAACAACTAATCCCAGGAAAGTCATTTGTCTTTTTGTCTATCATTGTAAGCTGGAAGTCCATGCAAAAATAAAGAATCATATTGTAATCTCTTTATAAGTTTTAATAAACATATGATTCTCAATTATGTGTTGAAATAAGTAAAGTATCTTTGGGTTCATTTAAGGTTGCAAATTAGTCACTTCATATTTTAAAAAATTTAAAGGGGGTTCTCCAGAAAGGGACATTTCACTATCTTTGAACATATCTTGTGTAAAAAAAGCTTTTGTTCATTCAAGGACTCCTCAAGTAGTTCAGGTTCCATCAACGGATGTTTTCAGCCAAAAAAAAAACATAAAATCCCATCCTCTCTTAATCCTTCCTTCAGAAGACTTGGGCTAAACTATGATATGGTTAGCATTCATAGACCAGTTTTTCTGACAGGCCCTATTCATAGTCTTCCTCATACTAAGCTCCCCCAATTTACACTTCAAGGTGTTGGTTACAAACCCCCCAACTACTTATGTCAAAAGTAAGCCAATGCATTACAGCCATGCCATGGAAATTTTGGTTAATCAATCCACCTCTCAAACCTCTTTCAAACATAAGGATGAGGACCTAATGCAAGCTATGTTGAATATTTCTACAATGATCAAAAAATCTGAAATTCAAAGATGACAAAGGAGTCAATAACCTCTATATGGAAATTATCCTCTCTAGGTTGCTTCACAAACTCATAACCATGGGGGATTCAGCTTCAAGACGTGCAAGGTATCCATACTTAGCCCTATGTTCTTTAGAGAGGATTGCATTTTTGGGCCCGAATAGACATCGACATTGTTAGTATTCTAAGACTAGTTTGCTCCTCTAGTCTATCGACATCTCTATTGATAGGTTACCTCCATTCAAGTACTCTTTAGATGCCCCTCGCCGGCATCTTCCCTTAAAGGAGGTCATAATTCAAGCTGTCAGAGAGGATATCTACACGCAATACATCCAGGTCACTTGGCCCTCTCCTTCTCAACCACTTAGTTTACGTTTTACACTTTGCATTTTTTGTAAGTGGTGATTGATGTCATTTGTTGCATTGACTATCTCTAGCGTCACTGATCTCAGGGCTTGAGGTTTCCCCTCGACCAGTTCAGGGTATGCTCACACTAGCTACAAGTTGAGACTAATCATCATATTTCATGTGGGGACTAGATTTTTGTTTTTGCCCCCTCTAGGAGGTGGAGACTAAGAAGCACTTCATTTTCAGATGCCCTATTAGATTCAGGCAACTCTCTATCCACTTTCTTTCTATACCCGGATCAACAATGTTTGTCTCTTTTTCTTTGAGAGGTTGTCAACCTTCGTGCAGGGAGCCCCTAGAGGCCCCCAGCTAATCACTTCATTCTTTCAGCCCCTCACAAAGGTTGGTGGCATTAAAAGCCCTTTGGGTATTGTTGCTTCACACATTGAGGGGGATATAGATCAGTAAGGCGACACTCACCTTTGCACAACATTACTCCGAATGTACCCCGGCACACTAGCTCTTGGCAACAAGGATCCACTTCTACTCAACATCATGGATCTACTCCTCAACGTCATGGATTCGCTTCTTCGTGACCACCTCCTCAGCAACAAAGGCAAGCACACATTACAAGTTTCTTTGTTGCCATGGGAGCTTCTTCAATCTTTGATGTTAGGAGGGATTCTAGGGGAAGTGCTTTGCTTCCTCCTAGGATTACCCAACCTAGCCCCCTCAACTCTAGGCATTCCTCAAGGAGCGATATTAGATCTTGCATTGGCCCTTTCACAGTGATAGACAATGACACAGATGATTCCTTTATCCCAGGCACAGTCGGAGATATTTGATGAGACTATCATCCAATCTTTTTGACTTTCAACTTTCATCAGCCAATGGTCTTCGAGAGTTCTTACCCCCCCCACATGGCCATTTGTATTGTTACCCTAGCCACAGGGGTTGGGGGATTTTCCTGCATTGGCTTTACCCCACGATTACTTTCATTGCTTTTGTTCTTTCATTTTGTTAGTTGTTCGTAGGATCCTTCTGCCCTAGCTCTTTGTATTGTAATTGGGTGTATTCTCAAGTTCCATTGACCTACTTTTGGTCATTCGTGAACAATAATATATTTTCTTCCTACTTAATCATTGTGAAAGAATCGAAACCCTTCAAACTTGTGTGGATAAATTGAAAAATATTGTGGAAAAGCAAGACAAGAAATGGATACAATCAATGCTACAATGCTTGCTAAAACAACTAAGCACAAAAGTGAAGCAACAATAACTGAGACAAGCAACAATAACTGAGACAGCACAATCCACTCTTCCAGCAAAGAGACAAGCAACCTATGCAAAGGTTTATAATGAAGACAAGAAGAAGGAAAATTGTACGGTGCCCAACAAATATTCCACATCAGGCTGCCTCCTTAAACAAAGCTTGCGCTGCTCGCTCTCCAAACGAGGAAAGTTTCCTATTTAAAATTGCACATGATAAGTAATATCTCCTTTGCTACAATGATGATGCTTTTTGGTGCTGAACATGTAAATTTGTATCTAGTTGAAGCCTTGATGTTTTAGTTTTTCCTTTGTAATCTTTGTTTGTCTCTCCTCTTGGACTTGTTAGGATGACCTGTGGTCTCAGAGGTCCTTTTAATATAATATCTTTACCTTTTGCCAAAAAAAAATATCACATACAGATTCTGCTAAAATTGTGTTATAATACCATTACCAGTAATAACTTCAAATATCCTTAGAAGATATGTCTACATTACTTCAGGAATAAGAGATATCTGCTTTCGCAAATGCGAAATGGATAGGTCCTTGGAGCCTTGTGACATGTTTTGAGACATAACATTCATAGAAATAAGGATGTGATTCTATCCACAAACCTGATGATAGGATGATCTGCCCATAAGAGATAGGATGGTTTGAGAACAAGAGGTATAAAATATAATATGTTAACAAATCCTCTGTATTACAAACTGCATATAAAATTTTCATGTACTGCTTAGCAACAGATCCCTAATCACGATAAGCTCCTTTCTTGGAGTACTTTTCTGGAAATAAAATTTAGATGTGTTCAAATATTCATGAAGAAATATAATTGAGGACAATCAGATAAAATCCAATAGTGCGTAATATCCAATAAAGCATCTCCTTACTAATCTTTAAGTACATGATCCAACAATGTTAAATAGGGAAACTAATACCTTCATCAGCTAGGGTTCCACTTCCATCTGAAAATGAATTTTGAGATTTTGATGCAAATGATTTTAGATGCTGTGGAGCTCTGAAGTGTAGTCCCAATAACAGACTGTAATCCATTATACGTTGAGAATTTAAAAATTTGCAGTCAAGATCGAGTTGCCTGTACAAGAAAAAAGCAGCATTCACAATAAGTGAGAAGGTCATGAAAGAAACAATACCTGAATTTTACTCCTCAACTCCAAAACATAAAGGAAAATATAACATAACAGGGAATTAGGCAATACGTCATTGTAAGTGACAAATCTGACAACTTCAGTAATGGTGCACGTGAATTTTACCCTGTTATATATTGATAATATCATGCATTACAGATCATATTAATTTTGAAGTTGCTGATGTAGTTGGACCTGAGAATCATTTATCTCTAAAGCTTAAGGACTTGAGCTTTTAATGCCGCTGGGGTCCGCCGAGTTATACTTTGAGAAACTCCAAATGAAAAGAGCGGACTTGAAAGACATGAATTCAGTCAGAATGTTTAAAATTTATGCAAGTTAAAAAGCTAGACATTATCCATCATATTTTGATAGTCAACAAGACAACTCGAGCCTTCAATGGTTACAGTGCAACAAAAATGTAGCACATAGAGATTGATGATGATATTATTTGATATTACTAAAATCTTGTCAGCTGACACCAACAATTAAAAAAAAACCTTTAAATTTTTTGATGTTTTAAGGAGAATAAGAACTCCTGATACCGCATACAAGTAAAGACCACAAAGAAATACATACCTAAAGTATTCTTGAAGGTTCAAAAGATCAAAGATTCTTATCAATAGAAATAATTTTACGTCGCAAAGAAAGCATTAAGGAAACTGTAATGTCCCTTTTAGGGCAGAATTAGAACCATTTGGGTTTCCCAACAAACCCTAACATAAACACAAGCAATTTCTGATTTTTTTATACAAACCCTAAGCAATTAAATTCAGAAATTCTGTAGAAGCCAATTTTAGAGCACAAATACCATATTTTAGTCACCAAAATACTTGCCAAAAATTATAAATATTCAGCTGAATATAGTACCTTCAAATCTGATTTTCTGAATATTATATATAACTGAAATTTACAATAAAATACCAACTGAAAATATAAATTATCAAATTCCACAAACCCTCATCAAATCTGTCCCAACAGCCAAATTAATTCTTCCAATAGGTTCGCTGACCTAGGGAAGGTCTCCAATGGGTTCGCTGCCCTCAAAAAAACCTGCAAGGTGGTTCGCTGCCCTAGAAAAGGGCCTCCAACAGCTGCGTCCCACTCACAAACCCTGTCAATTGCGGTGCTCCCCACAAAAACTGCCCTAGAAGTCTGAAACTTGTCAATTTCTGCTCAATGTAACCCTTGAAATAGAGTTACCCTGCTGAATGTTAAGGGCTTTCGTCCTTACTTCAGCCTTCCAACGAAGGGTTTTGCCTCCAACGGATGCAAGTAAAGCAAAACGTGCTCAAGCTTATGATTTCAATTGATAAGAATAACATGCACCTTAAACAGTCTCCTCTTTTTATATCCTTTCCCTCACAAGACTTTTCGGAAAGGTGAGCATTCCACTTGGAGGGAAAGCTAAATATTCAAAAATCAACTTTCTTATAACTTACTCATCCCAAATGATACAAGATTCCATCCTGCAAGTAGTAATCTAGAATTGATTTACTACAATTCAGTGTATGATAGATTTTAACAAAGTCTACACCTTCTTGGCACAACTCTCACCAATTGTTGGTCTCATGTCCACGTGTCAAGCATAGAGAGGAGGGCTCTAACTGGGGATCAACTCAAACGATCTGCTGTTGGATGGGCACTTTCTTAAGCCTAATGTTCAAATGGAACTGCTAAAGATATGAAGACCAAGTTTTACGCCGCTCTTGTTGCAACTTCTTCTGTGATTGCAAGATCTGCAATGGTTTATGATTGATATTTTTATGGTCTCCTTTCCCATAATATAGTGCTTCCAGTGCTTACATGCCTAGGAAATCGCATAAAGCTCTTTGTCATATGTGGGATATTTTCCAACTCCAGTGGTGAATGTTTCACTAAGGTAAGAAACTAGGTGACCAAATTGAGTAAGGACTGCTCCAAGTTCATATTTAAATGCATCAATCTCTATCTCAAATGGTTTAAAAATGATCTAGTAAAGCAAGCACTATAGTGGATCGAAGTTTGCATTTCCAGTGCTCAAATGGTTTCAACTCTGCAGTTGACCAAATGAAATTTCCCTTGCACCACCCTTAGTTACTCGATTCAAGGACCAAGAGATGTGAGAAATACCAAGTACAAATTTCCTATAGAAATTTGCCAACCCCAAGAAACCGCAAAGTTCTATGAGGGTCTTTGGTGTAAGCCACTCTCAAATTACATGGATCTTGGCCGGATCCACACCTACTCCATGTGCATCAACAATGTACCTGAGATAGTGTTTGTACTTGGCAAATGAGAATTTCTCCGAATTTGCATACAATTTGTTCTACCACAAATTATTGAGCATTTGTTGAAAGTGATGCAAATGTTCTTCCCATGTTTTACTGAAAATGAGTACTCGTCTAGATAGACAACAATAATAATGATGTGAAGGGTATTGAAATGCCATTCATCATTCACATGAATGTAGCAGGGTCATTTTTCAAGCCAAAGGCATAACCAACCATTCAAACAAACCTTCATTTGCTTTGAATGTTGTTTTCCAAACATCTAAGGCTCAACATGAATCTGATCACACCCCCACTTGAGTGTTGGAAATAATATTGCCTATTACCTTTTCTAAGGTTGGCATTGTTATTAATTTCAATATTATTCAAAGGCTTACTTTATGTAACTGACATCTCATATTTTGTAGGGATTAATAGTCCATTTATAAGACTATATCCCATCCATTTGTAATCAATTAATTAGTGATCTATTTATTAGTGTTATGCACTGCAGGGCTTCTCAATCTTCTCAATATTTGTGTTTGCATAATTCTTCTTTTCTATTGTGTGAATAAGCAAAGGTTATTTGATCAAGACCTATCGATCAGGAACTCCCAAAACTTGTAGGACAAGAAGTGGTTTATTTGAGACAACTTTTGCAAGAGCTTGGCTATTCTCGAGATCACCCTACCACTATATATGTGGATAATCCAAGTACCGTTTCTATGGCTATAAATCCGGTTCAGTATCAATGAACCAAGGATGTTGAAATCCACATGCACTACATATGTCCATTGGTGCAAGAGAAAAAGTTGGATCTTCAATATATACCTTTGGAGAACAATCTTGCAGACATTTTAGTAAGGCATTGTTCAAGGCAAAGTTCATGGGATTGTTTAATGTGCTTGGAGTTTCAAAAGCAGCCATTGGGGGGGTGTTAGGC
This sequence comes from Torreya grandis, assembly GCA_037957365.1. Classification (NCBI taxonomy): domain Eukaryota; kingdom Viridiplantae; phylum Streptophyta; class Pinopsida; order Cupressales; family Taxaceae; genus Torreya; species Torreya grandis. The sequence continues at coordinate 1,640,369 of JARHVA010001930.1, forward strand.
ACAATGCCAAACTTCCTCGCATCCGTGTGTATATTGCTACAGAAATGTTCTACGGGGGATTTGGAAATAATATTGCCTACCACCATTTCTAAGGTAAGCATTGTTATTATTTTCAATATTCTTTAATGGCTTACTTTATGTAGCCAACATTTCATATTGCTTAGGGATTAATAGTCTATTTATAAGAATATATCCTATCCATTCACAATCAACTAATTAATGATTTATTAATTAGTGGTCTGCCCTACGGGGCTTCTCAATCTTCTCAATATTTGTGTTTGTGTTAATCTTTATTTCTATTGTGTGAATAAGTTGAGGTTATTTAACCAGGACCTACCAAAACCTAATTTTGGGGTTTATCTTAGTGAATAATTTGCACTGTGGAGCTGGTCCAGTAGGTATTCTATCATTGTAAGTGGATAGTGGTTCTACGCTGTAATAATTGTAATGGCTCTATAGTCGAAGCACAACCTCCATGTGCCATCCTTCTTTGCTAGGAGCACAATTGGGTTGCTGCAATGCAAAGAGTTGGGCCTACTATGTCCTTTATTCACAAGTTCCTAAATCTGTCATTTGTTCTCTTCATTCTCCAGGAATGAGTAGCGTAGAGGTACACAATAGGAAGTATTAGTCTTAGTATTGAGTCGAAAGTATGTCTTACCACATAATGCTTAGGAACTCTAAATGGGGACTAGAATAGATCATTGTAATCCTCTAGTACTTGGTCCAGTTGTTTTCCTACTAAAAAAGTTGCAGTGATATATTTTACTGCAAGGGTGTCCTCATGTACATGTCCAACCATCTAGACCACAATTTTCTTACAACTTACCAACTTCTTACATCCCGTGGCGCTGATGAGAAAAATCTTAGGGACTGCTTCTGGTATGGGATATCTATTTTCACCAATAAATATGAAAACATTTATGGGATTTCATTCATAGATTGCATGACATTGGTAAAGATATGGTTCCCGAGTAAAACATCGCATGCCTCCAATGGCATGATGTCGTCAAGGACTTCACCTAGGAAAGGCTTGATTTTGTGCACCAATTGACACTAATGAGTGACGCGCTTCTCAATGCCTAAACTGAAGCATCCAACGGGGCATGGTTGAGGGTGAGGCGTCAATGACTAGTTCAATCTCCAAACTGATTCAGGTGAAATTAGACTCTTTTGAATACAATTGTCAACCATGAAGTGCAACATCTAAGAATGGAATAGTATTTATGCTTCTTCTGGATCAAAATGGAAGATAATAGTCTTTGTGCAGTTGCTACCATGGCACTGGGCTCAAAGTTCACAATTAATTTTCCTTTCTCTAGTACTGTTGTAGTAAAATTTGTTGTTTGGCTATGTGTGAGGATTTTCGAGCATGGCATTCCTTATCAGAGTGACAACTAGAATTATGCACATTGCACCACTTGCCAGTCTTAGATTGCCTCTTTTGCTCTTTAGACAGTGTGTTCTTTTTCTAGAAGTGACACTATGGTCCTTTTCCTTGTTGCTTGGGATTTTGGTTCAAGTTTGCATGCATACATGTTCGTGTTCTTGTCGAAGGCTTTATCAAAAGATTTAGAATCATCACCCTTAAACTTATGCTTGGCTTTTGCTTCAAGTTTGCATGCATACATGTAGGCTTTTCCTAAGGAAAACATATGGATGAATCATGAAATCCATGTTGGACTGAATATATGGTCTGAGTCCTAACCTATACTTCAAGACTAGATTCTGCTTATAGTATCTTGGACACTAAGCTTGGAAGTCAAGGTATGGAAAGTATTGGCATATTCTTAGACAGACATATCTCGACCTTACCGCAGCTAAGAGAACTTAATGAACTGATCGTCCTAGTTTCCAATAGGGTAATAGGTTTCTTTCAAGGCATCAACAAATCAAGAGTAATTTTCTACAAGAATAATATCATGCTCATGGACAGTACAATAGTTTTGCCAACATTTATTTACAGACGAGGAAACTTCCAACAAGGCAAAAGTAATCTATTCTAAGTTAGAGAAGGAATTCACAATATAGTAGGATTCTACTAGATTAACCCAGTTATATAAAGCATCAGCATCTATCTTTCCTTCAAATATTGGAATACCCAGATTCACTTGTACCTTGTACAATGTTTGGCCTCCAAACAGCTTCTTGATTGACGAAGATGACAGTTCTAAGGAAGATGAACTAGCTACAAGAGTTGGGTGAAGTGAGCAATCTTTTCTAAGTTACAGAAGGAATTCAGGGCATAGTAGGGTTATACTATACTAACCCAGCTATCTAAAGCATCAACATCTATCTTACCTTCAAATATTGGAATATCTTGATTTACTTATACCTTGTATAGTGTTTGGCCTCCAAACGGCTTCTTGGTTCATGAAGATGAACTCACTACAACAGTTGTGTGAAGTGGTCAATCATTCTAACTTTTTCATGTGCACAGTGTTGTTCCAAATAATCTCTGTCACCACAAAGCATCCTCTATCATCTTGTGGTGCCATGTCAAGTCAGACATCTCCGATGTCAATTTGTCTGCCATTTGTTGGGGTCGTGGAGAATGGCATGGAAGGTAAGACAAAGGGTCATGTGTTTCAAGACCAAACCTCATGTGAGTGGGAATATAAATGCAACGAGTGATTGAGATGAGAGACTACGGCGATTTCAGCAAAAACACACTATAATAGATTCTGAAGTGTCATGAACAGAAACAGTTTATGAAGTAGAGAGCAACAACAAATAATAATCAGAGTGCTATAAGAAAGTGAACAAAAGGACAATAGAACATCGTGCTAAAATTATAACACAAGATTTTAATTATTTGTAACCTACGAATTCTATACAAAGATCTGAGGTCAAATTAGCTATCCAACCAACTATTCGATGAATAGCTAATAGACATAATTATACAAGTTAAGAAGACAGTGATGGCTTGGTAGTTATAAGAAAAGCAATCGCTCACCTTCTACTAGTTCATATTCTCCTTTTTGTCATTTTCTGCAAATCTTGTAGAACAAGTGCATTGAATAGGGTTGACATTGTTGGGGTTGTGCGGTATTGGATACAACATATAGGATTTGCAGGTTTGACCATGTGTTCCTAAGATGATCATGAAGCTAATAATGAAGATGGAACTCGATTTTGAGTGCCAATGTGATACCACGAGATGATCAAAGTTCAAGATCCTCCTGGATCATAAGGAATTAGACGTAATTCACTTTTACATGCCCTAATCCACTGCCAAGCCTTACTCAGTGACCCCTGATACCCCAAAAGACTAGAATCCTAACTAAGGTAAAACAAACATCATGTGGCCAAAGCATTCTTAGAAAAATACGCTGAATGTTTCTCAGTTAGAACCAAGGTTTTTTTTAAAACTGCCTGCATATATGGCCAAAGTCATCTGCCTGCTTCCAAACATGTTCAATAGGAAATCAAATCTTGGACAACTGAGATGTTCCCTCTAATTCCATAAGTTTGGTGAAGTGGTTTGGAGCTATACAAGCCATCAATTTTATTTGGTCTCTTTCCCAGATGGAAGGGGATCAGGACACTGCAATCAGTCATTAAATGTTGTCAGACAATCAGCTGCCATTGTATACCTGTGAAGTTGAAGACTTGCATTTTTAGAAGTGATAAGTCTATGTATGGGTGTATTTCCCAACTGTCTTCATGCAATCTAGCCATTAACCTTGGCCTGAATGGGAAACCAAATCTTCGACAATCGAGATGCTTCCTCCATTTCCAAGAGTTTAGCCAGGTAGTTTGGAGCTGCACAAGCCATGAATTTGCTTGTCCTCTGCCAGATGGTAGGGGCTCAGGTGCATCAATCTATGGTCACACTGCAATGAGTCATTAAATGTTGTCAGAGAACCAGCTGCCACTGTACAATGTATACCTGTGAAGTTGAAGACTTGCATATTTTAGAATCGATAAGTCTGTCTACGCATATATTTCCTAGATGTCTTCATGCAGTCTAGCCATTAACCTTGGCCTATTTTCAGCACCCCATGGTATAATGCATCCACATGAAGTTGAACTGCAGCACCTATGCCAAGTTTGTTATGTATGTAATCCAGATAAATTATGAGTTCATCCATGTAAATCATGTTGACTCTTTTACCAATCTGTGCATAATGATTTGGATATCGCACCATGCTTCCACAAGCTTAATGTATCCTATATTAGAATCAGTACCGGACATTACTATTAACAAATTTCCATAAACTGGATCCACATGATATAACACGTGTGCAAGGCTTCACAAAAATTCAATGAAGATCACATCCATATAAACACCAAAACTGTTTAGATACTATGCCAATGACATAGATTTAAGTCTCTCATAAAAGGATTGGCATGCATGCAATGACAAGATGGTTTAAGTGAAATGAATTCCATTCTACTTATGTTCGAAAATGTCTCAACTTTGCATGGATCGGCGCAATGGTAATTGTGCACAAGGTGGGTGTTGCGCAAGATGTTTTGCACAAGAATTGGTTGCAAGGGATGTTGCACAAATTGATTGTGCAAGCAGGGATGGTTGTGCAAACTTGCATGGAGACTACCTATGACAAGTTGTGCAAGGTTGTCAGTGTGCAAGAATGATTGTAGAGCTGCGTAGGATATTTTGCACAGTTTCATTGCACTCTGGGAGGTTGAGAAGTGGAGCGCAATGGTTGAGTCGCAGTAAGATGTTGTGATGAGCTGTGCAACATGTAAAGCAATGAAAGGTTATCTGAAGGCATTTCATACACTTGTTTAACTGTATATATCAGACTGAAGAAGTGCTAGCAACGACTTCGTGGTGCTCTAACACAGACCTATTGAGGAGTGTTACACATTGTTCACTTGGCTCAGTAGTTGGTGAATGCAGACTCCTTTTCTATGTGAGCATTACAAAGTGAAGTCCCTGATAAAGGCACGGTTCTCCTAAGGAAGGATTTGTGTAACAAAGGTTGTCGAATGTTGAAGACACATGATCAAGTATGTGCAATGTAATATACAGTAAAGTGCTATATGAAGGTTACAGAACCTTGAGACATGGTTTAGAATTGTAAAACAATCCAGTTTATCTTATAATCAATAAAGGTTATTGTGATGGGTTTTTAACTCAAAAGGGTTTTCTCAGGTGAAAAATGTGCATATCTATGTGTTTGTCTTTATCTTTGTCGATGTAAGGTTCGCATAGCAAAGCTCTCCTCTATGTTCATTTTTTGTGCATGAGTTTTTTCCCAACATTTGGTATCAGAGCTCAGTTGTAAGCTTTGTTGAAGTTGGAGTTACTTGTGATAAACAGTTTCTTTGAAGTGGGAGTTTTGCAGAAGAATCTTATGCAAAGAAAATGATAAGAAAAACGAGGATAGAAATTGAGAAATTCAATGATCAAAATTTCGAATTATGTTAACTCAAGATGAAAGATCTCTTTGTAGACAGAGATCGGTGGATTTTTGTAGCAAACACAACATCCATAGGAATCAAAACAAAAGATTGGGAGAAACTTGAAAGGAAAGCTAGAAGCTCTACTTAATTATATCTATTTGAATTCAGTGCTACTGCATGTTTCGAGGAAAACACTGTGAAGCTTCTTTGGGATTAGTTGTATACGTTGTACCAAGTCAAGTCATTGGTAAACAAACTTTTCCTACGAAAGAAGTTGTATTCTTTTTAAATGAATGATGGTGACTCGGTTGCAAAACACCTAAACGCCTTCAATACTATGGTAAGTCGATTATCACCCGTGGATGCCAACATGGATGATGAAGAAAGGTGTATCATGTTTGATATGCTATTTTTCAAGCTCATGGGATAATCTAATGATGGTAATCACGAGTACTACATCTGTGATAAAAGTGGAAGGTGTATTTGTAGCTCTATTATCAGAGGAGATCAGGCACAAGTATGTGGAAAGTTATCAGACAAATGATGCCCTAACCATGTGAGGTAGGTCGCAATAAAGAGGCAAGTGAAAGACTAGGGATAAGCTCTCGAAGTCTAGAGGTATATCTAAGACTATGGATAGATCCTTGAAGAAAGTTAGAACTACAGCAAGAAAGAACATTTCAAGGAGGACTTTAGAGCAAAAAGAGTGTAAAAGGGCAAACCACCGGATGTTGTGCAATCCTCAAGTGAGAAGGTCTCCACTAATGGAGATGGAGACAGAGATGAATATCTTGTAGCCCCAAGCTCGCATGCATGCAATGATGCATGGTTGATTGACTCTAGAACCTCCAATCATATGACTCTTGCGAGGGAGTGGTTCTGTGAAATGAAGAATATGATAGTGATGATGTCTTTCTAGGAGACAACTCAACCTACATGGTCGTGGGAAGAGGAAGTGTGAAGCTGAAAATGAGAGATGGGAGGATCAAGACTCTCCCTGGTGTTTTGCACATTTTTGGCCTTGCAAGGAATCTCATCCCTGTGAGCAAAATGAATGATGTTGGTGTTCATGTCTCATTCAACAAATATGGGTGCAAAATGGTTCACGGAGCCATGGTATTGTTAAGAGGTGTGCGCAAAAGTACTATGTTTAAGCTTGATGCGCCCACAGTAAGCAACGCATGTAATAACAATATTGTTCTCAAGTCCAAGGCTGAAACAGGAACTTGTGCATTGCTTCTAGTGAAGATGAAGAAGGCAATGCTTCGGCATCAAACGCTGGGCCACATTAGTGAGAAAGGCTTGTGCATGTTGCAAGTTAAATATATGGCGAAAGGGATGGATGATTCTCCCCTAGACTACGACTTTTGTAAACATTGTGTCTACAGCAAATATATTCAGGGGAAATTCCCTATAAATGTTGTGTAGACAAAATAAATCTTGCAGGTTATCCATATGATGTTTCCGATAGATAGATATCCCATCATTAAACAAGTCTATATTATGTGTCTTTCATAGATGATCTCACAAGACCTGGATAAATACATCCTAAAGAAATAGGAAATTATCAAGAAATTCAAAGAGTTCAAAGCCCTGGGGAGAACCAAACAAAGAAGAGGATCAAAGTATTCCACACAAACAAGGGTGAGTACTACTTCAAAGATTTTGACGAATTCTACAAGCAAAGCGGTATTCAACGGCAAAAGACAACTCCATATACACCACAATAGAATGAAGATGCAGAGCGAATGAAGAGGATGTTGCCCGAAGTATGTTGAGTGATGCACATTTGGATCAGAAATTTTGGGTTGAAGCAATGGCTACTACTTGTTATCTCATCAACAGATCACCCACATCAGAGTTGGTTGATAAGACTCTGCAAGAAGCCTAAGTTGGTAAGAAGCCATGCTTGCATCACTTGCACATTTTTGGTTTCGAAGCATACTCTCACATCCCAAATGAGAAAAGATCAAAACTAGACTTCAATCCTACGAAGTGCATCTTTATTGGGTATGGGTGTGGTGTCAAAGGATACATGATTTGGAATCCCAAGGCAAAGAAGACAGTTTATAGCCGGAATGTCGTCTTCAGGGAGGTGCACAAGGTTCTTGCGCAAGAAGAACCAAAGAAGCAACCAAAAGAAGAATCAGAAAAGATGCAGGTTGATGTAGATGTTGGAGAGCATGTATCCGAGTGCGGTACGATGGATGAAGAATCACAAGGAGGAGCCTACAACTCCTACTTTGAGGAGATCGAAACCGATGCACAAAATTCTTGAAAGGTATAGTCCATCAGATTTTTTCTATACATTCATGTTATCAGTGACTGATAGTGAAGACCCCAAGTTGGTTAAGGAAGCTCTTGGTTGCACAAAGAACAAGTCTTGGAAGAAGGCCATGAAAGAGGTAATGGAGTCTCTGCACAAAAATGAGACTTGGGATTTGCTAAAGCTACCTCCTAGATGAAAACCTGTAGACTGCAAAAGGATTTTCAAGAAGCAGTAGAATGGACAAGGGAAATTGGAGATGTATAAGGCTCGCCTAGTGGCAAAGGGATTCTTGTAGGTAAAGGGAATTGACATTGATGAGACCACCTCTCCTGTGGCAAAATTGACTTCCCTTAGGTTTCTTTTAGCTATTATTGTTGTGTTTGATCTTGAGATAGATCAAATGGATGTTAAGACAAAATTTATGCATGGAGAGCTTGAAAAAGAGATCTATATGTTGCATTTGAAAAGCTTCAAGGTGAAAGGGAAAGACGATTTGGTTTGCAAGTTGAAGAAGTCCTTATGTAACTTGAAGCAATCACCCAAAATGTGGAATCATAAGTTCGACAGTTATGTGGTTGGACTTGGGCTTGCACGCAGCAATGTTGATCCTTGTGTTTGCTACAAGGAAGAGGGTAATAACTTTGCCATCATAGTCTTTTATGTGGATGACATGTTGTTGATCGGAAATGACAAATGCATGATCAAGTAAGTGAAGTCATGACTATCCACATAGTTCAACATGAAAGATCTTGGTGCTACAAGATTCATCTTAGGCATGGAAATCAAACAAGATCGAGCAAATTGGAAGCTCTGGCTCGACCAAAGGAAGCATGTTGAAATAGTATTGGAAAAGTTTAGGATATAGGACTACAAACCTATGTGCACTCCATTTCTAGTTGATCAAAAGCTATCAACTACGCAATGTCCAAAGACACGAGAGGAGTTGGAGGACATGAGTCAGACTCTGTATGCAAGTACGGTGGGAACCCTGATGTATGACAATGGCCTAGACAAGACCTAACTGTTAGTAATTTGCCCTGTCAAAGCCAAATTACCACCCCTACTACACGAAACATTCAACAAAATGGTCATTTTCCCCATACAGTTGGTCAAACTATAGTCTAGAAGCATGAGCAAAGGGAAATGTGGACAGTCAAGTATCAAATACAGTCATGATGAGGATCTACAGCGAACGTTTCACAATCAAGTAAGAACGGTCTTTATCAAGATTTAGTGACAAGTGCTTGATAAAGAGGAGAATACATGTATGAAGATGAATTTTAAGGTCACAGTGAGGTTTTTCATATACTTCATGTTTACAAATGGAATGATCAAGCAATTATTTAGAAGAATGAAGATCAAATCTGTTTTTGAGCCTTCGTTGGGGTCATTAACGAGCTACAGTCCATTCAAGAACAAGAACCTACAGCAGGTTTGAAAAAAGCATATCTCCTTCAAAGCGTCACATACAGTTTTAACATTATCCTACAGGCTTGTAAGTTCACTCACGATGAAAGCAAGACCAAGCAGAATACAAGTTTTTATTTTTTCGGACCTTTTTCATCAGTTGTTTCTCCCAAGTGGACTCTTTCCATAGTACTTTCCTCCTCAAGAGTTGTCTTCTCATATTTCTTTCGAGTTAAATGAGGAAGCAATTTCCTCAGACTTTTTGTCCGAGGGAAAAAAGTCTAGGGAAAAGCAAGCGGTTTCCAAAGGACTTTCCAATAAATCTGAGGGAATTACAAAGGGCAGAGAAAGGTGCAGTTTGAGAGTCCCGAAGGGTACCTGCCCTTCGAGAAGGACCATTCCAAAAATCCCGAAGGGTATGTGCCCTTCGGGAAAGCTCAAAGGCACAATTTTAAGGGACGCACAAACCATTTCCAAAAAGCCCGAAGGGCACTTTACAATGCAAAGGGCTTTTTTCAAATGCCAAGGTCCATTACAAAGATCCTGAAGGGTATCTACCCTTCGGAAAGGTTCCAAACACAAAAAATACGGAGGGTCACTTCGAGAGGCCAAAAGGACTTTCCAAGTTTTCCAAAAGGCAGAAAGGACAAGTTCAAAAAAATCAAGGGGCTTCTTTTCAAAGGAACGGTCCATTACATTTTTCCCGAAGGGTATGTGCCCTTCGGGAAAGTACATTCGCAAAATCCCGAAGGGCCTTTTCAAGGGCAACTGTACCATTCATTCTTCCGAAGGGTCCCTTGGACAAAAGCCCAAAGGGCATCTTCAAAATTTCCAAAAGGCCTTTTCAGAGAAAGGACCTTTACAAAAAACCCGAAGGGTATGTACCCTTCAGAAAGGTCATTTGCAAAAAACCCGAAGGGTACCTACCCTTCAAGAAGGTTCACTTCGAGATTTTAAAGGATGTTTGCAAGAATCTCAAAGGGTATGTGCCCTTCGGGAGAGTCACTTGACAGGAAAGCCGAAGGGTAAGTGTACCAAGACAAAAAATCCAAAGGGCTATTTTCAAAAGGCCAAGGGACATTTCCTTCGGACTTTTTGTCCGAGGAAAAGTCCGAGAGGAAGATCCAAAGGAAGGTCTCTAGCAAAGAAAAGGAAATAATTCCCGCGGACTTTTTGTCCACGGGAAAATGACAAAGGACTTGAACAAAAAGTCCGAAGAATTTCTTCGGACAATTTGTCCGAAGGAATTCCTTCGGAAAAGGGAGAGAGCTCAAAAGCAAGAAAAAAGGCCGAAGGAATAAACATAGAATATACCAAAGGAAAGGCACATGAGAGAAAAGACCCAATGGGAAAGAACATATGTGCAAGACAAGCCTTAGACAATTCCCGCGGAATTTTTGTCCGCGGGAAGTGGAAAAGTAAAAAACCCGAAGGAAATATTTCCTTTGGACTTTTTGTCAGAGGTAAATAGTTCGCAGAAGAGACAAGTCCCAAGAAAAGTCAAAGGAAATGCAATCCCTGTGGGAAAACAACAAAGGAAAGTCTTAGACAATTCCCACGAACAATTTGTCCGCAGGAATTTGACATTGCAAAAATGCTTGAATAAATACCTGACTTTAGATTGAAATACACAGGGAAAACAGACCCGAAGGGAAAATACACAAGAAAATCACAGATATTTGTCCAGACAGGTCAAAGAACAGATAAAGACAAAAGCCTTAAGCAGATAAGACCGAGAGAAACGCATGCACAAAGATAAAGAAACCAAGAGCATAAGACCGGGAATTTTTAAGGAAATTCAATCTGAATGCATCTTTTCTTTGTTCATGCAAGTAATAGGCTATTTTTAGTGGACTAATCAAAACTTCAGTTGACTATTTGACCAAAATCACCCTTCTTGATTTTCATGCAATCCAAGGCTTTCAAACGTTTCAGATAGTTCCAACGGAGTTCTCCATTCAAGATGTGGCGTAACTTTTCATTCAAGTGTAGTTCATTGAAGGTTGACTAGTCCTAAGATGGAGTTGACTTGACAAGCTTGTTACACATCTTTCTAATTTTCCATGCAAACAGGAATATCTCTTCCTCCAACTCAGCTTTCAAACGAATCAAATGAATTCCTTATTTAGAGATTTGGCGTAGTTTTCCATGCAAAAGGTGAAGTTTGACTTTCAATGGGCCCATTGTCCATTCTTCTACGCCAACCTTGGTTTCATGCATGTTTGAAGATTTCTTGGAGAGTGTCTTGTTTATTTTAAGAGTTAACCTTTCAAACTTGGCCTCACTGTGATACTTTTATGCCTATGTTTGAAAAGGCATGCATTTTTGTAAAAAAAAGGATTTTATTGAATATTCTATATTGTAAAAAGAGGTTAAGTCTTAAGTTAATTAATCAAGACTAACCCTTTCCTCTTTTAGAACTGCACTTAGGGCTATGTCAGGCTTTGGAAAAGCTTATTTATTTGGCTTAATCAAGCCATTTAGAAGATACCTGAAGTTTGAAGAAAGAAATTGTAAGCTAGACCATTCATCAATAAAGAAGTTATTGTTCTGAATCTGAGTTTTTACAGAAGATGGTGTGTAATTTGATTGTGCATCAGCGTATAAGTGAGATTTTCTCCTTTTGCAAGTCCCTTCCTCACCTATCTCTCCCTTTCTCACCCTTTTGCAGGGCATTTGAAGAGATTTTCAACCCTTCATCTGAAATATTTATGCTTAAGAATAGAATTATAGCTTTCATTTGATCATGTGTGCATTGATTTCAGTAACTTCAGAGGGTTTGGATAATTCAAGGGTATCACCACGCTTTAATTAATATTTTCTTTCTTTTTTCCTTCTTCTTTTCACCCTAGAAATCACAGTAGTCAAATTTATTGAAAAATCTAAAGGGAACCAGCGCTCTCTGGAGGTTCTTCTCATCAAAGAGTCACCCACACTGAGAAATTCCAATTGTATCAGTTGAAGTGAGGATGTGTTTTGCACATCTTCAAGCAGGGTGCACTCTAGAGTGATAACAGTTTCTAACACGTCCAGTGGGACACATTTATTCACATTTTTGAATTGTTATCTAGTTATCTGAGTATTATATTCATTTCCAGATTTTCATGTTCAGATCTGTATATTTTTTATGCCCCCAAAAGTTGTCACAAGATCAGCTGTAAAAGGGAAACAAACAGATTTTTTTGAATTGTCTTATCAGCCAAAGAAAAAGAGACCTTTTCAGTCAAATCCAAATCCTACACCCTTTGTTATCCCTATTATTGCACAAAATCCTTCTGTTCAAGCCAATATTGTTCAATGAAATATTGTTATAAATCCTATTCCTCAAATGACCGTTCCCAGAAGATAGGTTTTTGTTGCGTTCAATGGTGGTAGTCCTTTAAATATCACTCAATGGGATGATATTCTAATTTCAGTATTGAAGGCTCTTCCTTATTATATAGGAGAAAATTCAATAACTCCTATAGAACATATTGTAGATATTGCTAATCTTTGTTCAATGCATCATGTGACACAGGGGAGTGTAGCAATGAGATTGTTGGCAACTTATTTTAAAGGAAAAGAACTTCAGTGGTACAGAAATTTGGCTCCTGCATCAATCAACAATTGGGATGAATTTGGAAAAGTTATGTGCAAACATTTTGAAGATAAAAGTGATCATCTTTCACTTGTGGAGCAACGTACAACAGTTAAGAGATTCAACCATGAGTTCATGGTGGATTTCAATCACAGATTCTAGAAGACTTGGAATAGAATTCCAGCAGTGATCAAGCCTACACCCAATTATGTTTTTTTGTAGTATTTGAAGGCTCTTAATTCAGATGTGGCTGTAATGATTCAATCTATGGGAGGTAATACTTTACCTAAAGCTTTTGAAGTAGCAATCAAAGCTAAAAATTGCCTTATACAAGCAGGCAAGTTATCTCCAAGGCCTCCAATGCCTCTTTTTTCAGAGATTCATCCACCTGCTTCAATCATTGCTCCAATTCCAGAGACATCAAAGTTCCATCAAATAGAAGGTGATCAAACTGACAAATTAGGGAAGATAGAGAGTCTTCTTAAGGCTCAAAATAACAAGTTGGTTGCAATTGAGAGGCCCTCATCAGAGTACTAATCAGAATTATCAGCCCAATAAGCCATCCTATCAATCCAACCAGCAAGGTCAAGGGCAGAATTCACAATCAAGGCAATATAATCTTCATGCTCCAAGCAATTCAAAAGCAATAGTGCCAACTCAGAGCAATTATGCTCGAGAAGGACAATGGAACAATCAATGGAATCAATCAAACCACATGGCAATGGCTCCAATTGGTGAGAGTTCTCATCAATCTTTCATGCAACAAAGTTTAGTTCTTCCTTCATTTGAAAACCAGCCACCTTCTCAGAATAAGGAAGCCTCTCTACCCTATGCAGACATTCCTTCGTTCACTAAAGCAGAAGTGCCAAATCAACAAGGAGAACGTAGTGGTAAAGCACCTTCTGAAACTACATTTGTCAATTTCCAGGAATGTGAGAATTCATTTGATCACTTAGCTATAAATCAAAGTCAAGACTTACCTAATGTTGATAGTTCAATTGCAACTTATAATAGATCCAAGAAAAGAGCAATTGGAGAAGGTTCAGGACTTGAAAGGGCAGCCCCTTCTTCTTAGCCACAACAAAAGACAGCCACAAATGAGCTGCCTCAAAAAAATTCAAATCAGCATGTTCAAGATCCAAAAGATAAGAATGTGAAAGGGCCTTATAGTCCTCAATTTACACAAAATTTGGGTGCTTCTGCTGCTCCTAAATCGCAGTCAAAGGCAGCCACTTCTCCACTCAGTATTGTGGATCATATGAAGAAAACTAGTCTCAATTTCAATGTGGGATACTCTACTAATCCCAGGACAAAATGAGTACTTGCAAGAAGAGCTTTCAAAGCTCACTATCTCTGAAAAATCCCCTGAAAAAGAAAGAAAAAGTGGTGTCCTAACTAATTCTAGTTCAGTTGTTGAGTCTCAACCTCTTAAGGTGACTAAACCTCCTCCATTTTATCTTTCTGTTATAATTGGAGATTGTCTACTGCATAATTGTATGATTGATAGTGGGGCTAGTACTTTTGTTATGCCCAAATCAATAGCTGATAAGTTAGATTTGCAATATGAACCCCATGAGAAAGGTGTCTTGCAATTAGATGGGTCTCCTCCCAACACTGTGGGTGTCTTAAAAGCTCTGAAAATTATACTTGTTGCCTGTCCAAATTTCACCATTTTACAAGATGTTGTTGATCTACCTCCATATTTTGCACTATGCCTACCCAAAGATTTTACTACCAAAATAGGAGGTTACCTTTATTCAGATTGGTCATACATGGTTTTTAGAACTAGATATGGAACCAAAGTAGCTATTAAATCAAACCCTATTCCCAGATTTCACCTTGAGCCATATATGTCAAATGTGAATTGCAATATTACTAGAAGATGATAACACTATTGATCAAGAGCCTTCTAAGCCTCTTGAAGGCATTCCGAATTTTCTCCTTGATGAATGGGCCGCTAATAATCATGAAACCCTACAAAAGTATTGAAGATGTTGGTTTTGGAGTTTACTGTATGCACAAATAAGATGATTTATTGCCTAGTCTCACTAACTCATTGCAGGGTCAAAACGGAATTTGGAATCTATTCTTTGATGGATCTAAAACAAAGAATGGTAGTGGAGCTAGTGTTATGTTGGTTTCACCACAAAGTCAAAGGTATTATTCTTCTGTTAGATTTCAGTTCAATTGTACTTCTAATACTGCAGAATATGAAGTTCTCATTTATGGTCTTCAGTGGGCTAGAAAGAGGGATATTAAGCTCTCGCAAGTGAAAGGTGACAGTGAATTGGTAGTCCAACAAGTTAGAGGTTTAAGTGCAGCAAAGAATCCTCTTTTGAAGGCTTACAAACATAGAGTTTGGGATCTCATGGAAGATTTTCTTGCATTTGACATTTGCTCTATTCCTAAAGGAGCAAATCAGCGTGTTGATAGACTTGTTGTCATAAGTGCACAGTGTGATATTCCGGATCAGATTAAGGGCAATAAAAATCAGACTCAGATCAAAGTGGCATGCAGTTCTTCAATCCCAAATAATGATGTAAGTGGGCAAGTTTTTTATTTTGATAAACAAATAGCATATTTTCTACAGAATGACAGAATTTTGCCAAAGAAATCATGATAAATTGCAGGATCAAATATGGAAATCAGATTGTGCAATTAAAATCAAACAAGATGCCTAAAAGTTTGGTGACTTTAAAGAGCATTTTCAATGAAGATGATCAGCTAAGGAAAGACAGTGAGTATTTCTTCTAAGAAAGAGCATTATGAGCCAATTAGCATAGCTGAAGGTAAGCAACTCAAGTTGGGTAAAGTGACTATTGATTCTGAGAGAGTAGCTTTTATTTTGTTATGTCAAGAGTTTATGGATGTTTTTTCTTGGAAATACCATGATTTGAAAGGTTTTGACCCCAGATTAGCATAGCATACTATTGAATTGGAACAAGATGCAAAATCGGTAAGACAAACGCAAAGGCTAATAAACCCCAAGGCTGAGATTCTCATGAGAAAAAAACTTACAAAGCTGATTGAATCAGGTATTATTTTTCCTATTAAGCATTCAACATGGGTTGCAAATCTTGTTCCAGTAAGGAAAAAGAATGGAGAAATAAGACTGTAGATTTCAGAGATTTGAATAGAGTACCAATGAAAGATCATTATCCACTTCTTTCCATGGATCAAATCTTGCAAAGAGTTTCAAGTTCACAGAGATTTTTTTATTGGATAGGTACTCAAGATACAATCAGATACTGGTGAAAGAGCAAGATCAGTATAAAACAGTTTTCACCACCAAATGGGATTCTTTTGCTTACAAGAAGATGCTTTTCGGACTCTCCAATGCTAGAGCTACATTTCAAAGGGCATTGGATGTTTTTCATGGTCTTTAGAGTGAAATAGTTTTAGTCTATCTTGATGATATTACAGTGTTTTCAAAAGATCCTGATGATCATCTAACTCATTTGAAGATTGTTTTTTATAGATTTAGAGAATTTGGTCTCTTTAAATCCAAAGAAATGCATTTTTTCAGTGCATGAAGGAAGACTTCTTGGGCATGTGGTGTCCAAAGCTAGTCTTTCTATTGATCCAAAAAGAATAGAGGCAATCCTTGCTCTATCATTGCCTAAACACAAGAAAGGATTGCAAAGCTTCTTGGGTAAGATTAATTTTATTAGAAGATTCATACCTGGTTTTGCAGAACTAATAAAGCCACTTACTCAAATGCTTAAAAAACATCAAGAGTTCACTTGGAGTAAAGAAGGTAAAAGAAGCTTTGAAGCTATCAAAGAAGCAATCAGTCAAGCTCTTACTTTGCTCAATCCGGATTTCAGTAAGGATTTCTTCTTGTATGCTTTCTCCACTTCCAGCACTATTTCAGCGATGCTTATGCAGCAGAACGATGAAATTTTGGAACAGCGCATTGCTTTTTTTAGTCAATCTTTAGAAGGTTATGAAGAGATATTTTTTTGTAGAAAAGCATGTACTTGTTATAAGAGGTCTGAAAAAATTCAAACATTTGGTTTCAAATGACAAGATTATACTAATGGTTGCTCATCCAAGTGTGAAGGACTTCATTCTCAACAGAGATTTGAACAAAAAAAGAGCTGGATGGGTCACAAAATGCATGGAATATGACATTGAAATCAAAGTTATAAAGCTGGTCTGAGGCAAAGGACTCTGTGAACATCTTGCAGAAGATGTAAAAGAAGAGAAAGAGACAATTTTGACAATTCAAGACACCCAACAAGAAGCTGAAAATATACTTTCTACAAGCTGGACACAGAACATTGCTAGATTTTTTCAAACTGGAGAATGTCCAAGGGGTTTGAATGCATCACAAAGAATGCAATCAGTACCTTATATTCTGAATGATGGAGTGCTTTTCAAAAAAGACATTGGAAGTATGCTTCTAAGGTGTGTTGAAACTAATCAATTTAACAAGTTTTTTGAGCAATTTCATGATAGTCCTTTTGGAAGTCATTTTGCAGCCAAGACCACAGCGGCAAAAATCATTAGAGCTAGTTATTTTTGGGCTAATTTATTCAGAGATGCACATACATGGGTTCGAAAATGTTCAAAGTGTGCAATGTTTGTAGGAAAATAGAAATTAGCCGCCATGCCACTAAAGCCAATCCAAGTTGAACAGACTTTCATGCAATGGGGTTTAGACTTTATTAGCATGATTCATCCTCCATCTAGTGCTGACCATAAGTGGGTTTTGACAGCTACAGATTATTTCACTGAGTGGAAGCAGTGCCTTTGAAAGAGGCAAATAAGAACTCTGTGTTTGAGTTCTATGAGAGCCTAGTAACTCATTTTGGAGCACCTTCTACTATCATATCAAATAATGCTTTGGCATTCAGCAATACAAAGGTATGTGAATCCTTAGGCTCTTGAACATAATATTTATTTGACAGCTCCATCAAATTACCATCCACAGGGTAATGGATTAGCTGAATGTACTAATAAGAACCTGATTCGGATCATCAGAAGAACAATGGAGGATAATCAGATATCTTGGCATACAAAGTTGAAGACTGCTTTATGGGCTGATAGGATCACCCTTAAGAAAGCCATTGGTCATTCACCTTATCTCCTAGTTTATGGAAGAGAAGCAACGCTGCCTATCTCATTGGAGCTTCCATCTTTGGAGCTTACACATCAGCTAGAGCTTCTAGAAAGTGATGCAATGGAGGTAAGAATGAATGAATTAAGAGAGTTGGAAGAGATAAGAGATTATGCTATGCATACTATGTGGTCAAATCAACAGCAAGTCAAAAAGACCTTTGACAAGAGAGCTTCATCAAAAACGTTTCAGCAAGGAGACATAGTTCTCAAATGGGATGAAGATCGTGCAAAGCCAGGTAGGCACTCCAAATTTGATAGCCTTTGGAGTGGACCTTATATTATCATTGATTGCAAGAAAAACAATGATTTTCAATTATCCAGATTGAGTGGAGAACTTCCCATTCCTGTGAATGGGATGTTTCTTAAATACTACTATTAGAAGAGTCACTCCTTTGTACAGTCATAGTTTCATTCCTCTAAGTGTTTTTCAGCACATGCTTTCAATAGTAGTTGTTTTTCCTTTTCAGTTTTGTTGTTGTCCTTTCCTCTAAGTGCACACGTTTACGTGTTGTTGTTGAGTCAGTTTTTCTTTTGTGATTTGGTCTCCAGCTTATCCTATTTTTCAGTATATATCCAAGTTTGCTATAACCAAGTTTCTGAGTTCTTTGACCAGCAGGCTGGTCAAACCCTAAGAGTCGCCAAAATTGTTAGTAATTTGGCCTGTCAAGGCCAAATTACTACCCCTACTATGCAAAACTTTCAACAGAACAATCATATTCCCCATACAACTGGTCAAACTATAGTCTAAAAGCATGAGCAAAGGGAAATGTGGACAGTCAAGTATTAAATACAGTCATGATGAGGATCTACAGCAAACGTTTCACAATCAAGTAAGAAGGGTCTTTATCAAGATTTAGTGACAAGTGCTTGTAATAAAGAGGAGAATACAGGGATGAAGATGAATTTTAAGGTCATAGTGAGGTTTTTCATATACTTCATGTTTACAAATGCACTGATCAACCAATTATATAGAAGAATGAAGATCAAATCTGTTTTTGAGCCTTCATTGGGGTCATTAACGAGCTATAGTCCATTCAAGAACAAGACACCTAAAACAGGTTTGAAAAAGGCATATCTCCTTCAAAACGTCACATACAATTTTAACATTAGCCTACAGGTGTGTAAGTTCACTCACGATGAAAGCAAGACCAAGCAGAATACAGGTTTTTATTTTTTCGGACCTTTTTCATCAATTGTTTCTCCCAAGTGGACTCTTTCCATAGTACTTTCCTCCTCAAGAGTTGTCTTGTCATATTTCTTTTGAGCTAAATGAGGAAGCAATTTCCTCAGAGTTTTTGTTCGAGGGGAAAAAGTCTAGGGAAAAGCAAGCGGTTTCCAAAGGACTTTAAAATCAGTCCAAGGGAATTACAAAGGGCAAAGGAAGGTGCAGTTTGAGAGTCTCGAAGGGTACCTGCCCTTTGGGAAGGACCATTCCAAATATCCCGAAGGGTATGTACCCTTCAGAAAAGCTCAAAGGCACAGTTTTAAGGGACGCACAAACAATTTTCAAAAAGCCCGAAGGGCACTTTACAAAGCAAAGAGCTTTTTTCAAATGCCAAGGTACATTACAAAGATCCCGAAGGGTATCTGCCCTTCGGGAAGGTTCCAAACAAAAAATGCAGAGGGTCACTTTGAGAGGCCAAAAGGTCTTTCCAAGTTTTCCAAAAGGCAGAAAGGACAAGTTCAAAATAATCAATGGGCTTTTTTTCAAAGGAACGGTCCATTACATTTTTCCCAAAGGGTATGTGCCCTTTGGGAAAGTACATTCGCAAAATCCCGAAGGGCCTTTTCAAGGGCAACTGTACCATTCATTCTTTCGAAGGGTCCCTTGGACAAAACCCTGAAGGGCATCTTCAAAATTGTCGAAAGGCATTTTCAGAGAAAGGACCTTTACAAAAAACCCGAAGGGTATGTACCCTTCGGAAAGGTCATTTGCAAAAAACCCGAAGGGCACCTTCGAGAAAGTTCACTTCAAAGATTTTAAAGGACGTTTGCAAGAATCCCGAAGGGTATGTGCCCTTCGAGAGAGTCACTTGACAGGAAAGCTGAAGGGTAAGTGTACAAGATGAAAAATCTGAAGGGCTATTTTCGGAAGCCCAAGGGACATTTCCTTCGGACTTTTTGTCCGAGAGGAAGATCCAAAGGAAGGTCTCTAACAAAGAAAGGGAAATAATTCTTGCAGACTTTTTGTCAGTGGGAAAATGACAAAGGACTCAGACAAAAAGTCCGAAGGAATTCCTTTGAACAATTTGTCCGAAGGAATTCCTTCAGAAAAGGGAGAGAGCTCAAAAGCAAAAAAAAAAGCCAAAGGAATAAACATAGAATATACCAAAGGAAAGGCACATGAGAGAAAAGACCCGATGGGAAAGAACATAAGTGCAAGACAAGCCTTAGACAATTCTGTCCGCAAGAAAGTGGAAAAGTAAAACACCCGAAGGAAATATTTCCTTCGGACTTTTTGTCCAAGGTAAATAGTTGACAGAAGAGACAAGTCCTAAGAAAAGTCAAAGGAAATGCAACTCCTATGGGAAAACAACAAAGGAAAGTCTTAAGACGGACACAGGGGAAGGGGAGCGCGGACGCGGACGCGGCCCTCAAACCCTAACCTCTGCGGATGCTTCCGTGCTCGTTGAGGACCAGATCTCGACCTGTGGATGGTGGAATCTTTGGTGCAGAAGCGCGGCGCTGGAAGCTTAATTTTTTTTGCGCGGATCTGTTCTTTTACCTCGGATTTCTGTCTGGTGGCCGTCGTGCTGACCATTACCCTGTTCTGAGCGGATCAATGTTTCTTTTTGGAGATATTTGGAATGCCATGGCAGCGATTCCTCTGAGTAAGGGGGAGATCTTTGCAGACATTAGGGTGGATGGGATGGGCGGTGGTGGCGACGGGTCCGGAGATAGGTTCTTTGTTGGTGGTGATGTCTGCTTTGGGCAGTGCGTTGGTACGCGGCGCTTTATGTAGAGATCTGTCATTTTGCGTGTTTTTTTTTAATTTTGCTTCGGCCTGCCGAATTGAGGATGGAACCTGGGTGGGATCTCTTGCCCGAGTTGGACGGCCATCCTATTTTGGTATGCGAAGAAAATAGTGTTTGCATGGGGGAAACTCTGTTTCCTCGGTGGTTGGTGTTTGAGCCACGGCGCCCTGCATAGGGAAAAATGGAGAAACCCTAAGCCGTGGAGGAGCCCTGCTCATTAATAATGATGGGTATGGCGGTTCTGCCTTCGCTGTTCTAGCGCTTTCAGGTTGTTTGCCTGGTTCTGTTTAGGTTTCAGGTCCTTGTAAACCCTGGGGAGCTGTAAATGGTTTAATTTGTTGGTTTCACATCCTTGTAAAACCTGGTTTAGTAACCGTTTTTCGGTGCGTTTGCCTCTTCGGGCGGTTTGAAATGCTTATCTTTCTTAATCTGTACAGGGTTTCGGGGCCCCTTCAAACCCTGTTTTTACCTTAATCTAAAACAAAGGAAAGTCTTAGACAATTGACTTTGCAAAAATTCCTGAATAAATACTTGACTTCATATTGAAATACACAGGAAAAACAGACTCGAAGGGAAAATACACAGGGAAAATCACGGATATTTGTTCGGACAGGTCAAAGAACAGATAAAGACAAAAGCTTTAAGCAAATAAGACCGGGAGAAACGCATGCACGGAGATAAAGAAACCGAGAGCATAAGACCGGGAATTTTTGAGGAAATTCAATTTGAATGCATCTTTTCTTTGTTCATGCAAGTAATAGGTTATTTTTAGTGGACTGGTCAAAGCTTCAGTTGACTGTTTGTCCAAAATCACGCTTCTCCTTGATTTTCATGCAATCCAAAGCTTTCACACATTTCAAACAATTCCAGCGGAGTTCTACATTCAAGATGTGGCATAACTTTTCATGCAAGTGGAGTTCATTGGAGGTTGACTGGTCCTGAGTTGGAGTTGACTGGACAATCTTGTTACACATCTTCCTGATATTCCATGCAAACGGGAATATCTCTTCCTCCAGCTCAGCTTTCAAATGAATCAAATGGGTTCCTTATTTAGAGATTTGGCATAGTTTTCCATGCAAAAGGTGAAGTTTGACTTTCAATGGGCCCATTGTCCATTCTTCTACGCCAACCTTGGTTTCATGCATGTTTGAAGATTTCTTGGAGAGTGTCTTGTCTATTTTAAGAGTTAACCTTTCAAACTTGGCCTCATCATGATACTTCTACGCCAATGTCTGAAAAGGCATGCATTTTTGTAAAAGAAAGGATTTTATAGAATATTCTATATTGTAAAAAGAGGTTAAGTCTTAAGTTAATTAATCAAGACTAACTCTTTCCTCTTTTAGAACTGCACTTAAGGCTATTTCAGGTTTTGGAAAAGCTTATTTATTTGGCTTAATCAAGCCAATTAGAGGATCCCTGAAGTTTGAAGAAAAAATTGTACACTGGACCATTCATCAATAAAGAAGTTATTGTTCTGAATCTGAGTTTTGACAGAAGATAGTGTGTAATTTGATTGTGCGTTAGCATATAAGTGAGATTTTTCTCCTTTTGCAGGGCCCTTCCTCACCTATCTCTCCCTTTCTCACCTTTTGCAAGTCATTTGAAGAGATTGTCAAGCCTTCATCTGAAATATTTATGCTTAAGGACAGAATTATAGTTTTCATTTGATCATATGTGTGCATTGATTTCAATAACTTCAGAGGGTTTGGATAATTCAGGTGTATCACCCCCCTTTAATTAGGATTTTCTTTCGATTTTCCTTCCTCTTTTCACCCCATAAATCACAGTAGTCAAATTTATTGAAAAATCAAAGGGAACTAGCCCTCTGGAGATTCTTCTCATCAAAGAGTCACCCACATTCTGAGAAGTTCCAATTGTATCAGCTGGAGTGAGGGTGTGTTTTGCACATCTTCAAGCAAGGTGCACTCCAGAGTGATAACATTAACATTGTGCAAGCAGTGGGAGTATTCAGCAGATTCATGTCCAATCCGAGCAAGGAGCATTGGGCAATGGCGAAGAGGATCTTCAACTTTCTATGCAGAACATTTGACGATGCAATTTGCTATTAGGGCAAGCCTGGTTAAATCAATATTATGAATCTACATTGATTTGTGAACTCTAATTGGTCTGGAGATATTGATTGTCATAGGTCTACCAATGCGTATGTGTTCAAATTGTTTGGTGGAGCTATAAGTTGGATGAGCAAATGGCAAGATAGTATTGCGATATCTACCATTGAAGCTGAATATATCGTAGCTACTTGTGCAAGCAAAGAAGAGGTGTGGATTCAGAGGTTGTGTTCTACAATTGCGTTCACACAAAAGGTTATATAGATAAATTGTGATAGTCAAAGTGCAATATGTCTAGCAAAGAACCCCGAGTATCATCCTCAAACAAAGCACATTGATGTGCAATATCATTTTGCAAGGAAAATGGTGGAAGAGAGAAAAATATATTTGGAGAAGGTGGACACAAAGGAAAACATTGTGGATTCATTGATGAAGGCAATGAGTACCTAGAAGTTCTCTTGGTGCAAGAAAGCCCAAAGTTGTTGAATGATGAATGCATGCTCCCTTATAAAAAGTGTTCAACAAGTGGGATATTGTTGGGAAATGTCAAAACGTTGCATAGATTTACAAAATGATAATTGTGCGCAAGGTGGGTGTTGCGCAAGGTGTTTCACGCAAGCACTGGTTGCATGGGATGTTGCGCAAGCTGATTGTGCAAGCAAGGATGGTTGCACAGACTTGCGTGCATACTACCTATGATAGTTGTGCAAGGTTTGTGTGCGAGAATGATGGTAGAGTTGCACAAGATATTCTGCACAATTTTATTGCACTCTGGGAGTTTGCAAAGTGGAGCGCAGTGGTTGAGTCACAGTAAGACACTACAAGGAGCTATGCAACATGTAAAGCAATGAAAAGTTATTTGAAGGCATTTTGTGCACTTGTCTAACTGTATCTACTAGACTCAAGAAGTGTTAGCAACGTCTTGGTGGCACTCTAACATGGACCTATCGAGGAGCGTTATAAATTGTTCACTTGGCTTGGTACTTTTTGATTGTAGATTATTTGTTGTGCAGACATTGCAAAGTTAAGTGCCTGAAAAAGGCATGGTTCTTCTAAAGAAGGATATGTGGAAAGAAAATTGTTGAATTTTGAATACACATAGTCAAGTGTGCACATTGTAATATACAATAAAGTGCTATATGAAAGTTACAGAACCTTGAGACTTGGTTTAGCATTGTAAGTTGGTTCAATTTATTTTTTAATCAAGAAAGGTTATTGTGGTGGCCCTTTTACTCAAAAGGATTTTCACAAGTGAAAAAAGTGTGTATCTGTGGTTGTCTATATCTATGCCAGTGTAAGGTTCGCATAGCAGAGCTGTCCTTTGTATTCATTTGCCATGCAGGAATTTTTTTCCAACAACTTAAATATCATACCAGTGACAAGTAGTGCCTTTATATAGCTCATTAAGTGTTCATATGAGGATGAACTGCAGCCGTGTCTTTTGTAAGTTTCCTTTTAAAGTGCTCCAAATGGCCAAATTATATAGCACATCAAATTGTAAGGAGTAATTTCTTTTTATATTGCATTAATTTTCCACATAAAAAACATGAAATTGCAAACAGAAAATAATTGTCTGAGATCTGACATGTAAAAGTCAATTTCTTACTTCAAAAGAGCCTCACGCCAAGCAGGCTCCAAATAGAACACATAGTCTAGATCCAAATCTTTAAGGGTTGTGTTCTCATCAATTTCAATCTTGTTTGTTGATCGTCCTTGGGATGAACCTTTCAAGTC
This sequence comes from Torreya grandis, assembly GCA_037957365.1. Classification (NCBI taxonomy): domain Eukaryota; kingdom Viridiplantae; phylum Streptophyta; class Pinopsida; order Cupressales; family Taxaceae; genus Torreya; species Torreya grandis. The sequence continues at coordinate 1,664,900 of JARHVA010001930.1, forward strand.
AAATCGACGATGAATTCGCAATTCTGTGCAAAACATGTTGCCCATCACTACAAATCGGACCTGCAAAAAAATTCTACAATGCAATCATAATGTAAAAATATTCTCATTTTTGTAGCATTTATTAAGAGTTAAAAAACAATCCAGAAGCATAGATATGATGATTTAATAAACAAATAGTTTAGGACCGTTCCAATTTCCATTTTAGGATAACATATAGATGAAACGACCACTCCACCTAAGATTAAGATCTTCTGATTAATTATGATACCTTCTGGCCACCAGCAGGCTTGATACGGTGTAGCCCAAAAAACTTAGTTATCAGGGTGTTTTCATGCATACGAACATGGTGGTGATAATTTGGAAGCATTCCTAGAAGAACCTGCACATGGCAGATGTTTGATTTGATCAAAAAAACCTTTTTTTCATTAAATACACAACGTTACAAGTGATGTCCATGTAAGAAAGGAAGATTATGCTCTGTGAGAAGCAATAGTCCCTTTAATTATTTTTCCTTTTCATAACATATCACAAAGTCGGTACATCTATCATAAAAAGAATATTATATGCTTCAATTTTCAAACAAAATCCATCACTGAAACTTATATATCCATATGTAAAATGGGGAGTAAATATCCTAAAGCTCCAGAATTCTTTGGAACTACCATAGGGCAAAACAAGCCTCTTTAAGATGATTTCCTAAAACAAATCACGAAGTGACACATAAAGCAGAAAATATTAAAATACATTAGTCCAATCTGTAACCGTACAAAGCTTCCAGTTCAAATTCATCACCTAAACCTTCAAAAAATTAAAATGAAGTATCAATTAAAATAAATAAAAATATATGAATGCCATAGATGCACACAATAAATCAAAGCACTCCTTTCCAGGAAAAAATTTATAAGGAATTTCCATTCAAGTGCTAAATCAAAATTATATATAAATATTAGCTATTGCATACCAAGTATCTCTCCACAGGAAGCCCAGAACAAATACTGACAGTCTCTATGGGTTCAGATCTCATAAATTATAGTTCATTTCTCAAGAACAATGAAAAATAAGTTCTAACCTAAGAAGCGTAGGTAAGTCATGATGGAGCCACCTGTTGGCCGTACACCCTGTGGTTATCTACAAGAGCTACATCTAAGGGTTGGCATGTCTGAAGCCAAAAGATATGTGATGAAACAATGATGTATGTATCTTACAAAAGCCTCATTTGAAGTTTGAACATTCATCAAGAATTTTTAATTTTTATTCTCACTATTCATCCAGTATGCTTGTTTTGGCGATAAACTGCATTTCTAACAGTGTGACTTGCATCTATGAAAAGCCAACTTGCATTTTGTGAGAGCGATTTGAGCCTATAGCATCTTATTTTGTTTCAAACAGATGCACTACACTCATGACCACCAAACCTTGATACTTGTTTGATACATGGAGACTCGTGTCCTATGAAATAATTTGCTACTGCTATTGTATTGCACAGTCTGTGTACATTCACCATACATACACAAGTTTTGATTATCAATGTACAACCACCTATTGGACTGTCACTTCATCATCGAGTATATATTCAGCATATTTTCATTATCAATAGACAAATAGGTCTGTCATTTGATCATCCAGCATACAAAAAGCAGGCTTAGATTATCCTTGGATGGTGACCTATTTAACTTTCACTTTATCACTTCCATCCAGTTGGCCCCAAAGACTGGCAAAGAAGTGCTTGGTAATAGATTTCTTAATTGAAGGCAATATGAGCATGGTTACCTGGTGTAAGTCCTTGTAATGATTGTGTGACTACAAGTCAAGCGTGTTATCATTCTGATTTGAGTCATTCTTGTTCTATGACTGAATTGATCATATCTCTCATCTTTGAAGCATACTATACAATTTAAGACAAGTACAAGTAGTTGATTTACATGTGAGTGTATTGTAAAGCCATAGCTGATAACAGCCAGGATCAGATACATATGAGCTTCTTGCACATTTAATTGTTCAGCTACAGGATTCTGGGTTTGTCACTCTGTCTCAATTTGTTGATCCTGCCACGACCTCTTTTTGGCAACAAGGCTGGCTAAAGACCCATCATTTGGGTCTTGAAGGTAGAGATATTGAAAGTTGGGGTGATTATGTGGGTACTTTGATAAAAAGTCATGTGCGGATCAGAGAAGGGGTTGAGGATGATCTTGTTTGGACTAAAAAACCAGTGAAGGGGCAGTATACTGCAAAACTTGGATGCCAAGCCATGTTCTCCTCTGATGGAATTGGTTATCAGCATTGGTGGTGGAAAGCTATTTGGAAGATTAATTATCCTTTAAAAAGTAGAACCTTCATGTGGCTGGATCTAAATAAAAAAATTGAACTTGGGATACCTTGTTAAGAAGAGGTTGGTGGGCACCAGGTTGATGTACTTTATGTCGAGCTGCTCCTGAATCTATTAATCACTTACTCATTGATTGTCCCTACACTCAATCAGTGTGGGATGAAATGGATGTATTGATTAGATGGCCAAGGTATTGGCATGGGGATTCACTTGAAGACTGTTTGAAGAATTAATTTGATTATAGGGATGTAAAGCAATTCAGAGCTTTACCCTTTGTTGTGGCGTGTGGGGTGTGGCTGGCTCGGAATGCTGATGTATTTAACAATTTATGTGTCCCTCAAATCCAATCCTCTATTCGGATTCAAAGTATTTTGGAAGGTCTGAAAAAAGTTAAGATATTGAAGGTTCCAAGACAAATTTCTGAGGTGATGATTGATTTTTCTAAGCCCTGGGGATATTTTGATGAGGCAAGCCAAGGTAGTACGGTTCGTTGTGGTGCGGGTGTAGTTCTATATATCAGTAACAACCATTTTTTTTTCAATTTCAAAGCGGTGTTGGGCCATGGGACTAATAATTATGCAAAATTACTTGCACTCAAGTTGCTCCTTAAGATTGCCTGGGATAACATTATAGACAGTTTGCAAGTGATGGGTGACTCAATGGTTGTTATCAAGTGGATGCTGAAGATGAATAGAATGGAGAGTCTTTTCTTGACTCTGATCTTCGAACAGGTGAACAAAATGGCTGGAGCTTTCACTATTGTTTCTTACAAACATGTTTACCGTGAACTTAATATTTTGGTTGACGAGCTGTCCAAAGATGGCTTGTTGTTGATGCCAAGTCAGTAGGTGAAGATGGAGACTAAGGACGGTATCTCATAGTCTTCTCTCACATGCAATTTCTTTGATCCTTAGGATTGTTCCTCTTATTGGAAAGAGGCTACTCCGATTTCTTTGCTCCACTTTTTGGGTTGCTCTTTAGGATGTAATTCTTCTTCTCTTTCATTGATCCTTGTGAATTGGTCTTGTTGGCAGATTTGGTTCATTTCTTTGACACTTGGGGATTGTTTTCTAGAACTTTTTCTTCAATGCTTCGTGCATTTACATGATGTAACCTTTTACCAATGAATAGAAGTTATGATTTTTTGTTTGGAAAATTTTTTAAAAAAAAAAAAAAACTAGGATCATTGGATAGTCCAATATTTTGAGACAAGATAACTCATAGTGATTGTGCCCAGAATATGATCTTAGTCGATGGAAAGGATATTTACCTATGTATACATATGTCGTGTCCTATATCTCCTTTGTGTATATGTATATCAATGGCCCCATGATTGATCTTAATGGAAATTTCAGCTAGAAAGGGAAAAGCTGTGTTGTTTTGCACAACCCAGACCGATTGTCTGATAAGCAAAAAGGACGATCTTCTGCCCCATGATAAATGGTGAAGGGATGGTGGTCTGTGAAGCATGTCGCTGTAACGATTTTGAGTTATGGACTATAATCATAACACTCATCATAAGAGGAGACTTTCCATGGGAGGATTGGCTATCATATAGCATGTCCTTCAAGGCAATTTAGGAACTTCATAAGTCAAACACCAGTAACGTTTGAGTGTGGCATGACTTTAGCCTAACCCTAGAAAGCTATATCTAGTCATCATACAATTCAGGTGTTAGAAGGCAGTCCATAGAAGCTAAGTTATTGGCACGGGTTCGGTTATAGATACAGGGTTCAGGAATGGGTACGTGGGTTTGCCTTTTTTGAAACTTAGGTACAGTATTGCTTGGGTACATCCAAATAAAAATATAAACAAAATTAAACATTTCAATGTTACATGCATAAAATGCCAATTGGGATGACCTCAAGTGATATATCATTGGGGCTTTTATAGTGAAGACCCGTGATCAAATCCCCAAGAGACATATTACACACTAAAATGTACAAATGTTGAATGTTGAAATTGGGTAAACTACCACATCCAATTCTAGGTGTGGCATACCCCAACAGACGAGCCCAAATGCAAGACCTGGCTGAATTTGATGAAAAATATACCCCTCCATCGTGGCATCTAAGCCGAGGGGCAACCCGTAAAGGGAATTTACCAAATTAAAAAAAAAATGTTATATGCATAAAATAAACAGGAAAAATAAAAAAACACTATTGATAATTGATAATTCAAACTATTAAATGGATCATGACATGATATACCACATATTATCTGTTAAAAATAGGAAAATAGTCAATGTTTATAGTCAAAATCAAGAGCTACGTGAATAAATCAATCATATTGCTCTTCATCAAGAGCATCTAAATCTGTAATTGGTTCATTAGAACCAGATGCAAAAGGACTAACACTAGTTTAGCAAGTTGTGTGTGCTTTTTTTATGTTTTTCTTATTTTTTTATCTTTGTTCTTTTTATGTTTAGTATGACTGTCATACCCAGACCAGCACTAATTTTTAAGTATGTTTTAATTATAACAGTTGGGTACCCAAGGTAAGAGAAGATCCTGAGAGGTACCCAAACTAGCACAAGTACCAAAACCATACCAGTACGGGTATGAGAACCTCCAGGGCAGTACCCGGTAATGTAGCATGCAGTACGGGTATGAGAACCTGCAGGGCAGTACCCGGTAATGTAGCATGCAAGTTACATGTAGTCTAGCTATGTGAGTGTCTACAATCAAGAGATTTAACCATCCTTCTCACTATCATGTCATCTCTCTACACATTGTGAAATTTGTCATCCTAAAACCTTGAACAATGTGATTCTCTTGAAGAATTTTACCATGCATTTGAACATATGTAATGGCTATATTATACTTGCCTATGACAGTTTTGAGGTAGTTGGTAGTTTGGTTAGTTGACAGTTAGGAGGTAGTTGCTAGTTACAAATTTTTGTTTATGAACACTATGAATGTAATGCAGATGAGTGCATAAATGAATAAATTAATTCTCCTTATCTTTCTATATTCTCTACTGTTTTAGATTGCATTCATCCTTTATGGTATCAGAGGCAAAGACGACAGGTCTCTAGAGAGAGAAGGGGGGAGGAGGAGGGGGAGGGGCAAGGGGAGAGAGGGAAATGCCCTGTCATGACTAAGAACAATCTGCAAAACAATTTTGTTCTGTAATGAGGAAGGTCTGTCATAACAAAGATGAGGCACATCCAATTACTTCCTGTCAAACGTGAACAATACTATCAAGGTGTAATGACATTTGTGTTTGATGCTCTGTCAAAATCAAATGTTGTGGAAGAGGTGTTTCTGTTATATTTCACTCCTGAAATTTTTCTTTGTTGTTCAAGAAGACTCGGTAGTTATTTTTGAAGCATTTAGACTATAAAGTTTGATCTATCTTAAAACCACTAGGCGTGGTCTCAATTTTGTTGTGAGCTAAATTTTCAGGTTCATGAGTAAACCAAAGATTGATTATTGGCGAGCAGAAAACAAATTCTCAGACATGTACGAGGTACAATAGAGTTTGATATTTGGTATGGTCAGACTGATCATTTTCAACTTGGTGATTTCACTGATGCTGATTGCGCAGGTTTAACTAGATGATAGGAAATCTACAGTAGGATATGGCTTGGCCTAGGAACAACAATTGGTTCATAGGCTAGCAAGAAGCGGCAAACAACAGCTCTTTCCTCTATCTTTACAGGGACTCGTGTGACTCTCTATCCACTTTCTTTCGGTACCTGGACCAACAATGCACAACCCTTTCTCTTTGAGAAGTTGTCACCCTTTGACGCAGGGCCCTGCAAGGAGCCCCTATAACCCCCAGGGTAATCACTTCTTTCTTTCAGCCCATCACGGTGTTCGAACCAGGTAGGGAGGAATCAATTCAAATATATTCAATAATATATTCATGTTGTACATAGAAAGTAAGCTTTAAAAAGCCTACAGGTGAGTTGGTTAGGAAAAACCAACTAACAGGTAAATCAACTAACCCCAACAACAAAAGATAAATAAACAAACTAATTAAACCATAACATTCGATCATTAAAAATAATCCAACAAACTCCCCCTTGATCCAAAGGGGTATAGTAGATGAATGAACTAGAGCAATGACTCTTAAGTCATCAAAAGAACTCTGTCACAACTGCAAGTGGTGCACTGTACCTCTGGCACTGACCAAAAACTGATGCCGCTCCATAAAGAAACTCGCTCCTCCGAGTTGTGGCAAAAAATCGTTGATAAACACAATCAGAGTCTGCTCATCCCCAGTGATCATCGTACCGTACTGCAATGGAACACAACCAAGCATGTCCAACTACATCGATCCACATAAGGTCCCACATAAGCACCCGCCCAAGTGACAAAACCCATATTGTGTATAGCACATCTCCTTAATGTCCAACAAACGCTGACGACCTTTGCTCAACGCTGAAAGTGCTAGAACCCCTGTCAACTCGTACTGTCACCGACGACTGATCAAAGACCAACAAATGCAATATCTTCTCTCCCTATCAGGGGAGCGATGAGAAGTTGTGCATCGAGAGAAACAAAATCAAACAATCATGTCTACTCCATGACATGAATATCAGGTATGAAAAGCCAAAAATGGAATTGAAAGCAAAAACACAAGCCAAAAAACTGCTACTACAACAAATCCCAATCTTGAGCCTAGTAGTTCGCACAAGACGAGTGAATCACTGAGCACTCAAAATATGGTGTCAGGTCCATCGGGACCATAGTCCTCGGCCATATAAGACGCCCTCTGATCAAAAGAAATATCAGAATAAACGAAATAACTGGAGTAACCAAAAGAGTGGCCGCTAGAATGATCCACATAATTTGCCTCAACTTTCTTTGTATGTGGAGAAAGAGGTTGTCGGCAAGGACACACATCTACAAGATGTCCAATGCCAACACATTTGAAACATGTGGGCTCTTCCCTGTGTCTGTGAGACCCAAAAGAAGTTGAATCACTGGAGGAACTACAGGAGTGAAAAGAGTGCTTATGATGATGTCTACATTTGGAAGACCCTGGAGAATGTTGACATGAATGTTGTGGAGATCGTCGAGAATAATGTGGAGAATGTCGTTGAGAGTGTTTCAAATAATGCTTTTGAAACTTTTGTTGTACATGGCAATGATCTTTGTGCTAGGACCTATTCTTTACATAGTAAGCCTCTTCAATAGGCGTACTTTTCTTTGCAAATTGTCTCTCATGTTGAGTCAACAACTCACAGATGGTGTCAAATGTGGCTCCATTAAGCTTATCACTAAGATGCAACATTTCAACAAAATTGGTGTATGTAGAATTAAGTCCATTCAATGTGATAGAAATCAACATGTCATCATCAATTTTACCCCCTGTAGTACAATACTCTTGTTTTAGAGCTTTCATGCATAAAAGATATTCAGAGACATCTTCATCATTTCCCAGTTTATTGTTCAAAAGTTGCATAAGAAGGTCAATCTTTTTGTATGCAGGCTGCTTGTTATATAAATCCCTTAATGCTTTCCATGCACCAGATTTAACATCTTCAATGTGAATAATCACCTGTGCAGTGCAGAATGATTTTACCAATGTGGGTGCATGTTTATTATGTTTTTGGTATTCAACCAGCTTTGCGGGTTCAGTTGGTGGTGTGGTTTCTTTCTCTATTATTTCCCACAAATCATTAAAAACAAGCGTATTTTCCATGTTTATGCTCCACTCCTTATAATTTTTAGGAGTTAATCTGCCACTTTCTGAGATTAAACTTACAATTTGAGCCATGATGTAACAAAAGAAAAAAACGACGAATACTATTGGGGTTTGGCCTTTACCTCCAAATAGATTCCAATTTACAAATTATCCTTTAACTCCTATTACACCCTTATATCACCATTTTCATTGAAAATCTTGGTTTTATCTTTATAACTTCTTTATACAAAATGATGTCAAAAATTAATTTTGACCAAAATTAATATCAATGGGTTTTGAACTTCTCTTTTTAAGCGACTAACAAAATATAAATAGCCACCATGACTTCAACCAAGTTGAAAGTGAAAAATCAAGATATACAATATAAACTTTGAAGTTTCGGATAAAACATATATATAATATTTACCAAAATTTACTACTGTGGTAAATCCTTTACAGAATTGTTTCACTGCGCCTTTGAATTATAACTTTGTATGGTGGACCCCATGGATCTGGGAACAATTTCCAGATATTTTGCTTGACCTCACGTCGTATAGGTGTAGTGTTCGAATCACTTCAAAGATTTGTGTAGAGCGCGCTAGTTTGCTTGTTGTAGATGAGTGAATTTAGTGAATTTCTTTGTCACAAAAAATAGCCGTAACAACTATCTTTACTACCAATATCTCTACAATGAGACCTAATACCCACAGAAGAAACTCTTGCCAATACAACTCGCCACAGATCGCGCCACCCACTATTTGAATGCAGGCACGTTGATTTTGCAATTGATCGGTTTGTATCATACAGAGAATTTTAAACAATCTACTTTACTAGTAAATTGATCTATTGAACAGCGTTTTAAGACGAGTTTGAAGATATTGAATGTCCCAATGCGCAATCTACTCCTTGTTTTCTATAGTTATATGATTATATATTTGAATACATAAAATGACAGTAAAATTAATGATGTTGTAGGAATATTGAATGTCAAAAATGTCTCAAATATCACCTCAATGTTGTCCAACGTATATGTCAGCCGTACAACTGCATGTATTTCTCTTCAATTTTCCTCTTCCCTATGCTCTGATACCACTGTTCAAACCAGGTAGAGAGGAATCAATTCAAATATATTCAATAATATATTCTTGTTGTACACAGAAAGTAAGCTTTAAAAAGCCTGCAAGTGAGTTGGTTAGGAAAAACCAACTAACAGGTATATCAACTAACCCGAACAACAAAAGATAAATAAACTAACTAATTAAACCATAACATTGGATCATTAAAAATAATCCAACACACGGAGGTTGGCAGCATTAAGCACCCTTTGGATACTACTACTTCACACACTGAGGGGGTATGTCAGTGAGGCAGTGCTCATCTTTGCACAAAACTAAAACTGAGGTGCCCCAGCACACTACCTCTCAGAGACGTGCATCTGCCCCTTCTCAGCCTCAAATTTGTTCCTTCTTGGCATGTAGATCTCCTCCTCATCTACTTCCTAGGCCACATGAAAAAGCAAACATTACAAGTTTCTTTGCTACCATGGGAGTTTCTTCAACCTTGAATGTTAGGAGGGATTCTAAGGGGAGTGCTTTGCTTCCTCCTAAGATTATCCAACCTAGCCCCCTTAGCCCTAGACACTACCTGATGAGCATTATCAAATCTTGCATTGGCCCTTTCACGGTGATAGATGATGACACAAATGATTCCTCTGACCCGAGCATGATCAAAGATATTTGATGGGACTTGCATCCAATCTTTATAACTTTCATCAATGTATGCTCTTCGAAGCTTCTTGGTACCCCCACATGTGTAATGTCCCCAAATGAAACGATTTCATACAAAAGGGGTTTTCCCTTAAATTCCATAATTCTGAAAATGCAATCAACAAACACTAATTTGCAAAATAAGCTCAAAAAAACCCTTGTCGAGCCCTAGAAACCCTAGATGCCACAATAGTAGGGTTTTACAGATGAATTCCAACCAATAACTTGTCCCAAAATTAACTAAAGACTTGGAGAAATAATCAAAAATTTAAATGCACGAAACAAGTACGTTTTTTGCCAAATTTTTGAAGCTCAAATGCCACTTTTTTATGGCTAAAAATTCTGATTTAATTCCAAAAATATAGCTGTTCTGAAAGTTTTTCCGCTTCAAACCCTTGCCAAAAATCGCCACAAGTGCCCGAAAAATACGGGAAAAATACAACGAACCTATTTGGGCATAGAAATGGCCAAAAATGGCTCTCCAAGCCAATCGCCCAACTTGCCAAGTGCAGGAAAATTAGCATAAAAATAGGAGGGTGAGATCTAGCCCTCCGCAAGTGAAAAAGTCTTCAAAACCTTTCAAAATAATTAAATAATAATTCTGAAATTTATTATTTAATTTTCTATGGATTTAGGGCTTCAAACCCTTCACGATACTCCTCCAATACTTCACGCTAACACACAGAAAATTAGCAAATAAAATCAAAAAATTTAATTTGCATAAAATAGACCAAAAGAGGCCTCCAAACCCTTGATCCAAGCTTCCAAAATGGTTCGCTCCACTTGCAAAAATGGGATAAATATTTAGCAAGGTAAACATGCAAGAAATGAACCTCAAAACCTTCACAGAACATCACACAAACTCCTCAAAGAAAATCACCCCACTTCTAGGGCAAGAACAAGATCTCCTTAGCAAAGGTGGTGTCAAAAAACACCATTTTTAAATTGATCAACACCAAAGCAACGAACTTCTATTAGGCATGCATCCCAATAGTTTCTTCAAGCATAAAAAACAATTATCAAAATCCAGCATGTCCTCCATTGTAGCCTTCACCTTGTATTTGTATCTTCCAAAGGGGGGCAAACCACCTTGGGAAGATAAAATACATCATAAGTCATTGCTTGCACTTTTTAGAACATCTTTTATTTTCCTTGCTTTAGCTTCCATGCCGACATTCTCTTTTTTCAAATAATATATTAATTAGTTGTCTTAATTAAAATAGTAATTAAAATTATTTCAAGGCAAATAAATTAATAATTAATTCATTTAAGCACCTTAGTTGGAAAACCCACTTTTTAACAAATATTCTACTAATTAAATAATAATTGTTTTATGATAAAAATCATTATTTCGACAATTAATAATTAACTAATAAAATATAATTCCCCAAAAGGGTTCTTTTAGTCTATGGGGAAATAGACTAAAGGTCTTCAATACCTGCTTATTCATGATGTGGAAATAGGGACATCACAACATGGTTGTTTGAATTGGTAGTTTAACCACATGGATTAGGCCTTTATTGCTTTAGGTTTACCCCTCATTTATTTTCAGTGTTTTAGTTCCTTTATTTTATTTAGATAATTTTTTATCTTAAAGTCATTTTATCCTAGCACTTTCTATCGTAATTGGATGTATTCTCAAGTCCCATTGACCTATTTTTTGTCATTCATGGACATTAATATAATTTATTTATTTATGTTTGTTGAAGTGGAGTTTAAAGTTGTCCTCCAACTTGCGAAGCAGTTTGAGGAGGTTACTTGCTGATTTGCAGGTGATTCAATAGGGAAGCAACAATGATTCACTATGACAGCCAGAGTGCAATTAAAATTACCAAGTATCCAGTCTTTTATGCACACAAAAAGCATGTTGAGGTTAATTTTCATTGTTTCTGATGGTTCACTGACATTGGAAAGCTAAAGTTGCAATCTTTTATGACTTGGGAGCAGGCAACTGATATCTTCACAAATGCACTTTAACCAGACAATTTTGTCAGGTGTAGAGATAAATCTTTATGCAGTAACATGTATGATCATTTAGGCAGGGTGTTAATATATGTAATGGTCATCTTATACTTGGTTATGATGCTTTTGAGGTAGTTAATATAGTTATCATTTAGTCGGCAGTTAGGAGGTAGTTGACAAACAAAAAATTCAGTAGTGCTCCATCACCTGTCTCGATGTTTTCTACCGTGTTATATTTTAGTATTCCTTTATGATGAAGGCTATGTATTTCCAATTATGGACATTATCAACTACTACACATAAAATCCAATTTATCAATATCAAATGGTGTGAAGTGTATTCATATTTACCATTCTATTTGCAGCCACATGTTGGAGTTATTGTGTTAAGGCTTACATATAATTATGCAATTCACACTATCATTTGACCACAATGACCCTCCAATTCATTATCAAGTACAAACCAATCACAAATATTACTAGATATTGACAACAATATATTGTATATTATATTCCATTTTATTATTTGTTGTGTTGTAAAGTAAAAATTGTTTGTTTAGCACTCGTTTAAAAAGCCTTCCTCTCTTTTTATAATACCTTACAATTTCCAACCTGTGTTGCAGGGGTACGCCCCCCAGCCCGACGCCTCCTGTTCGGAGGCGCCTCCGGCACGGGGACGTCCTGGGGACGCCCGGAGGCGGCCGCCGGCGTGCCGGAAACGTCCGGCACGCCGGCGGGCGCCTCCGGGATGACTCTGGGCGCCTCCGGGGCATCCCCGAAAATTTCCGGCGACTGTAGCGGAAAACCCTTAAAAAAAAAAAAAAACCGCGCGAAAAAACCTGCGATTTGCACTTGAAAAAATGAGCTTGATCAATATAATGGGATCCTTACGAGAATCGTGGCATGGATTTTAACTTATAACTACTATGGGGGGAGGGTGTTCTTCGAATGCCCTTGCGGGAAAGAGATTGTTCCCCGCCTTTGCCCACAAACAATTCCGCGCCTGTGCCCGCAAACAATTCCGGATGCTCGAGTTGGGAAATAACGGGATCAAATTAATTAATAACTATTAAAAACTTAAAAACAACTAAAAAAATTAAAAAATAAATAATATTTTAATATATAAATATAGAATATAATTTATAAATTAAAAAATATATAAATATTTAGTTTTAAAAACTTTAAATATTTTAAAACAAATAAGATATACAATAAAATATTAAAATATATATATAATAAAATATTAAAAATATATATATAATAAAATATTAAAAACATAATATAACTATTAAAAATAAAATAAAATTTAATATTAAAAATTTAAACTAAATACTATTTAGTTTTTACATTTTTAATATTATAATTTATATTTTATTTTAAATTTACAGTTTACTATATCTTTAGGTAGTATTTAAATTATATTTTTAATATTTTTAATTTTAAAATATATATATATATATATATATATATATATATATATATATATATATATATATATTTAAATATATATATAGAGACGTACCCACGACGTATCCAAATCAAGGTTTTTGAAAAATGACGTACCCGCGTACCCGAATCGTACCCGTACTCGTACCCGTACCCGTATCCAAACAATGTAGTTTCCAACCATAGGATCCAAGATAGAAGATCAACATCTTCACCAGAAAGTGTGCTCATTTTTCCATATTCCTAGCAGGAATTCCGATGCATTTCTACCAGCTGTATAGGGGTTTCTGGTGGTACTGTTGTTCCTTGGAAAAATGCACGTATCCAATTGATGCCCTAGCACTTGAGTTGTTGAGGTATTTCAGCACAGCTTACATTATGTTTAATGTTTATATGGCTACTTGTCAGGCACAGGAATTATGTTAGCAATGGTTTTTAAAGTGGAGAGCTTCTAGTTCAACAGTCAGTTCTTGCAATTAGATTTCAACACTAATTTTTTTCCACGTGACAAGAAAGGTTGAGTCCAGTAGATGGGATTTTCACAAGCATCTTTTGCATAGTTTTTCCCTAATATTGATTTTGTTGACTTTCCTCCATCACAGGGGCAATATTATTGGACCAATTGTGGTTTAGGACAAGCAGTTATAACATAACAATTAGATACATACCTTATTGATGACAGTCTGATAAAAGGATAGTTGGCATGTAAGTAGCAACATACATGAATGCACAAATCCTGACCATTGGGCCCTAAGTTTGGGTGTAAAGCTCGATTTTTCTTCTCCATGTAATCCTTCCAAATTTGAGAAAATGTCACTGCAGCATCTACAGTTCATTGATCTCATTAAACTATGATGGCAATCTGTGGATTCAATCTACGAATAGCAGATGCATAGATTATATCAGAAGTTAAGATAGCTTAACCTTTAACTCTGGCACCAGAATAACGAGGATTTTGAACATATATTTCAGAAAAATGATGATTTTGAATATATGAGTTGTTTGTGCTGTACTTTTCTTCAGCATGGTTATCCTTGCAATATCATGAACCAAGAGCGAGATCGTTTATAGAAATTTTATTCTCTTTAAGGAAGAGATGTATTGAAAGAAAAAGTCCCAACTAAAATGAATACCAAAAGAAGATCAACATAGAAACTTATTCTGCTGATCCGTACTCACAAGAAATATCAAGCATGTGACTAGAAATGTTAAATTTTGAACAAGAAGTTTACATTCAACGTGTTTGTAAAGAGAGAAAAATAATTTCAACAACTTTTGACTATAGTAGTGATTGATTAAACCGTGGTGCAATGTCAGCTTGCATTACCTATTCCTACCATAGTATTTGAATTTGATTGTGCTGATTACTGGAGAAGAATTGTGACATGTAGTCTTGTCCCTTGAAAAGGATAAAACCATAGTTTGCATACTCGGACTTGACTCGGACTCAGCAGACCCAAAAAATTCCAACTCATCAAATACTCGGCAACTTAAAAAATACTTAATTTTCTTAAAAAAACATACATTTTTATACAAATTACAATTACAGAATGAGCCAAATGAGTCTGTAAAACGTTGGGTAAATATTTTCTATTAGATTTGAATACAAATGGCATCATCATTTCTTTCAGCATTTCCTTTATGCTTTCGTATTGATATGTATCTTTCCCAAAGCACCATCCCGCATTACACTATTGTGACACGTGATGACATTTGGGTGGGGCATATGTATACCCAATATTTTTTAACTTTATCATTTACTGACACTTTCTCTTACAGGAGCTTGCCGGCGCATCAAATCTCCTTGAGTGCACACCCCAAAAAATGAGGGATCGACTCGTGGCACTTTGCGAGAGATGTTCACATACTATTATATCATACCTAAATCCCTTCATGTAGCCTTCATACTCCTATGATGTCTCCTTGAAATCTTAAAATATGGCTAAGTCTGAAATCCTGAAACCCTGAAATCTGACTAAGTCCAAAATATCATAGGATCCTCCAAATCCTGGAATTCGTATTATAGCTCCTAGAGGTCCAAAACCACTCTCAAACATCTTGAAATTATATATATATAAAATATAATTTAAAGTAAATGAAACTAGATGTCCATATCTAAATGTAAACTTATGCTTGGGCGTTTATTTTATATAAATACTGGTTGGTTCAAGATCCTTTGGCCCTCTTTTCCTCATTTCCTACCTCATCTAGGCAGACTCGCCAAGTACTCGTAGCGAGAACTGACATAGAACTCGCCAATTTAAGACTCATGAGTATAAGTGAAAAAAACTCCTCCGAAAAAAAATCATGATTATTCGCAGACTAACCGAATACTCGGTGACTATGTATACTATGGATAAAACCACTGATCCTATTGGTTTTCGACTAGAAATATTCCATCATTAAGGAGAACTAATTGGCAGATATAAGAGAATCACACATGTCATGATTACTGCTGGAAAAATGCAACAACAATTGTCATAGAGACTTCAGAGTCCCGCAATCTGTATTGTTTATAGAGACAAACTTCCGAAAAAATGAGGTAATCGACATCTCAGACCACACTTTATGGTCCATCATCAAGATGCCTGATAAGATTGCAAACAGGAACTCCTTATATAGATAACTCCGATGATGACCTGAGGTAGAGAACAATAACACAACCCCCAATAATTAATGCGCATCACTATTATTGAATATTTTTTTGAAAAACAGTAAATGTTTGTATATAAATAAAAAAGAGAATATTACATCATGAAACAGACCAAAACAGGTAAAATATTGGTCTATTCAAATCAGCACCAAACCTCAAAGATTTGAAGCTATTCCTTCCTACTAGAGGAAGAAAGCAACAATCAAAACTACCAAAGCAACAAACCTTTATACAAACTGAACAGAAGACTAAGGAACTAGAACTAAGACCTTAGAGCTATAAACGAGATACTTGTTTGTCATCTTGACATCATCCACATATATATTTACGTATTTTGCTTTCTGGTTAGATACAAAATTGGGAACTCTGAAAGATGCAACTTGGAGTACTTCCCACATGGTGAAATTGGATTCCAAAAAACTGAATTTGAAGGGTCCTCAAGAGGCCCTTTTTGCTTTGGGTCACCGTAAGTGTTAGACATTTCTCCATGAGCACAGGCTGTTTGTGCTGGCTGTTTAAAAGATTGGTACCCTCCACTCCATAGCTAGGCCCTGTGTACTGCTGCTGCTGGGTTACCGTGTTGCTCATCTTTTGGCAGTAAGTTGGAGCTCCATGTTTTCCTACATTGACATGGCTACTGGTCTTTTGATGGGGTCATATATTAGTAGCTTCTCAAATGTTTTCAAACATTGCTTCTTGTACTCAGAGTTGTCCATCAATTTGTTGGAGACAAGCATTCTGGTTTTTAATAGAGGTGGTCATATGCATTCAGTCAGAATAGGGATACGAGTGTCATGCTCACAGAATTTTCTCCCCCAAATACATGAAGTTTCCCTCAAGGTGATTGATAGCTTTTGTCATAGCATGATAAACTGGAATTAAATTAAGCTTAGGCTGAGGAGTCTCAACACCATGAAAAGGAGGTTGAGGTAGGTGCTCATCAGGCAAAGCATTATCAAAGTTGGCCTGAGCTTTACCATGATCCAGCCTACTAGACCCAAAAGTGTTGAAAGAAGAACCATTTTGGTTGAAACAGCTGTTGAGTTTGAAAGTAGTGCGCAGGGTGGTGATGGTGAAGTGCATATTAGGAATAGTCAACTCAGAAAATCCCTATAGTCTAGTGGGCTGTGGAGATACAAAGGAAGAAGATTGGTCCTATAAATAGCAGTTAAAAATGATTTAGAAACTGAAGAAGCCAGGCTGAGACTACTTACCTGGCTAGCTAGAAATATTGAAGCATTATGATTTATTTGCCCCTTTGGATCCCCTAATGTCCATACCTTCATAATCATCTGCAGGCAATCTGGATGGGTTCATTGTCTTGAGGAGAGACTGAAAATGTCCAGACTGCCTGAGCTTGGTGTCTGTATGCCATGATTGCCCATGATTTTCTTTTAATTCCTTTCTTATCGGCCTTGAGAGGTTTAATCTATTATAACAGACAGTTACACTCAGTAAACCTCTTAGTTTTATTTATAGAATTTGCCATAAGCCTTGAACTCCTCCTCAGCTTCGTGTTTTGCAGATTGTGGACGACAAATCGTTGTGATTGACCTTGATTTGATTGATAGCGCTTGTGACAGTGCTTACATATCTTTGAGAGAAAATGGGAGTCCATTCCTTATGATATAGCATGACCTAGAGAAATATTTTCATTATGAGCCTTTGTGATGCGAAAGCATCCTGGGTTAATCAACACCCGTGTCAACCAAAAAAACATGAACTGGTTTTTTTTTATTTTTTTTTTGGGTAAAGCTTATAGTATGTTTGTATTAGTCAGTCTTATCATAGAGGTGGTGTCATTAGGAACAAGGCCTGTGTGCTCCTAGTGAATGCATTTTAGGAGTAGTATTAATTTTAAAATGTCTCATCATATGCATTATAGAAATGTATGTCCAATACTGAGATTGTATTCCTTTAGGTTCAGAATGTGAAGAAGTACAATAAATGTCTGGATAGTGTGTCTAATTAGTTCGACTCGAAATTCCAAGGTTGAGATTTCGTCAACCACTAAGTGGGCACCTATTGTGATTTGAGACTTCTAAGGGGAGTTACTTAGAAACTGTTGCTGCATTTTTTGGCGTGTTGGCATGAGGATAGAGAGGAGAAGAGCCATTTTTTAAAGGAATGAAGCAATTGAGAGTTTTGAGGGAAATAAGGCCACAAAAAACGTCATTCTTGGAGGCCAAAAACATTTTTTTAGTTCTGGGTGAAAAACGTCATTGGGAGATCAAAAAAGGAGGCATTACCTCTTGGAAACTAAAGGGAAACTCGATTTTCGAAAAACAGCAAACAAATTTTAGTGTACATGCTGAAATAGAGCAAAACAAGGGGATGTCTAGGCCGATTGAAGGTCAGGAAGACTGGGGAACTCCAATGAAGATCTGAAAACTGAAATGAAATGGGGTTTTGTCCCTAATGGAGGACATATAACATTTTGGTCCTAACTCTGAGCCTAGGGAAATAAGTCGAGTTGTTGAAAACAACATAACTGTTTGACAAAATGCCAGAAAACTTGTTGTCATGATCCAAAAGAGGGTTGTAGAGCAACTATGTCATGTCCCCTTTTTTATCAAAATAATTAAACAGGAGTGGACCCAAAGTCTATTTCCATTTCCCGTAGGCTAAAGGGGTAAAAGTAAGGGAAATAATATAATAATATGTTAAGTCCTCATTTTAATTAAAGTTAACTTTATTAAAGACAACTTAAATATTATTATTATTAAAATAATTGAGAGTTTAGGTCCAATAAAGTTTTTTTTAAAGAGGACCTAAAATGATGTTACAAAGTGACGCTAGGCATGGGGTACAAAGTAATATTATTTTAAAAGGTTCTTAACTCACTTTAATTATATTTTGGAAGGAAAAGGAGAAAATAGAAAATAATATTTTATTTTTCCAAAAGTATCTATAAAATAAGGGTTTGGGCAAAAGGAGAAGGGATTCATTGATTATCAAATTCTCTCTATTGATTGGGCTCTCCAGTTTATCAACTTTTCAACTCAAGGACGAAAACCCTTTTGTTGGAAGTGGATTGTGAGGACGAAAACCCTCACCTTTCGGGTTAGGTTTGAGGACGAAAACCCTCTAAACCTTCAAGGTAATTTCATTCAGAAATTATGCATGCACTGAATTGAGTTTTCAAGATATTGGCGCTAGAGTTTCAAATGATTTGGCACTAGGGTTTCAAAATGTTGGTGCTAGGGTTTACCAGAAAACTGCAACTAGGATTTACCACCAAATGTTGAGCACACACCAAACTGAGAGGGGGGGCGGGAGATGATGACAATTGGAGCAGATTATGCAATGAATCGACTCATGCACTTGATCAATAGAGTGTCGAACACAATATATTTCTCAAAAAACATTGATATTATATTATTTCTGCACACTCTAAATTCTCAATATTCTGAATAAAAATAATACGTAAGGTTACATATTTATAAGAATCATATTCTTATATTCTCTCCATCGATTTCTCTCGCCCCAAAATTCTATAAATAAGCAAACTCCTAAATACGATATATTGTTATAACCATTAACAATATATCTCAACAATAATATAATCTAACTAATACAATCTTACCATATTAACCATACAGTTACACACTAACTAATTACTATTTACCTTTCGGTAAATATCAAACTTACTGATGTAAAAACTAGATTTCCTAACATCCCCCCCATAGTTTTTACATGGTGCAAAAACATTCACTCTTATCTGCAGTATGCTCACCCATTGTAGCATGCCCTATTTGGCTCGTGACCTTGATACAAAGAAAGTCTCACTCTTCCCATGGTTTTATAAGTTTACCACAAACCTTGAAATGAACAGGAACACCATCTATCTATTGTTCACCTCCTGGTGGTTTTCTAGATCTCTACCACAAACCCTTTCAAGATCCATGAACTGACTTACATTAGTGCTTTTGTCCTTTCACAAAGTTTTCACCTCAGGGAATTATGTTTGAAATTTGCACACAAATTACATAACTTGAACAAGCATATTCTTTTGTTCTTATTCTGAAAAACACAAAGCGAAAATGAAAAACACACCACACAAAATGTCACCAAAACATTGGTGCGGCCCTGTCGTTGGCGACTGGCGAGAGGTCGTTGAAAGACCTCCATCCTCCGTGTATCCTCCAACCTCCAGTAGATGAAGTTGTTCACTCAACGAATATCTTGATGAAGCTCAGTTGCATGTTGTTTTAACTAAAATGGGGTCCCCCCCACAATACTAACACATATGACATTTGACTCAGGACGTCGAGGTCATCTAATAATGCATCCATACAAAAGTTTTTTGACTTTAAAAATATAATGACATACAATATTGAAACAACTCAGTTTTGACATAGACACAAAAATGACTTTTCTACTTTTGACAATAACAACTTTCTAAAAAGCTTGACTTTTTAAAGCCTTTTGAAAATGACTCAAAAATATAAACACACAGACCTATTTTATAAAATCTAATTAGACGTATTGATTCTAATGACATTTTTAAATTTTTTTGAATAAATCTTTTAACATGACACAAAAGTAATATATAATTACTTCTTTTTAAATAAATATTTGACCATAATCTTAAAGACTTAATAACATGTAACTAACCATTAATTTTAAACAATCCACGTGAAACTATGACTACAACACTAAATAACTTAAGAGACTTAAAAAAATACCTAAATATACATGGATTTGACAGCTCGATTGGCAAAGTGTAGACGCAGTGGAAGCACAAAATCCTCAATGCATGTAGACAGAAGACTG
Organism: Torreya grandis; assembly: GCA_037957365.1. Classification (NCBI taxonomy): domain Eukaryota; kingdom Viridiplantae; phylum Streptophyta; class Pinopsida; order Cupressales; family Taxaceae; genus Torreya; species Torreya grandis. The sequence continues at coordinate 1,685,465 of JARHVA010001930.1, forward strand.
AGAATGCAACGTGGACGGTGGAGATAGTGACAGTGATCGGGAGTGGCTTGCATATACGAATTGGTTAGTGAATTGCTTCCGTCTTGAAGCAACAGTAAATAACACCATGCAGCAAAGAGATCAACAAAACATCTTTGCGGGTTTCTCTGAAGCAAATGACACACCTGTTAAGTCTTAAACGTCCATGAAATCGCAGCTGATAGACTATGCAATAAACATTGAAGACTGCGTAATTGAGTGGTGCACTAAAACTGACAGATTGATAGGTCACACCCTATAAGACTTGGCGGAATATTGAAAGCTGATGGATTTTGCTCCAATGAGGGCCAAAAATGTATACATAGGAAATTGACAATACAGTTTGCCAATTAATGCAACACAAACAGTTTAAAATGTCTTTTCTCACAATTGCGCTCCACAAACAGATTTGTAAACTGATAACAACGTTGGAAAAATAGGTCGTGGATGACCGAGGTAAGACCAAATCTGAACATGAATCTTTGAATACCAAAATGAAATGCTTCTCACTAATTCTCTCTAACGTCGTCTTCTTCAAATATGACGCTTGGACCTCTCTTACTTCCTTCACTATTTGAAACTTGGTGTAGTTAAAACATGTGGCAAAGAACAACCACACGACTCCTAATAAAGTGAACAAACTGTCAAATTTATGCCAAATACCATAACTGATACAAAACAAATAGTTCTCATTATGCTTCCATAACACAGGATTATAAATTGCTCTCATCAATGGGGCAACCAGAAATTGTAAATGCCCTTCACACTGCTCAGAATCTCACCATGCTCTGATACCAAATGATGACAATTGGAGCAAATTATGCAATGAATCAACTCATGCACTTGATCAATAGAGCACCGAACACAGTAGATTTCTCAAAAAATACTGATATTATATTATTTTTGCACACTCTGAATTCTCAACATTCTGAATATAAAATAATACGTGAGGTTACATATTTATAGGAATCATATTCTTATATTCTCTCCATTGATTTCTCTCACACCAAAATCTTATAAATAAGCAAACTCCTAAATACGATATATTGTTATAACCATTAACAATATATCTCAACAATAATATAATCTAACTAATACAATCTTACTGTGTTAACCATACAGCTACACACTAACTAATTACTATTTACCTTTCAGTACATATCAAACTTACTAATGTAAAAGCTAGATTTCCTAACATGAGAGGGGGTTGAATCAATATGTAATAATAATTTACTTTCTTTCTAATTAACTTGCATAAAGAAACCATTCACACAAGAACAAGTAAATGCACAACACAGAATTTACGTGGAAAACCCTCGATAGGGAAAAACTACACTTGAAGGGTTGCTTGGATCTACCATCCAAATCCAGTCATAAGATTAAAAATTCTTTTCACAAAAATTTTGTAAGCACCAACCTACTTGGAGACACCAATCCCCAATGCCAAGCACCAACTTAGCAAAAGACACTGATCTCTTTGAATTGAAGCACCAACTTCAATGCCAAGCACTGACTTAGCAAAAGACATTGATATTTCTATTCTGAGACACCGATCTCAAATAATTTTCACCTTCTCACTGTTGCTTTGTCAACAAATGATGGCATAATCGAATTTCATTCTTCTCCCTCTTCTCTCTCTTCTTCCTCTTCTTCTCCTTGTGTATGATAGAAATAATTATTTCTACACACTTTCTAACTCCCATTCACTTCTCTTTTATACCCCTTCATGCCTCTTGGAAAGGGTGTTATTTCTCCCAAGGGATACGACCTCTCCAAAGGTGGTCGGCCCTTCATTTTAAATTATCATTCATTAGACTTGGGCGACAATTCTTATTGTCAAAACTTGGATTCTAACAAAGGTGGTGGGCCATCATTTAATACAAATGAATTTAACTCCATTTCAATGTTGCTCTTCATTCTTCAATCAATGCTCTTCACACTAGGCAAGTTCGGAGCTGCTAACTGGACAAGTCCAGAGCTACTGACTGGGCAAAAGTCTAGAGCTACTGATTGTGCAAGTCCGGAGCTACTGACTAGACAAGTCCAGAGCTACTGGGCAACTCTGGAGCTACTGGGCAAGTCCGGAGCTCTGGGCGCGTCCGAAGCTACTGAGTGAGTCCGAAGCTCTAGATGAGTCCGAAGCTACTGAGTGAATCTGAAGCTCTATGCGAGTCCAAAGCTTGGGGCGAGTTCGAAGCTACTAAGTGAGTCTGAAGCTCTGGGCGAGTCCGAAGCTACTGAGTGAGTCCAAAGCTCTGAGTGAGTTTGTAGCTTGCCCTTCACTTTGCCTTTGACATCAATGACAATACTCCAACACCAAATTCGTCACTAGGGTTTACCAACAAATTCACAACTAGGGTTTTATCAACAAATTTGAAGCTATGGTTTATTCCAATAAACTAGCATAGCATTTACACCAAAAATCAGCACAATATTTACAATTGGCAGCCAGTAATTTCTGTCAAAAATCAACATTCAGAAATCAACGTAGGGTTTAAGGAGATCGCAGCCATTTTCAGGACAGCTGCAGTCATTTTGTACAGCAGAAAACTAGTATGGTAGGGTTTAAAGCAAGGTACAGTGGGGTTTACAGCAGGGTTTTAAACAGAAACAACAGCAGCAGCATTTAATTCACCCATCCATGAACAACTAAATCCCAGGAAACTAAAAAAAAGGATCATATTGTAATCTCAACATATGATTCTCAATTATATGCATTGAAATAAGTAGAGTATCTGTGGCTTTATTTAAGGTTGCGAATTAGTCACTTGATATTTTAAGAATTTTAAATGAGGTTCTCCAGAAATTCTGTAATTGTTTTAATTGGTACAGAAAGGGACATTTCAAACTTTTGTAAGACTGTTTATGAAGGGGTTTTTCCCTGAAAACCTTGTGGTAGGAGAATAAAATCCGATCCAAGAGTTTTTATGTGATTTGAGATTCCTTGTATGCCTTAAAAAGGCTTTTAAACTTCATTTATTTATAGAAAAACCAGTCCTTGTTCTAGTTGGGCACCTTATAGCACTGGAAATCTTCCTGAATATGCTGTGAAATTCATTTCAAGTACGCATGCCCTATATCCATTCTTTCATCACAAGCAAATTCAAGCTTAAAGCAATTTTTATGTTTACTAGTTAATAATCCCACTAAATGATAGACTCTACAAATTTCTTGCAAGTGACCACCAAAAGACTTGGAACAGCATAGTTGGGTAGGAAAACAGTGGCAAAAATTAGTTTGGGCTGCTAGGATAAGATTGCAATTCATTTGGTCCCTGGCCTAGACTGCATCACTTTGGCATAACCTTGGCATCCTGTTTATCTGTCTTGGGCATTTTGAAACAGGTTCAAGGCCTATCTAGCTACAGTATACTTGAAATTCTAACACTTAAAATGCCAATTTCATCCTCCAATCCCCTTAACAACACCCATCCAACAAGGACGTGGCTGCAGCAGGCAGACATAGCAAGATCCCAGCACTGGAAATTAATTCTATCTACCCTGATATTTCTTTTGTCAGAAATAATGGTAGACGGATTTAGAGTAGTTACTGCTCTTGAATAAACGGTAATGGATTTGTAATTGTTTGCTTGATGAAGAGACCAATATCATGAACATTTCTCTTCAATGTATTTGGCATAGGAAATATACAAACATTCGACTTTAAGCAGCTTTAAAAAGCTAGACAGGTGTCAAAAGGAGAGGTAAAAAGAACGGTGGGATGGTGATATATTGACAGTTGGAAAGGAAAGATAAAATCAAAGAGATAGTGAGTGGCTTAAAAGGGAGAACAATCATGGTGGAGTGGACAATGAGCTTAACAAGAATGCATAGGGTGGCCTCCAAGCCTTTTGAAAAAATAAACTTTCCTTAAACTCAAAATAGTCGAAGGATAGATCAAATGGGGACCATTTCCACATAGATCAAAGTGAAAATCCATTTAAATCACAGACTTTAGAACTAGTGACGACATTAGACGTGCTCAACATAAGCGTTAAATCTAGAAAGAGGGAAAGTTGCCAAAATCTGGGGTAATTTTTTTTTTTTTTGCTGTCTCTATTTAGTTTTTTTAAACTATCCTTTACTAGATTGAAATATAGAATCACAATAATTCTTTAGAGGACCAAAGAGGGAAGAGCATTGACCGAAAGGTATTCATAAGTATTCACCATATTATGACAAAATATGGCATCTCCCACTCTTTCCATCTCGACAGTCCACCATGGTATTGACAACCCAAAATCACACCGATTTCTAGTTGTCAGAGACATTAACCAATGAAGAACACTTTTGACAAGATAATCACTTTCTAATTATTAGACTAGAATCCATCCACCGTGGATAGGTCATGTGATGCAAGAGCATCCAGGTTCACAAGCAATCTTGCATCAACAAAAAATATGTCAGTTTACAAATTTGTCTAAGTGTTGTGTTGCGTAAGGTTTCTTACCGCACATATATTTTGGTGTAAGTTTGTGCAAATCTTCTTTGCTGCATAAAATTTCTGTGTTGTTTTTAGTTATCCTTTGTGAGTACCTTTGTTTTGTGTAGGTTTGTGTTTCCTGCAAGCACACCAGTGTCTGGAATGTTCCATGTGTCTTTTGTTTCACAGTTTTATCCAACTACTATCTAATTGAGCCTGCGAAGATGTTAAGAATATGGTGGGTTACTCTTTCCTTACCGCGTAACCGTGCATAGATGTTATGTATGTTTTTGTCAGTTTGTGACACTTCTTTCAAGCAGGATATTTGATCGAGTTGACTCTTGTGTATGCTTTTTGAAATTTGTTCTCCTCTACTACTTTATTTGGAAAGTCCATTTGCAAGACTTCAGGCGCCTAAGTGATAATTGGTGGTTGATGCTTCTTGTGCTCCTATGGCTGGGGTTGATTTTGGATATCTAGAAGAAAGGTGTTCTCAAATTTTGCACACACAAGGGTTTCAAAATTGCATATGAGGATCACCTAGAAGAAGAGAAGCAATATCTTACAGGGTTTTCAATAAAAATGGCTACAACATGATGCAAATCTCCATGGTGTTTAAATAGATGTTAAAGCAAGAAGAAATACAACGATAATGTGGTTACGAGAAGGAGCTTCCTAAAGCATTTCTCCAATTCAGTGAGCGTGTATCTTTCCAACTTGACAGTAATTTGAAAAGACACAAGATAAAATCGGTTTCTATACCACAGATTAAAATTGGTTGCATAATCAAGTCCACCAAATATCCACTTGAACCCAAATTGGGGTGTGGTTGCCCTTACATTTGCGAAACTAGAAGATCCTTTCAAAAAAGGATAAAATAACATTGTTCAGACATCAACCGGGACCGTACCAAGAGCATTGCTTTAGCAGAACATGCACATCAATCTTCTCATTAAATTTGTATTGAAAAAGTAAAAAAGTTGGTAAAGGGATAGCACTACATGAAAAGGAAACTAAGGGAGGCTATAGAGATTGGTAAGTATCCCAATAATCTCAATAGAGATGAGGAACTTGAACTTTGCAATTCTTGGAAGCCCATCATTTATATGCTAAGGAAAAATAATTGATTTTTTATAAAAATAATTAATGCGTGTGGTCAATTATTCGATAATATTGATAAGCATTAATTATCGGGGATTTTTCTATTATTCTCTACCTCATGTCACAGTCAGAGTTATCTATATAAGGAGCTCATGTTTGTATTCTTATCATACATCCGGATGATAGACCACAACATGTGGTCCTCAACATCAATTATCTCATTTTTTTACACAATTTTTCCACAAGTTCGTCTCTTTAAATCATTCATCTTGTTCTACTTTCAAAGCAGGCAGGGTTTAAGCTCTTCCTCACATTTATGTAATACATATTATAAAGTCATAATAAATATCACGTTGAATCGGTTGAAGCTTGTCTATCAGAAATTATTTCACAACAACAAGCCGGTTTTGTTCATGGGCAGAAAATATTAAACGGAATTATCATTGCACATGAGTATTTGCATAATGGAATTTCGCATGTTTATCACACTAAACATGTGTAAGTCTTCAACAAAGAAAACTGAGAATTTATTTATCTTATCTTACTCAAATATGGATTTAATATGAAATGGATTACATTGTTCAAAAACTGCTATATTAAATCCACATTTTAGATGCTAGTAAATGGTTTCCCCATAGAATCATCTGATGTTGGTAGGGAATTAAGACAAGGAGACCTCTTTGTCTATATCCTTTTATTGACATAACTTTTTATTACATAGCCAAGGCCCCAAGCAAGACAACTACTACTAAATGAGATCTAAACCAAGCTAAAATCCCTCAACACAAACAATAAACATCAGATTAAAGGACTTTGACCCCAAAATGAAGGAAATCAATAACACCTATTAGCAGTGTGCAAAGATGAATGTCGTCTCACTGACCTATCCCTATTTGTATGTGAATGCGCAATATCCATGATCCATGAGGAGCTGAGACACCAGATCCACTTGTGGTAATGGGTGTTGCTCATCAAGCCTTGCACTAACGTTAGCAACTTCTGCATCATCTTCAGCACACATGTGCCAAACTACAAGGCCTAGCTTCTCTTCTGCATTACCGCACAACTCATGTAGTTCAGCACTAAAAACCTTTCAAGGCAGTTTTAGAGGTCTTCGGAGTGTTTACGAGGTTCAGAACGCCTCATCACACAACTTCAATTGTGTGCACCTCTAGATCATGAGACAAGCTTTTCGAAAAGGTATCATGGTCCACAATCAAAGCATACCCAAAAATTTTATGTTGCGCCAAGCAAACTGGCTTACGCTAGATCTTTGGTATCTCCTTGTGCATAGCTCAACTTGTCTAGCTCATCCCATGTTGAGACAAGGCACTAAAGAAAGATTGTGCGCGTTGCACAATTCCATGCATGACCGTGCAATCCACGTGTCTTTGTGGCACCCATAGACTCTTTGCGGTATCCTTACGCGCTTCGGCAATGTCAAGCAAAACAGCGCACAACACTCTAGTCCTATCCATGACTCAGTGCCTTTGCAACATCTCACACCAAGCACACAGACATGCGGCATCATTGTGTTCTTCCACAACACCTTGCAGCATTCCGCACATCAGTCTAGCTCAGTGCATGACTCAACATCCACTTGCTAAAACCTTTCTACCATGTGGCATGCTAGGTGGCATTCTCCAAACCTACATTATGTCAAGGATCTTGTCAAAAATGTGGCACCGCTAGAAGTGTAACTACCACACCTACAAGGAAGTCGAGTTGTCACTCAAGTAGAAGATGAACCATTTATGTAACCATCCACTTTTATAACCATATGTTGTAACTTGTAACTACTTCCTTGTAATGATATATAGACACCAAACACAATTCTCAATGAAAATGTCAATAAGAGAAGTAAGAGGGCATTCTTCTCTTCCCTAATCGGCCATGTCTACAGCATCCTCAATACTTGCATGCCTGAGCGTCTCATAATAAATGATCTCTTCCGAGACTGGGTAAATCAATTAGGACGTTTATCCCTCTCTAACACAAGAACCTACTTACCCTGCCATGTCTGATGATACCACAGTGTAGAAAACTCAGGATTTTTATCCCTACCTGATTATAAGAACTTGCATTCCTTGTCTTATTGCACCTTGTACGCATATGTACTATAACCTATTTTTTCTATTGAATAGAAGTTGCACCATTCTACCAATCTCATGCGTTGAATGTGTAATGGTTGTTTCCGCATCTGTCTCTTAGATTCCATTGCATGTTCTACAATTTGCAACTCTATTTGAATAGATTCATCTAGTTCAAATAGTTGTATTGTCATCGCTTCCGCATATAACCGCCTTAATTCCATTTTAGTAGATTGTCCACCAGGGCTACTCCTTGACCCTAGATCAATCCAAAAGGGCATTATATGCCTCCAACATCTAAGATGGGTTGAGATTTTGCATGGGAAAAGACATGGTGGCCTAAATGTACTGTCAATATGTACTCTCTCTGATAACTCTATTGACCACCTCCTTCAAGGCAAGAACGCAAGGAGAGGCATCCAAAGAGTATCTGACTGGAGGAAGTGGAACAATAGAGACGTTGATAAACTGAATAAGCAAATTGATCTCAAAATAGAAACAACTTCAACACTCAGTGTCACCCAAAAAACAACCCCTCACTAAAGAACAAAGTGCAACCTAAGTTTGAATCACTTAAAGATTTGTCTTTGAATATAGAAAATGTTATTAAGATTCTCTTGATGGAAAGAGGATGGGCAACAAAGTGGACCTAGGCAATGCACTAAAGAATTGATTGTTTGCAATTAAAAATAAAAACAAAACCAAAAAACCTATGCAGGGGAAGCAATTCTAAAAGAATCTTAAATATAGCAAAAAATGAAAAATGACAATCCCAATATACACAAGATAACCTAGGAAAACCCTTTCAAGAAAAAAAATCAGCAAAACAACACTCACTTTTTGTATTAACTCAACCATTCACAATACAATAAGGTATTTTTCTTTATTCTGATTAACCCTAATCCATGTGCATGCGTATATAGGCACATTGCCGCTAAGCGGTAGTATAATACAAAGGGTATAAAACAATGGGCCAAGAAACCATCCATACCATACCATGGGCCGAAACCACCCATAAGGATCCCCAAAAAAATTCTAAGCCCCACATGAGGACCCACAGTTCCCACAGTCCCCACATACCCCTCAGTCAAGCCGATCCCCAAAACCTCACATCGTGGCAAAGTGTATAGTCTAGAAGGGGTCTAAATCATGTAAAGTATACATCACATATCCAACATTCTCCCACTTGTTGAATACCTTGCATAGTTGGCCACACATACATAAAATCAGCTTCTAAGGGCAGCTACGCCCACTGATTTCCTGCACCAAGAAAACTTCTCAGTACTAACAAGGTTCGTCAATGAGTCAACAACATTCTTCAAGACATCAACCTTCTCAAGTAAAACCTTGTTGTTTTCAACCATGACTCTAACAAAATGATACCGCACATCGACATGCTTTGTTTGAGCATGATACATAGGGTTCTTTGCCAAATAAATTGCACTTGGACTGTCGCAATTTATCCTTGGAGCTTTTTCATAAGAAACCAACACCTGAACACAACCAATGTAACCATATAGCTTCCTTACATGCATGAGTAGCTACCATATACTCAGTTTCTATAGTTGAGAGTGCAACAATTGCTTGCCTCTCGCTCATCTAGTTGATTGCTTTACCATGCATAGATCTTTGAAAATAAAAATACCCCGCCTAGTTTGCATCAACAAAACCTTGTATATATACTACTCTATACAGCGCAGGCCTTCCTTGTTAGTAGATTGCATAAACTGAAGTTCCAAGCAAATATCTGAAGACCATCCTTATAGTAGTCCAATGATCCTTCCCTAGGTTTAACATGTATCTACTCATAACTCCCACTGCATGACATGTATCTACTCATAACTCCCACTGCATGGGCAATGTTTGGTTTGGTACAAAGCATGGCATACATTAGACATCCAAGAGCACTGGCATAAGGAACATGACACGTCCTCAATATCCGCTTATGCCTTACGACATTGTTTTGCAAATAACTTTAAACCAACATGAATAGGAGTATTGACAGGTTTGCAATCATATATTCCAAACCTCTGTAATATCAACATATTTCCTTTGATTCAACCAGAATTTAATATTTAAACAATCTCTTTTAATTTCCAAGCCCAAAATGAAATTTTCAGCACCTAGATCTTTCATATCAAATTGAAATGACATTTGAGATTTAACATCCTTGATCATTTTCTTCTAGTTTCCAATTAACAACATATCATCAACATATAATACCACAATAACAAACTGGTCACCAACCTATTTGGAAATATGCACACTGTTCAGCATTGTTTCGCGCAAATCCAAGTCCTATTACATAAGTATCAAACTTCTAATACCATCCTTTGTGACTGCTTTAGGCCATACAGGGCCTTCTTCAACCTGCAAACCATGTCCTCTTTTACTTTAACTATAGGAACCTTCTAGCTGCTTCATATAGATTTCTTCTTCAAAATCCCCATGTAGGATTGCTATCTTGACATCCACTTGTTCAAATTCAAGATCAAAAGCAGCAGCAACAGCCAAAAAAAATCTAATATAAGTTACCTTAGCAACAAGTGAGGAATTCTCACCAAAATCAATTAATCAATTCCCTTCACTTGGCAATGCTCTTTGCTAGCAAGCGAGCTTTGTACTTCTCAATTTGGCATTCTGCATTGAACTTCTTCTTGAACACCCATTTGCAACAACAGGGTTTCTACCAACAAGAAACGTGACTAGATCGCCTCCATTTCTTCATCCATGGCCTTCTAGAATTTACTTTCCTTTGAATCAAGTGCCTCAACAACATTATCAGGATTTTATCAATAACAAATAAAACAAAGGCGGAACAAAAATCATGTGGACTATACATTTATGGTTGCCTTCTTTCTCAAACTAAACTCCTCTCGATTGGGCTCTGAGGTTCTTCCTCATCTGGTTCATCTTCTTTCTGATACATATTCAGATACACATTCTCCATCTTCTAACTCAAACTGCACCTTTTTTTTATTCTTCACTTGGTTAATCTTTCTTCTTTAGAGACTTTTTAACTTCTCTAAAGATTACATTATGACTATATACAGTCTTCTTCGTTTCTAAATTCCAAAGCTTGTAGCCTTTTATACCACAACTATACCCAATAAAGATTCACTTCTCTGCTTTATAATCTAGCTTAGTTCTTTTTTCCTTCAAAACATGCACATAAGCATCGCAACCAAAATTTCTAGATGTCGGAGAGAGTTTCTTACCAGTCCATCCCTCTTTTGGGGTATTATCAACAACGGCTGATGTAGGTGATCAATTGATCAGGGAACATGCAGCTGTTAAAATTTTCCGCCCAAAAACAAAATTCTGAAAAAAAAAGACAATACTTGTTGCTTGGGATGTCTATACTCTTCCAAGGGATCGAGGGGGTTGGGGATTCCTAGACATAAGAGCGCAAGGAATAGCTCTTGCAAGAATGTGGATTATATGAGCAGTGGAAGGTGAAGCCCACTGGTAAATCCTTATCCGCCATAGAATTTTTTATGCACACTATGTCCAAAAAATCAGGGGACCCTTCCAAATCCGTGACATAATTGGTAACGTTAGTGCATTTATGATTTCCAAATCAACACCGCTTAAGAGAATATGAGCTGCTTGGCAAATACTCTCAGTTTTTCTCCATTGGCAGTTTGAGGGCCCACTAGATGCTTGGGATTTAGCTTCACGTCTTATTTGGACATTCAACTTGTAATGTGGACAAGTTGGGCTTAAGCCTTTCTTTGGAGGTAAAAGGTTGGCCAGGAAGGGCTTCTTCTGTTGGGGGGACCTTTGGAACGATGGGAGACAACAATGAAAATCTTGGAGGCACATAAACAAGGCTCAAGTTTTGTCACTAGCAGACAAAACTACTTTTCATGAGCTTTGTAATATGATTCTTGAACATTGTCTTTTCAAAATGCATTTACAAAGTGTAGGCCCATATTGGAGATATTGGAAGTGGAACACAAGAAAAACTCTTCTCAACAATAAATCGAAGGACTTGTATAATCAAGTATGCCATTGCAATTTCATTGCCCTTTGATTGAACAAACAATGGCGGGTCCAGGACCCTAAAGTGAGATGGCAACAATGCTGTCAAGTTATTTGGAAAACAAGAACATCCTTCAAGCATAAGGTGATGGGATGGTTAGTAATACATCGGGGTTTAGCTGTCAAAGCAAGGTTAAGCGGGACAGATTTTATAGATGCATTTTGCATTGTATGTGGGAAATAAAAAATAGTAGATCATATCTTCTGGAAATGTCCAACAGCAAGAGGCTTTTGGGAATTGCTGCAAGCTTAATTCAATTTCCTTTTTATTGCTCCTCTCTTAAAAAGGGCCTCTTTTAGGGGATTCTTGGATGGTTAGGGACTGTAATATTCCTAATTGGAATATTATACAATAATTTAGATTCCCTAGAATTCCCTTTAAGATAATATTTCATAAATATTGACTTTTCACTTAAAATAATAATTTAAATAATGAAATGAAATTGTATTAATTGTTTAATTCAGAGTTTCAGATTTCAAATTATAGAATGTAAATCTTCAAGGGGTTTTGTCCTTGAGTTAGTGAGATGACAAAGCTTTCCATCCTTGAAATCTAGTTATACAATTAAGGGGTTGCATCCTTAAAAGCGATGTAAACGCTGATGCTTATACATGGTTATAAATTTGGATGAATGAGTGATGATTCCCTTCCTACCAATTGTTGATTATTAATACCTTCATAGCCTTCCATTAAAAGATGTCTCCTCCATGGGTGGCGACCTTCCTTCTAATTAATGTTGTTTATTAAGTAATTAACTAATGTTGTGTATGCTCATTAAGTGTGGTGCTCTTCTTTAAATGGGACAATCTCTCCTTTTTAAATTCTTCTTAAGTGTGGCGATTTCCTTATTGTTGGTTTTTAATTCAAGGGCTGAGTTGTGTTTGAGGATATTACAGGGACAGCTGCAAGGGCTTATGGCATACAACTCGGTTGGCAGCAATCGGCTTTCTTTGGAGGACAAGACGCCAAGCCACCTTTCAAGATGATACCTCCCCTCTCAGTATGGGGAAGTTAACGCTTTTCAGACAAGAGTTGGCTTTGATTGTACAAGCTAAGTTTGAGTGGTTTCAAAGAGATGTGAACTCTTTACCCATTAGAGCACGGGCTTAGGTGATTTCTTTTCTTGCCTACGTAGAGACAGATTCTTCTTGTTAGCATTATGCTCAAATGATGTAACCATTTGTTTTTGTTAGCTTTATGCTCAAATGATGTAACTATTTGTTCTTTGGAATAATATAAGATGCATTTCTTTCAAAAAAAAAAATCTGAACCTGTACCACTAAGCATACTCTCTTCTTTTTCCATTAGTGCCCTATTCATTCTCTCTTCAACTCCATTATGTTGCAGAATATACAGAATTGTCTTTTGCCTTGCTATTCCACATTGCTTACAGAATTGCTTGAATACATTTGAGCAAAACTCTCCACCATTAGATGTTCTCAACACCTTTATTTTCTTCTCTGACTGGTTTTCTACAAGAGACTTAAACTCCTTGAATTTACTAAAAACATTAGATTTTTTTTTGAGGAAATATACCCGTGTTTTCCTCAAGAACTCATCTATAAAATAAACATAAAACAGATTTTCCTAGTGACAGAACAGGCACAATTCGAAACACATCACTATGTATCAACTCCAAAATCCCATCTGCTCTTGTACCACTAGTGGGAAACTGTACCAAATTTTGTTTACCATATACACAATGCTCACAAAAATCAAAATCTAAGGGGAAATCATAAATTCCTTCAACCATACCTTTATTGTGCAAGGCTCAAAGACCTTTCTCTCGAAGATGTCCCAACCTCTAATTCCAAAGCATTGTCTTCTCTATAGGGGTTTTACTTGTTTCATTGCTAACCTTAAGAAAAACAGAACTATTACATCCATCACTCAGTGCTTGCCTCAAACTTGAACATTGTTCCAGTACAGACTCCTCTTGACAATGGAATTGCTCCTTGAACTATCATGCAACTATCTTGTTAAAAATTACCTGCAAACCTGCATCACTCATTTCCCTTACAAATATCAAATTTATGGCCAACCCTAGAGTACGCAGTGCCCAAAGAAGGGACTTAACGCTTCCATCCTTAAGCATCACTCTCACTTTTCCACATCCTATGATCTTATATGACAAGTTGTCTCCTAATAAGGCATCACTTCTATTATATTTTTTATATTAGCAAAACCAGTCCCCATGGGAAGTCATATGAAAAGAAGCACTTGAGTCGATCAATCATGCATCATGACATGAGTGTGTACTTGAAGATGCCAAGTATACATCTCCAGCTTCTTCATTGGAGGTCTTCATTTATGTGGAAGGGGCATCATTAGGTGTCTTACCTTTGTCCACCTTTTTGAATCTGCATTGTTTTTTTAAATGTCCAATTTTACCACATTTCAAACATTTCTTCATAGGTCTTCCTTGAGATTTAGTTTTACCTCTACACTTTGATTATCTATCCTTTGACTTGTTTTTATTTCTTTCTTGGGGATGACTCTCACAAACAAGGTATCATTTGTTTGGTGATACTCCACGGATTTTTGCCTCATTTCTTCTAATAACAAGGATGCGACTACATCCTCAAGCTTTAATATAGTCGTAGTACTAATAACGACCATAACAAGATCACTCATGATTCTAGCAAAGAACATAACAAACTAATACATTTATCTTCTTCATCCATTTTAATATCAAATGAGAGTAATTGGCTTACCATAATGTTAAAATCATTTAGATGCTCTATCACAAAGTCGCCATCATTCAGTCTAAGAGAATACAACTTCTTTCGAAGAAATAGTTTGTTCACTATAGACTTTGTTTGATACAAAGTCCCTAACTTATCCCACGGCTCCTTACCATTGGCTTCTCTTGAGACATTCAAAAACACTAAATCTAAAAGGCACAGTTTGATTGAACTCTTCGCATTCTTATCTATCTTCTCCCAATATTTTTCCTTCATACCCATGGGTTGTTTTCCTAACACAACAACCCATTGGTCTTGTTCCACAAGCAAACTTCCATCTTAAGTTTCCATGGCTCAAATATCGGCCGATAAATTTGTCTATCTCTATCCTTGTGCTGCCTGTCATCTTCCTTCACACACAAGATTCTCCTACGCAAAGTTCCTACTCAAGACAAGGTTTATCACAAGGCCAAGATGTCCTATCTCATTAAAAACTAGATAAACCCTATCTCTGATACCAAATGAAGAGAAACAATACCAATAAACCTATGCAGGGGAAGCACTGCTAACAAAATATTTAAAATGGCTGAAAAGCAAATGACATGCTCACAATATACACAAGATTTAACTTGGGAAAACCCTTTTGGGAAAAAACCTAGCAAAATAGCACTCGTATTAACTCAACTATTCACAGTACAATAAGGTATTTTTTTGTAGTTTGTTTAACCCTAATCCATGTGCATGTATATATAGGCACATCTTGCTAAGTGATATTACAATACAATGGGTATAAAACAATGGGCTAAGAAATCATTCATACAATACCATGGGTATAAAACCATGTATTGAAACCACCCATACAGACCCAAAAGCACCCAGACCCCCATGTCATGGCAAGGTGTACAGTCTATAAGGGATGTAAGTTAAGCAAACTATCAAACGCGTCCAACAACAATGGATCATACGTTGAAGCATGATATTCTAAACCCTCTTAATACAAGTTGAAACAATAGGTCCGAAAATGGGGCCCCAAATGTCTTACCCATAAAGAACTATTGGTTTAACTACAACATTGAAGGGATGCATATCCGAAGCAATATGGAAATATATTTGAAAACATTAGAGCTCCAAGACAAAAAAAGGAGGGATATCCCTTGCAAGGATGCAGCTAAGAGGCATGCTTTAGACAAAAAGACTACTCGCTAAGTTGAACTACCAAGTAACATAAAAGTTGTGATTTGAAAACAATAGATCTCCAAGACCAAAAAAAATGAGGTATATCCCTAGCAAGGATGCAATTAAGATGCGTGCTTCAGACTAAACGACTGCACACTAACTTGAACTACCAAGTACCATGAGTTGTTGTGATCTCCACATGCTCTTCTTTGTAGGAGAACTAAAACTTGAAAAGAGCATCCCTAAAGGTAATGAAGGTCATGACCTAAGTCTTATTAAGGTTAACCACGAGTTAGCAAAGCTTGCAAAGAAAGAAATGGCAACATGTTGCCTCTATAAACCGTCAAGAGAGAGAGGAAACACATGTGTATAGTTGCAATACAACAATCAAAACATGATGCAATGTATAACCATCACAAACATGAGCATGCTTCTAAAAGAAAGTCTTTAAGTTCATCTAAAAAAATACCAAAGGGGAATAGAAAAATAGGGCACCCTTGTTTGAATCAAAAATAAAAAGTCAAAGTTGACCACCGAGCATCTCAAGAGCCTCACCATGACAATAATGAAAGAATCTAAACTAGCAATGATAAGCAACTTTTGGAAAAGTACATGTCTCAAAATGGAATCAAAATCCTTCTTGAAATTAACAAAACAACAATTGACTTTAAAAGACTAATGACCGTTGTTATTGGGTTTTGCATGTACCAATCCCTGCTTTCGGTACCATACACCCTGGATCCCAAATTGGCCCCAGGTTTTAACCTGGGACACCCCAACCTCCTCGTGTACATCTAGGTTTCGCAGAGAAGACCCCATAGAATTTTTTAATTTTTTATTGAAAAATCAGTCAAATTACTAATTTGAAATCGCTAAAAACAAATAAAAACAAAAAAACATAAAATTCGACAAAAACCTAAAATAGAAACTGTAAAAGCTAGTGGGAACCGTATAGCACAGCTAATGAGAGTGGCATGCTACTGCTTATGGTTCTAATGAGCCACATGATGATGTTGATGCTCTCGATGACGACAACATGATGATATATTCAGTTTAAATGTCAACTATGTGGTTTGACCACTGACTAATAGTCTATTTTGATTTATCATGCATTTGGCATTGAATTATCAATAGTGTTTTGTAGTTGGTTTTGTTTTTTCTAAGCAAATGATGGATTATTTTGGTTATTTGGCTAGAATTTGTATATTTTATATATTTTTGGTATGGTCATACCCAGCCATACCGTTACTCAGGGAAAACCAAATATGTATATTTTGTATTTGATCCTTGTACCCATACTAGAACCGATAGCTAATAACAAAATTTCTCAATAGCCCAAAGGGTAAAAATACAATCAATAGGGTAGAAGTCTCAACTAAAGCCTACTTGTCCCCTATTTCTATGTACGAGTGTACCACCATACTTAGAAAGCATCATGTTGAACACAATCGCATAAAGTTTGGAAAATATGTGCCCAAGCATAGTAGTCCTATGGTTTTCAAAACATATGTTTGCATACAACTATGTTCAAACCACTTTATTTTACCTAGACTGAATAGTCGTATCCAAGGAAAATAAAGTGGGTTGAACACAATTGTAACCTAAAATATTTTGAAAATGATTACCTCTGGATATAATCTCAAAAGTATAGTTATTGGGGTTTGAATTGTCCCCCGACTTATGAATGGGATGCATAATGTGAAATATCCCGAGCCAAATTTTTTTGAATTTTACAAATTGCAAATTACAATCAATGCACCCGTTAAGGTTAGAGGATAAACCAAAATGTGCAGAAAGCAACTCTAACCAGAATGTACACCAGTATCCTGATGTGGGCCAGGTGTGAGCATTGGTCAGAGGATCTGAAACAAAGTGCTTATGCAGGAAGTAACTCTAACCAAGGATGGCGCCGATGATGGCGAGCATATGGTCAGAGGATCTTCTACTTCTAAATGCTGAAAGGGAACTCAACGTCAAGTATGTGCTACCCAATCCCATGCGGAGTGAGGGGCGACCATCTGACGGAGTGATGCTGAAAGGGAACTCAACGTCAAGTATGTGCTACCCAATCCAATGCGGAGTGAGGGGCGACCATCTGACGGAGTGATTACAAATAACAATGTTTGAAAGAAAATGCTGAAAGCTGGAAATACTCAACACCCAGAATGTGTTTGCTAACCCAGAGTGGGAGAGTAGCTACCATAGGGCGGAGATTTATCTATTACAAACAATTACTGAACGAGAAGCTGAACATTACAAACTATGATGAGCAAGAATAACTATACTATCAGTACTACTGCCAGTTTACAATATGAATGATAAGATCTTGCTTTGAATGTGGATCAACATATAAATCAAGCTGCAATAATATGTATTGAACTTCCTTCACTGAATAACAAGGATTAGATCTGAAAGTACAAGTAGACCAACCTCAAATTCTGATTTATGACAGTCCAGATTTTCGTGTGCACGAACAGCAGCCCTGTACTTCACAATTTTACTCACAACTTGCTCAAAACTTCATCAATTCTCATGAAACGAATTGCACAATGACTCTAGTATGATGGCGACCAAATCAGAACACTGAAACTCACTCAAAAGATACTATTTATTTGATGCACGCAGCCCAATGCAGATTTGAAACAGTACGGACCAGCAACCTATGAATTTACTCATATGCTCATAACTCTCTCATTTCTCACCCTAATGATCTCAAATCTGATGCAATAGACCCTCAAAATGATGGCGCCTAACTTAGTAATAAGAAATGGCATCTAAATATGGTTATTAATTATTGACACGAATCCCAATGCACTCTAAAAAGTACAGCCTTCAAAAAATGACGGATTTGCATTATAAAATCATAAGCTTCGTATTAAAATCTGCAAATATTCATGAAGGGGCGCCCTTACCAATAAGATGCAATGACACAATACCTAGAACAATCTTTTTGGTATTTTTGGATTTACAAATTAAAATTCGAATCTGCTGTAGCTAAAATGTAAGATCTGAAAACCTCTAATATGCAAAATCAGAATACTAATTAGACACAATGCAGATTACAATGCATAAAACCCAATGAACTCACAAAACTAAACTAAATCACCACTAGTTGTTGTCTCTCAAACAAGAAGCGATGCCCGAGCTAGAGGCCTTCATTCCTCGAAGCAATCCCAAAGCCAATCTGGCAGCAAAGCATTCCTATAGACAAAGATGATGAAATGATAGCACTCCTCCTTTTATACTTTTCCAACTGGGAGTCTCTAAAATCTTCTTGTATATGGGATAAAACATGAGAGGGAAAATAATATAATCCTCTTTAATTCTTTTTCAACCTCAACATTAAATCGTTGAGCCTAGGCACCAAGGTCCAAAATTAAATAATAATGTTTAATTTACGGACTTTAAAACGAAGGCCAAGATGATGTCGGAAACCAATGATCTATAGCTCGTTGAAAAGGTCTTGACAAGACGAATCCAACCCCACTCTCAAAATCCCGTTCCGGTGCCAATCCCGAACTTACTAAAAATAGTAAATACCTGAAAGTGCTCCGAATGCCGAAATGAACATACCACTGCGAAGCTCTCTGAAAACCTAGAAAGAATCCACCATTGAATCCACCAACTCCGAGCAAAGACATCCTTAAAAATAAGAAACCCTAATTTTACCTTCCGACTAGCCTTCGGGTCTCCAGAAAAAGGCCAACGGTCACTGGAAAGATCAGGTTTGAGAAGGGGACATTACATAATGTGCCACGATTGAGGGGGAAAACCTCGAGCAAATATCCTCATTAAATAGATTTTCCATTGGGAAAGTGAATGATTCTATAGCATATTTGACAAAATTAGCCCGAAGCCCCTTACAATCTATTGGGTTAGTAAAACACAACTATTGAATAGCTCTCCTAATGTCACTTGAAGAGAATAAAATATGGGGAGGAAAGGCAACTCCGTTTACCTAGAATGTCATAAATATAACTGGCATAGGAGACCCAAGCTTGGAGGTTAGTGTCCAAAACGGGAGTTTTGCTCAAGAGGAGGGTATGCTAAATATCTTTTGGGAATGAAGGAGGGCATCAAGGAGCTAATGACACCGAGACATAAGAAACTCATTTTTCCTCCATTGAAGGAGGCAATGATAATCTCTATGTGTGCAAAGTATGGAACAAGGGTCATGGGCTAGGACAAGAGATGATTTAAAATGATGAATGGTATGGGGGAAGGGCTCAAGGTTTCCCTTAAGGACAAGAAATAAAAATGATACATGATCATGATGGTACTCACTAAATAGTGGTCGAACATATGTGTCAAAAAGACAAAAAGATTAATTAATGGCATACTAAGTATCAAAGCGGATTCTAGTTGTGGCAAAAATTAGATGACCCTAGGGGAGAGGGATAGAACTGAAAGATTGCATGGAGAATGAACTATAAACAACTTGAACTACACAGGGAGTCAATGGGAGATAAGAAAATCCTATGGAGAATTAAAGACTTGTTGGAAAGAACATAACCCACCACACTTGCACCCCTACTATGAGGAAAGAAAGGATTGTCTATATCCAATATGTGCGCAAATAAAGAGGAGAATATTTGAATTTTGCTAACTGATTGCCAATATGTACAAATCATTGGAAAATTAGCATGCCTCTAGAAATAGAGAGAATTTTCCCTGTATAAATAGATATTGGAAACCTTCGAGCGACATCAAATCCTTTCCAATAACATGTAAAAATAGTATTTATTTTAAAAAGCATAACATTTTGCCAAATTCAGATGATGATGCCATTCCTTATTACCTGGAACATTTGGACAGAGCAAATGCACAAGATATTCAAGCAAGGTTCCTTTCCATTGAAGTGCATTTAGATTAGTGAAAAACAAACACTCTAAGCCATCACAAGAGACATCATTAAGGACATCCAGAATCTAGAATAAGCATCAATATTTGGCATTTGGCAAGTAACCTACTGGCCCCTCCAAATCAGCTCCATGCCAAATCCATGGCAATCCCCACAAGGGTATGCCAAAATTAATGCAGATGAGCCCTCTTGAATAATTAGGGCCAAGTATACCGTTTTACACAAATGATTAAGTCGTATTTTATGAAGTTGTATGATCCTTATGGCATACGAGCATTCAAAGAAATGTGGGTGTCACTACTACAATATATTCACAATTCCATCTTGAAAGCGGATGTTTGCAGCACTCAAGTTCAGTAAAAGACTATGATGAATGGAATACCAATTGGCGTCTCTAATGCCAACTCTCCAACCTGTATCAGCATATGGGTGATGGTTGTCTAGGGATGCGCAAGAGTTCATTTGGTTACTAAGTTTCTCAGCTAGGCCTCCTATTTGTTACTGAAAGATAAATGTATATGTTTAGTAGTATGCCAAAAATCCTTTATTGTGTACAATTGGTCAAGATTAACATTGTATGCAACAATACGAGGAGATAGACATTGCACTCATACGGCCCCTTTAGCTTATGGCCATTACATGTCTAAAAATGCTGAAAATCTATCATTTCTTGGGCAATTTTTGCCATTATTAATACAAAAATATTTCTTTTACTAGCAAAAAAAAACAAAACCTAACCTTGATTTTCCCCAAGCTCTCTTAGTGAGGACCTCTTCATGAGGACAGTTGGATGATTAGAGAAATCTGTAACAACATTATGGCAAGCAATCAAATTAAGGAAAAGTCAAGATGGAAGGGTACTTTCAACAAGGATTGCGTGCCTCTCAGTTTAGGGGAATTGATACTTTTCAAGCAACAGTTGGATTTGCTTCTTAAAGTTAAAATCAAATATTTTTGCAAAGATGTTGAATCACTGCCTCTTGGGGCTTATGCTTAGATGATAGCTTTTCTGACCTGTTTAGGGAGAGACTTTACTCATAACCATGTTGTTAGATTGATATAATCATTTATTCAATAAAGTAATATAACATGTCTTTCTCAAAAAAAAAGGCTTAACCTTGATTCTTAGACTCTTACTTAACTCCCTACTGGTTGACAAATCAATTTAGTATAAGTGTTTCTCTAGTCCTAATTTACACTATTATAGTTAATACAAACTGAGTGAGTATTGACAAAAAATGGGATCATGATGTTATTGTATAGGGCAACATCATCCTTGTACTTTTCCATTCAGGTGTTCCTTTTCAACAATTCAATATAAAATTCGTACCATACTTCTATTTTCACAACAAAGCCTCCAATTCATTGGATCCTCGTGATAAATGTTGATATGCCTTATAACAAAATCTGAATAAAACATTTTTAATCGCTTCAGGTTTTTCACAATGGTAAGCAGGTCTGCTAGACTGTAGAAGTGCAGCTTATGACATCCACTCTCTTTGGGCTACAAACAAAAACAAATAACCCTAAATTTATTCATAGCCACAAATGGATTATGCAACGATCCCCCAAAATCAATTAGCATGTCACAAGAAGGAAAGTTATATAACAGTATAATAAACTAATTGCATTTCAAGAAAACAAAATATACCAAAGTCGTGCATAGACAACAGTATGACAGTATAAGAAACTATTTGCATTTCAAGAAAACAAAATATAACAATGATGTGCATAGAAAACAGATACCATGCAAGCTTTAATTTGGTTTAAAATAAAAATCTAAGCATAATGATCTGCTAAAGGAATAGATGGGAATAAAATTAAAACCTGCACTTCAGATTTTCGTAAAGTCTTAATCATGAACCTATCATCCTGAGAAAGGTAAAACACACTTCCACTCTTTCCTGGTGAAGAGAGCTCTCTTAATGCAGCACTCCCACAGATTGACATCATATAGTCAGCAGCATCAATCTTGAACATCTCTCGCAAATTCCTGAAACAATCCATTTAACACTTGAAAACTTAACTAAAAGAACACAGCCATCACCTTTACAATAGCACCTTCTCTTCTCCTTACCCCGTCTCCCCCCCCCCTCCCCCCAAGAGAAAAGAAAACAAAGAGATAGTTTACACAATGGCAAAGATTATAGAAATGTATAACTGCAATCGTGCCTTGTGAGGAATAAAATGCAAATATGCTTGAAATTGAAATTGCCGACAAAATAAAATTTACAGAAATCCAGAAAAAAAAATTGCAGCACACTCCCAACATTTTTTAGCTAATGGGTTGGGGCTTTACTGCTGAGAGACTAATCATAACTGAGGAGATGGCCACTTCTAAGGATGAAGATAGTAAGAAGGATGAAGGGGATTTCAATGAAACTCAAGATAAGTTGGATAACGATGAAGATGATAAAAGTATAACGTCAAGGCTATATGAACCTTCTTTCGTCTCTCTTGTTTGTGTACCCCCTTCTTCTGAGAAAATAGCCTTATCTGTTTCTATCCCTACAAAGTCTATTGCATTCACTTCATAGCCAACTGGGGATTAAGCATAACAAATAGAAGATTGGCCGAATCAACTGGGAGTACCAGTTAATCTAGCTTTCAATGTGCCTCAAACAGCCCTCTAAAAACACAAGAACCATCATAGCATGAACCGGAATTGGTCACTAAGGAAGAGAACATACATATGGAAGATGAAGAAGATTTTTCCTCTTTGGCTGCAGGCCCTTCTCAGACACAGCCGAGTGACTCTTAGGCCATTGACAGCGGGTTTGCTCCAATACATCTTCCTTGACTAGAAAATAGTAACCAATATGAGACATTGTCTCAATTTTTACAGAATATGGGGCCCATGGCACAAGCTTTTCTTGACATGGCATACACGATCAAGGATTTAGAGGTAACTTTTTAGCAATCTCAAGTTCCATTTCTTTCGAATGAGGCTGCCCACATTCAGAAATTTGTGGATGAAAACAATCACTTCAAGTTTGTGCACTTATTTTAACCAACCTGAGAGCAATATTCTAGATATGTCCCAGCAGTGGCTACCACCTAGGAATCACCCTTTAGTTGCTCCTCTTGTTTTCAGTATGTTTGAAATGCTACTTTCTATTGAACACACCTTCAGATACCACTATTTAACGCTACAGTCGACTATGTTTGAGCAACATCGACTGAAGAATAAGCCTAAAGTCACCCTCGAAAATGAGGATTTGCACAATCAAATGGACGGGCATCATGCAAGATTCCGAGAACAGCTCTGCCAACAAACCCAAATTACTCAAATCCAAGCTAATAAGGTTGTTGAGTATGAGCAAGAGCTGACACAGCTGAAAAACAGGGTGGCTGAACTTGAGATGGTACACGGTGAAAGAGATCAATTGAAAGGTAGGCTACAAGAGGCTGTTCACATGGTCAAATTATCAAGGGAGCACGAATTTAAAGTAGAGACTCGTTTGAAGACACGCACTAAGGAGGTCTATGCAATTCGAGCTGAATTGAAGCAGCTGAAGTCAAGTTTAGTATCAGTTATGACACATTTTTGGCATCATTGTCATGATTATTGCATTAAGCATTATCTACAGTAGCTAAGGCATCATCTCAAGGGTTGATGTCATCATCCCAAGCGCTGACATCACATTAAGTTCAATATTTTAGGGCTGATGTCACCTATAGTTGGCCACTGTCACTTCTTCCAATCTGCAGAGCCATCATTTGGTCTATTCCATCTATCTGGGATGCCATTGGTCAGAAAATTGATGTATACATCGAGCTAGTATTTTTCTAATTTTCAGTGTTGAAAAAATTAATAAATAAATCCTGATTTCAGTGTTTACAACACGGCTGTCATTATTACAACAAATCTGGGTTTTTTCTAGTGTTTATAAATTATTTCCAACGTTTGTAATTTTTGCCATAAGAGTTTTGCAATGAAAATCAGTTTTTATTAATTTTGCCCCAAGGTTTCCGATGAATCTAGAATTACAGTGGTATCAGAGTTGTGATCTTGCAAGCCTATGAATCATAAGGACAAAGCAAGAATCCATGTTAGAGATGTTGCAAGCTATGCAAGAATATTAGAAGGATCTAAAAACATTAATAGAAATTTAAAAAAATGGAAAAGTCGAAATTTGAACCTCAAAAATCTACGGAGGAGTAAAATGAATTCAGTATACAAGTCAAAGGTAAGGAGATGTTATTTAAAAATGAACCAGAGAATGTGTTCGAAAAGAAACTAACCATATTGCAGACAAGCACAGAGTATGTAATAAGGACCCAAAAAAAGTGATGTATGGCTAAGAAGAGCTAAGGAAGCTAAGTTGATAGCTACTCAAACAAAACAACACTTACAGAAAATTAAGGGAAAGAATTCTCCAATTGTAATGATGGAGCATGAAGAAAAATTAGATTTGCAAGAATTTGAAGAGGATTTTTTGGTTAATGTCAAATTTCCAAGTCTTCAATATAGTAGAGTTGATGCAAATTTCTGTTAAGGCATTGAAAAAAGAAGATAAGCTTTTGGATCATTCTTATGACAACTCAGAATATGAAAGGAATATTTCAAATCAAGAAGTTTCTGAGGTTGAGTTCCAGGAAGACCTTGTTGAGAGGCATGCACATGAGAAAAGGGCCTCGCCGGATACTAATGTCGTTTTTCAGCTTGCTAGAAATTTTAGATCAGCGATTGATGATAAGCAATTAAATTATCTTCATGATTATAGCAAGAAACATGAAAGTGTTGATTTTAGTAGAAGTTTGTGGCAAGACTCTTGTCATCATTGGAAGTACCAAGAGATTGGTGAAAAGATGAACTGTACAAAATTGAAAGAGGATCTTTTGTATCAAATCCAAGATCGTTCATGTGTGATCATGTGGGATCCTGGTGTTATAAACAAAGAGCTACAAGAAGAAGATATTGAGAAACACATGAAGGCTGAACTATTTGATGGCTTTAATATCATAGTTGCGGATAGATTCACCATTCCATGCACCTGGATAAGTTAACAACTTAATATAACCATGGAAAAAAATAAGGTATAGAATAAATTTTATGTTATGAGAACTAACATGGTTATGGAGATAGAAGGGTTGCATTCCATTGGCAAGTTAGTACTAAATCACAAATATAAGAAGCTAAAGCTTACATCTAAAGGAAAAGATATGGTGCTTGGAAGTATCTCTGATGAATCATTAAGAGCAGTCATAGCTAAAGGGACTTCTTAGACAAGACAAGTTGCTTGGGAAGCAAGTTGCTTTGGGGTCAAGAGCGTGCAAACTATTTCATCTTTTGGTAGTTGATATTCAAATGCTTCCAAAACAACATAGTATGGTGTTAAATAATATATCCCCGGGATCGCTATCAAATAGAGGTTTCCAACATGCCATAGAGTTGAAAATTGGATGTAAGCATGCCATTATCACGCCTCATTTCTCAAAGATTGATTTGAGATCAAGCCACCATCAGAGCTTTGTTTGTAAGGGAGGCGTGCGCAAGACAACTTTTAGATGTCTTACTAGACACATTGAGTTCTTTGTCAGGCCATTCAATTTGACTAATGCTCCTACTACATTCCAATTCATGGTGAATCAAGTATTCAGTGGTCAATTGAGATGGTTTGTTTTGATAAAAAAAATTATGAAATTTTGATGTGTAGCAAAGGATGGAAATATCATATGAGACACCTATATTTGATCCTTGGGATTCTAGAGAAACTGATTCTATTTGTAAAAGATTTTCAATGTGAGTTTGGGGTCACAAATATTTTATACTTGGGCCATGTCATTATTGCTCAAAGCAAGCAGGGGGATCAAAATAGGATTTAAAATTTTTTGGTTTGGGCACTCCCTACCACACTAACTCTATTAAGGAGATTCTCTAGTTTATGCGACCATGATAGAAGGATTGTTAAGGGATATTCACATATAGTAGCACCCTTAACCAACATGACGAAGAAAGGAGCTTTTGCATGGATGGATAGAATACTAAAGTTTTTGATAAGCTTGAGAGGGTAATTGTCATGACTTATATTTTCCATTTTAGATTTCTCACAACCATTTGTGGTAGGATGTGGTGCTTCTGGAGAAGGTATTGAGGCCATATTTATCCAAAAGGGGGACTCCATTAAGATGGAGAGCATGAAGTTGAAAGATTCAGAAAATAGTTTCTCTATTTATGACAAGGTGATTCTTGCCATCAAGTATGTTCTGGTAAAATTCAAAACATCACTTGGTTTATGATAGATGTGTGGTTGAGACAAATTGCAATGGCTTGAAATTCTTCTTGGATCAACATGATTTGAATGATGAACCATTGTTGTCAACCTGAAGCTGCGCCCTGAATCGAAGACGTGCATGAAATGGCCAGTCCTCTATCCAGTTGAAACAATGGGATCTTCTCACGAGAGTGGGTGCCTCAATGGTGAGAAGAACCTCCAGAGAAAGCTGGTTCCTGTAAGATGTATCAATAAGGATCTCTACTCTATGCTGCGGATTACCATGGAAAAGGGAGAAGGAAACTTTAAGGGGAAATCCTACCTAATAAAAGTGATACACCAGAAGATTGACCCACTCAACTTGGAACCTTGAACACTAAACAAACATGGGAAAAGGAAGACCTTTGATTTCAATCAATCACTTATGCATAAATATTTCATGAAGAGGTTCAATCCAATGACCAAAACATGAGAGAAAGCGATGGAGAGAGGTCTGATACAAGACACTTTGCAGCCACCTAACATCCACTTACAGCTTCAGCAAAAGACATAAAGAACACTGAACATGACCTGCATAATACGATAAGCTAGCAACTAGGTACGAATTAGAATTTGGGAAGGGAGAGAAATCTACCACTTATGCAAATTGTTGAATGAATATACACTATGCCAACACTTGAAATCTAAAAGTACAGTCTTTCTATTGATTGAAGAAGTTACACAACTCACCAATGGCAGAGTCTGGTCTAGCCAAGAGAGGGATGATTTTAATCAAGGCTGAAAGCCAATTAATAGAGAATTACAAGAGCCAAAGATTGGCGTTGAAAATTTAAAGAGAAGGATTAACTTAGATTAACTCAAGGCTGACTTGGCCTTTCAATAAAATATGTTTTCTCTTTGTCTTTGCATGAAGCTTCTTGCGCTTGAGGAAGTGAACTTGTCTTTGTTCTTAACCGCCCACCTCTCTTTGCATGGAGATCCACGCCAATGTCAATTTTAGAACTCTACGTGCGCTGCTTGATGCTGAGTTGGAACAATTGAAACCTGAGTTGGCCATTTGATAAGCTGAGTTGGACTAAGAGATCATTCTCCTTTGCATGAGAAACCCCTGGTAGATGTGGCGTTCAACAATTAGTCAACTCTAAATCTAGAACAGTCAACTCGACGTTTGAATTTGGAACTCCGATTGAAGCTGAGTTGGACCTTCGGATGCATGAGTTGATCCGGAGATGAGTAGGACTTCAACAACCAGTCAACTGAAGCTTTGACCGGTGTTCGAAAATAGCCCCTGCTTGCATGTATTTTATCATGTTCTGGTTTGCCTGTTCATGTCTATTTCTGGCGGGATTCTATATTCGGATGTATTTTTATTTATATTCGATCTATATTTCCTCCATTTGGCCTTTTTTCAACTTCATGTCGCTTAATCTGAGGTCAACTTCCTGTGGTTTAATTCTTTCGAAATTCTGGCTTTACCTTTGTTTCAACAGTTACTTCCAGCGGTCAAAATTTGACGTCTCGCAGGACGTCACCCTTTGGCATTTTCTCAGGCTTATTTCCTGTCAGGCCCCTTAGTCTTCTTATTTCCTTCGGAATTCTTTGTTTGCAAATTCCTTCGGACTTCTCTGTTTGCAATTTCCTTCGAACTTCTTTTCATTTCTTTGGATTTCCTGTGGCTTTCTTTCCTTCAACTTTATCCTCCAAAGTATTCCTTCAAACAAAAAGTCCGAAGGAATTCCTTCGGACTTTTTTCCGAAGGATATCTTCCTTTTCTTTTCCTTTGCTCAGGGTTTTGTTTAGTCGGGTCCTTCTCGTTTGGCGGCTCCTCTCCGAATTTCTTCGGACTTTTGTCCGAAGGAATTCCTTCAGACAAAAAGTCCGAAGAACTCCTTCGTCTTTGCCTTTGTTGACTTCGGATTTTGCAGTCGGCTTTTTTGCACGGACCTCTTCGTTGTAATTTCTCCAAATTTCTTCAGACTTTTTGTCCAAAGGAATTCCTTCGGACAAAATGCCCGAAGGAATTCATCCTTTGTCTTTTGTCTTCTTCACCTGTTTCTTCGGACTTTCCTTGTAATTTTTCGAATTTCTTCGGACTTTTTGTCCAAAGGAATTCCTTCAGACAAAAAGCCCAAAGGTTTCCTTTGTTATTTGCCTTTGCTCTTCTTCTGTTTGCTCTGTCGGCTTTGCTGGGGCCTTTGGCGTGTACCTTTCTGAATTCCTTCGAACTTTTTGTCCGAAGGAATTAATCCTTGTCTTTTGTCTTTATCTTCAAAATGCCCTTCGAGAAAGTCACAGTGGTCATGTCACCAACCAAGTGCCCTCCGCAAGGGCTTCTGTCCCTTCATCTGCGCCTTTGTCGAAAAAATTGTAGGGCACCCGAGTTTTTTGCAGGGGTCCCGAATTTGTTCCTGTACCTTCCCGAAGGGTAGGTGCCCTTCGGGATTGTTGAAAATGACCCTTCCGAAGGATACCTTGCCCTTCGGGTTTCTTGAAAATGACCCTTCCGAAGGGTACCTTGGCTTTTCCTTGCTTTTTTGGGCGGACTTTTGGATTCTCCGAAGTATTCCTTCGAACAAAAGTTCGAAGGAATTACTTCCTTTGTCTTAGGCTCTTTCCTTTGTTATTTCCTGCAGACTTATGTCCTTAGCACTTCTCCGAAACTATGTCCTTAGCAGAAGCCTTCTTTGATGAACCATTCCTTCGAACAAAAGTCGTCCAAAGGAATTCCTGTTGTAGCAAAGGCCCTCACAAAAGAAAAACAATGTATTCTTCCTAATGAATTCTTTCTTTCCTTGGATGGAGATGTGAATTTTCCGAATGGCAAGAGACATTCTGTCCTGTGGAAGAATTGTCAACAACCACAAAGGTGGAAAAGAAAAATCCAAGGTTATGATGTTGATATAAAAGGGAAAAAGCATGTAGTTGTTGGTGTCTATTCTAGAATGGTTGTTCTTTGTTCTATTTATGTCATTTACGGTGATTGGAAGATTTCAATCGTGGTAGATTATGCTAAGAATACATTTGTTGCTAACATTTTAGATAGAAATGTGAAGGATTAAAATATGTGCTAGCAAATGGTCTCATTTTGAACAAGGATAGAATCTTTCCAGTACTTGAATTTGAGATAAAACAGAAGATTTTGAAAGCTTTTTATGATACACCAATTGTGGGACACTATAAATCCTACAGTATTTGTAGATGTATAAGAAAGAGATTCTCATGGTGGAGCTTTGAGGAGGAGGATCTCAAACACATGAGAGAGCACATCACCTTCCAGCAAAATGAAGTAGAGCATGTCTTCCTAGTAAGTTGGTTGCAGCCATTGCTTATTCCCCATTAAGATCGGAAAAGTATGTTCATGAACTTCATCACAAGTCTTCCCAAGGTACATGGTAGAGACTACATTTATGTTGTTGTGGATAGGTTAAATGAGTATTCATACTTCTTTGTCATTCATCTAGAATCCAAAGCACATCTTATGAAAGAAGTATATCCTTTCACTCAAGGTTGTCTACACATAAGAGTATGGGATCTGGATGATATCTCGAGATCTATCAAGGGTAGTAATAGCCAATTACGGTTATATGGCAAAGGGAACAAAACAGGGGCTGCCATCAGATTTTCTAGCCTTGGAACTGTTGTCATCACAGATTCCAGCGACTACACTATACCAATGACAGCCCTACAATTGTTTTCAGTCATAGGGTTGCTGATTTTTCAGCGTATCAATCGAGATATGTTGATTATTACTATTGTGAGAAGATTTCCAATCATTGATTATCTATTTCCATCCTCTAAATTGTTGATAGTGATGATTTATGCAAACGATTTTCATCATTGTTGCTGTTAATATCATTATTACACTGTTGATTTGCAAAATTTCAGACTATGGATTGTTGTTAGCAGCCAAATACAGCTTCAAGTTTGCAGGATTTGAAGAACTTTCCTTACACTATGCTGTTTGTGAAGGATTTCAGCCATGGGATCTATTGGAAATAATCTTGCCCATCGCCATTCTGTTTCATAATTTGAGGATCCAAACTTTCCAATTCATAAGTATATAAGAGTGACACAGCAAAAACCAACTAAATCACAAAAAGGCAATGGTAACATTTTATGTTTACATCCTCATAATCCATTGCTTGTGGTCAAAGGTCAAAAACATAGTTCACTAAATAGATCAACATATAATGCACATGCTTGTGGCCATCAAGGGGAACAATTTCATGATAATTAACAATCAAACAACTTGGTGAGGCGGAGTCTATTCAGAACATGGAATTGCAAGTGCCCAAAGATGAATTGGAATCTGGGCATTACAGAGATGGCCATTTGAAGAAATTTTGAGTAATTGGGCTTGCAACTACTTGGGACAAGCAATTTTTGAGAAGGGCAAACTGTCATGACCCCTTTTTCAAATAAATTAAAATTTAAAAAATTATTATTTTTAAGTTGTCAAGTGACTGACTTTTTATTAAAAAGTGACAACTTAATATTACTTTATTATTATAAATTAAAAAAGTAAAAGTGATGTTCCAAATAAAGCAAGTTAACATCAAATTAGAAGATGGAAAGTTGCTTTTGGGGCTTTTCCTTGGGAAAAGTGTCAAGTGAATTTATAAAAAGGCATTGGGAGATCATTTGGAAATCATCTTTTGCCATTATCTAATTTTGCATTGAGAATTTGAGTTGTTGCTTCAACTTCTGCTTTTGAGGACAAAAACCTTCCAATCTTCAATAGTGACTCCATCCAGGGGTTGCATTTGTGCATACGATAAGAGATTTGCGATTTTTAGTTCAATTTTATCAGCTAAGACACATTTTTTACGTCATTGTCAAGATTTCCACATTGGGCATTATCTACAATAGCTAGAGCATCATATCAAAGGTTGACATCATCAATCCCAAGAGCTGACGTCACCCATAGTTGGTTGTCGTCACTTATTTCAGTGTACAGAGCCATCATTTGGTCTATTCCATCTATCTGGGATGCCATTGGTCAGAAAATTGATGTATACATCCAACAAGTATTTTTCTGATTTTCAATGTTAAAAAAATAAATAAATAAACCTTGATTTCATTGTTTACGATACATATATTATTTGCAACAAATCTAGATTTTTCCTATGGTTTAGAAATTATTTCCATCATTTTTCAGCATTTGTAATTTTTTGTCGCAAGGGTTTTGCAATAAAAAACAATTTTTATTAATTCTGCCCTAAAATTTCCGGTGAATCCGGAATTATTTAAAAAATGTGTGTTTAGGGACATTACATTCACACTTTTAAGCAAAAAGACAAGGTGAGGAGTTTTGAACACAAGACTTGCTCCTTCTAAGACCATTCCCTTAGCCAACTCGCCCAAGCACTTGGGTGAAGCCTAAACTGCAAAAACTTATACACACACACACACACACACTTGCTTTTCACTGTGTTTTCAAATTTAAAAAAAAAATACTTTTCATCTATGTATTCACTCCCCTGTCAATATCCTTGGCAAAACATTTGAGGGCCCACTTTATGACTAAGTAAAATGTCTAGAAATAAATTAATTTTCAATGCCATTATGCAGTCCTATGGGTGCTCCAACACCATGACCAATGCCTTTTTTTAATTTTTGGTAGGTTTAAAAGTCAACATCAAAGCCATTTAAAATCTTTTGGCTAAATAAATTTCTTTCCAATGCCATTACCTCATATCCCAATCCCATTTATGGCTTCTTCTCAATCAATGCCTCACAGTAGATTTTTGGCACTCCAAAGAATCTTCATGCTCTTTATAATTTCTTCTTTACGCTTCCAACACATTTTTTTTTTTAAGATTACCTTGTCAGGCAAAAAAAACAAATATTTAATTCTTCATGGCACTGCCCATAGTCTTGGTGTTGAACCATAAGCTAAAAAACATATAAGGGCCTAATTGTAATAGTTGTCATTTCAAAAATATTTTAGGTGTCATGTAAATTTGGATGTGTCTCATATTGTAAGAAATTATGTGCAATATCCCAACCTATGCTACTATGGGACATGAAGATTCTAAATGCAAATGAAAACTCAATATTCAAATTTTAAGAATCTCTTAATAGGGTTTTAATTATTATTATATTCATATTGATGAATGTTAATGGGAAGATGTGAAGTATAATTTGCACACATTTTTATAAGTTTGAACGTGCGACAAGTGTACACCGTGGCATATTTTGTATTGAATACAGTTTCATATAGGTTGATGAAACACATGGATGTTTAAACGGGTACCTCAGATACTTCAGTAGACGAAATGAAAGGTCAAGAAGATACAGTCATAGTCTCTTTGCAATCTATATTAATCTTGCATTTGTAAAAGAAAATGTTAGAATTTCAGGGAACAATTTGAATTTGTATTCCTCTATAGAACGTCACCTGAACCTTATATAAATCTATATTGATTTGAATATATCTTTCTTGGTGAATGAATGTATCTCACATAATGTTTAAGTTTGATTTCATAAAAGAATAACAATGATAATAAGTGCATATACGTCTGTTACAAATAAGAAGGTTTTGTGTATGACATTGCACTAAGCTTAGTTTTAATTTTGTCAATAATTCATGTGTTAATTCATTGTCCCATTGCAACATTTGAAGACTACAACATATAGCATGCCCTGATTAGAGATTCCAAGGACTACTACTAACAATGGTTCTATTGTCGGGACCTAAATATGTTGAAATGGCTACCTAGTCAAAGGGACCTTGAGAATTGGGTAGACACAAGGATACGTAAGTTTGTAGAGGAATAAGTTGTAAGAATAGGAGTGTCTATAGTTGAGATTATTTTTTATCATATTCATGGAGAAATCTATGAAACATTCTGATGCGAGTTGCTAGCAGCATGGCTATCTAGACTCGAATATTATTGCTATAAACACTGTGAAATAGAACATTTTGTGTGGAGCGAAGAAAAGTTGGAACAGTTGTGCAACCTAGACACTGAATGGAGCCATGTGATTGACCATTGGGTGAAGACAACAATTGACGAGTACGTTATAAAATTTGTTCAGAGGGACATTGCATTTGAAGCTGCATACGATCTATTTGTTAGAGGGATCAAAGACAAAAAAAACCCTATGCTATTAAAAATGTTAGTTGTGAAAAAGGCCATGATGTAGATCTCAATCAACATAGAGTAGTCACCAGGGAACTACGGAGATGCGAACTAGAGGAAGCTGAATGAAGGTATGAACCAAGGAATCTGAACCAAAACTATCATGTCCTCTCTTTAGCTCAGTCTAGCAGAGACATGTGAGTCAGCTTATTATGGGGTCTTGTAGGTTGACGTTGTTGGATAGAGACCCAGTATGGCTATACAGTGTTGGGGACTTGGTGTTCTGGCCGTCGCTGATCAATTTGGAGACGTTCCTCTTTTTTAGGAGGCAGTTCCTAAAATTATGGGGGTTACCCCTACTTTTTAGGAGGATATGATCATGCCCAGGGGTGGTTCTCCATGAAATCATTTCTTGAGTTCAGTTTCAGAGGATTTGAGTTTGTTTCCTAGTTTCTAGGAGCATCCCTAGATTTTAGGGATGACACTGCCAGTGAATCCTTGATTTCTGACTTCAGTCACAGACAGGTGGCAGGGTGACTTTCTGGTTTCTGGAGTCATTGGTACATTTTGTCGCTACTTAGGTTATATTTTTAATATTTCCTAAGTTTTCGTCTTTTAATTAAATAAGGCTAAGTTTATAGCCATTTTGGAGTAATAAGGGGTTTTTGGCCTCATCTGGATGTGTATCCCATGGTGTAATAGCTCGTTGGAAAGGTCTTGGACTTTTCTAAATATTTCTCTCTTGACTCAGATCCTTTCGGTGGACAGATCTCTCTTTATGTGGAAAAAGGGTCAATTTCTATGTACTTGACCACTTAAAAAGGGAAATATAACATGTTATAACTTAAACGCCACATGGGTTTGCTTTTAGGGTTCGAGCTAATTGGAAAGGGTTATAAGGAGGTCAAAACAAGATTATGATTCATTCTTGACATATTATATTTTGGATTTGCGCTTTGGCTCTGGAGGAGCTTCTAGCATTTGGGACGCCAAACCCCAGTGCTTCCCTGTTTGGGACGTAGCCCCCAATTCAGTGGATTGTTGTTTGTTCAGTTTCATCTAGAGATTGCTCAGTGTTCTTCTGGTAGGCGCTGAAATTTGTGACGGAGTTCAGCAGACATACAAGGGTTATTTCAGAGTGTGAGGGTTTTGCAATAGTATGGCTGTACCTGACAGTCCTTGCAGTTGTATGGTTGTACCTAGCAGCTAGCCTCTTTTCCACGGCAGCGCATAATCATGGTTGGAGTCTTGCCGCGGCCTTCTTCGGGGGTGTAACTCCCCTTCAACGTTTCAAGTTGGGTCCATTTGCAATTGTAATCTCCCTGAATTATTGAAAATCTGTAACCGGTTCCCTATTTGATTTAATATCCAAAATTCTGCCCATAAGCAATTTGTTTTCGCTGTACTTGGTTTTGAATTTCAAAAGTTATTTATGTTCTTGTACTTCATTATTTACTTGCTGCAAAATCATCAAAACACAAAAACAAACCCTTCTGCAACTTCCGTCTATTTCGGAAAGAAAACATTCATAAACAGGAAAACCCAATTTAAAAATACAAAATTACAGCAGATCAACGGAAGGGATCCATCAGGGATCTTTCAGTGGTATCAGAGCCCATGCCCTGCCAGCGTGTGGGGTTCAAAGAATTGTGTTCTATGCATACAGACAGGTATTATACACGCAGGAGAGCCCAACAAGAGCTTGGGGTTGGTATGGCAGAGGAACCAGTTATGGCAGAGGAAAAGAGGAATCAGGGTGATGAAGAGAGAGAAATGATGAGAACCCTCATCAACACTCAGCCTAGGATTGCTCAAACCTTAGACAGGTTACAAGATGCCTTGGACTGGTTGGAATTAGATCGAGGCAAACGGAATAGATCAGTATCTGTGGCAGGTAGTCAGCGTCGTCACCAGTCACATGCATCAGACAAGAGCCCCATTCAGTCCCCTAAGCGTGTGGACAGACCAGGGATGTCTTTCCTTCTCCACAATATAGTGCACAGCGCAGAGCATCTGCCAGGTTCAGAGGAGACCGAGGCACTAGACCTCAACAGCGAGCTGACAAGATTCATATAGAGCCGATTCGAACTGTAAAACAGATTTTGACAGTTTTGAAAAAGCCAATTATTAGCAAAGACAACATCCATGATGCTTCCCTAGTCAAGATTTGGCAAAGGACAGCTGGCATCAGTGTTGTAGCTCAAGATGAAAGCTATTCTCCCGAGCAGACAGCAGAAGAAATTGTTTTTGTTTCAAATTCAGTGGAGCGAATTGGTTTCATTGGCCTTGGAGCAATGGGATTTGGAATGGCGACACATCTTGTTAAAGTAAATTATCGTGTTTCTGGTTTTGATGTATGTGAACCAAGTTTGACTCGGTTTGCAAAAACAAGTGGCTTAATAAGAAGAAGTCCATCAGACGCTGCAAAAGGCGCTCAGGTCCTTATAATTATGGTTACTAATGAAGACCAAGACCAGCATGTGTTGTTTGGAGGGGCAGTTGCAGCTTTCCCAAATGGGGCATCAATTATATTAGCTTCCACAGTGTCGCCAGGTTTTATAAAAGCGTTGGAGAAACAATTGGAAGGTGAGCACAGGGACTTGCAATTAGTAAATGCTTCTGTATCTGGTGGCGTGGTCAACGCTGCTAGTGGAAAGCTCACAATAATGGCTGCAGGAACTGATGAAGCCTTGAAGGGTACTGGTGCTATTCTATCAGCTTTAAGTGAGAAGCTATACATTATCAAAGGTGGAGCAGGCGCTGGCAGCTCTGTAAAAATGGTAAATCAACTTCTTGCGGGGGTTCACATTGCGGCTGCTACTGAAGCTATGGCATTCGGAGCTCGGTTAGGTCTGAACACACAAAATTTATTTGATATTATTTCAAATGCTGGTGGAAATTCTTGGATGTTCGGAAATCGTGTGCCACACATGTTGGCAAATGACTACACTCCGCATTCAGCTCTTGACATCTTTGTGAAGGATCTGGGAATTGTGCTGCATGAGTCTACAAACCTGAATATTCCACTTTACATTTCAGCAGTTGCACATCAGATAATTTTTACTAGGATCTGCTGCGGGTTGGGATCGACATGATGATGCCAGTGTAGTTAAGATATTTGAGAAACTAACTAGAGTTAGTGTTGAAGCCAAAGTTCCAATTCTTCCCAAAAAAGAAACACTAAAGTCTCTTCCATCTAAATGCCCTGTAGATCCAATTCCGGAGATTCAAAGATTGGAAGATCGTGGAATTGCTAAAGTCTTAGTTGTGCTTGATGATGACCCAACTGGGACACAAACTGTGCATGGAGTCACTGTATTAACAGAGTGGAGCATTGAGTCACTTATTCAACAGTTCAAAAAAAAGCCATCATGCTTTTTTATTCTGACCAATTCTCGTGCTTTTAGTAGTACAAGGCAATTCCTTTGACCAAGGAGATCTATAGAAATATAGAGAGTGCAGCTGCATCTGAAAAGATTGGATATACGTTTGTTTTGAGAGGAGATTCAACACTTCGTGGGCATTTTCCAGAGGAAGCAGATGCTGCTTTTGGTTACAAATCCTCAAACCTATGTCAGTGGGCAGAACGAAGAAAACTAAAGGAATACAAGACCGAGAATTGAATAAAGAAAATATAGATACCATCCTGGAGAAGCTCGAATTAGAGAAACGTGGTTTGGGAGAGAACTTTGAGAAATTCTGTCGTGTTTCTATACGGCCCCTGGGACGTTTACTTCCTGATGCACGCTGGGGCCGGCTTCCATTTATGGAACCTAAGCAGAGGCGGTCAGAGAATGCACAAATTCCGCAGCACTGTTATAAAAGGGTCAAATGTTTTGTTGAGACGCATGCTGGTTTTGAACCCAGAACATCTACATTTTCCCGTCTTGCATGTCGAAACATGACTGAACAGTGGAGTGGTTTAGGGCAATGCCCGCAAGTATTAGAAGCTCACTCATCATCGCCAAGTTTAAAGATAGATGGTGAATCATTTACACAGTTAATGGGTTCTATTCAAAAGTCTTTAAGCCTAGAATATCAACCAAGCCAGCGCCAGGCAATTAGAGCACTTATCGATTCAGGTTCCCGGACATCAACATTTGGGCAGAGTTATGGAGTAGGCCGGGCTACCACATGGCTTCCTTTTGATTTATTTCTGGAGAATACAATGGATGGAAGGCAACTTCTAGCGAAATCTATCATTGAGATCCTAGCAGAGCTGACAAAATTTCTTCAAGCTGCCAAAAATAATGTATTAGGAAATATTGCAAAGGTGCATGA
The DNA here is from genome assembly GCA_037957365.1 of Torreya grandis. Classification (NCBI taxonomy): domain Eukaryota; kingdom Viridiplantae; phylum Streptophyta; class Pinopsida; order Cupressales; family Taxaceae; genus Torreya; species Torreya grandis. Next base: position 1,723,446 of record JARHVA010001930.1, read on the forward strand.
ACATGACAGAGAGGAAAGTCATGGGGTTGGGTACAAGGCGTACAGCCTTAGGATCAAGTCTCCAAATTCTGGGACAGTTTGATGGACTGTTAAAACACCCTAAATCTGTAGTCTCGGCAGCCACTCAGGCTGCTCTTAGAGCAGAAAAGTTTGTTGCTGGCCTTAAGTGTGGAACGGGGAGCTTTGATGGCCTTAGCAGCAATGGTATTTCAAGTGCAGTAGGGGGAAACATGATGCACCTAATTATTGAAGAGCTGATTATAGAAACAAAAGGATTGCCTAGTAAGAAGATTCTACAGTTTGATTATGTATGGTTTATCATGGGCAGTACACCCTGGAGTTGGTTGGAAGTTATGGATAAGAATGCACCGAAGGACATAGCAGCTAAAGAGGTGGAGGTACAGATCAGCTTTGGGACAACTAATGTAGTTAGAGGGGCATGTGGCTTTCAGCTAGATACACTTCTTGGACCAGCACTTGGCAACGGACAACTAGCAAAGGGTGAAGACTTGGTTGAGTCCCTTGAAGACACTACAAATAGGTATGATGTCATTTCTAATTTTCAGTTCTATGACAGCAGTCATCTTATTGAGGATAACAATGGGATAACAACTATGGCACATGAGGGGAATTCAAGCCACAAAGATTCAGGTTTTGCATATCATACTATGAAAGATGTGGAAAAGACACAAGATAGGTGTAGTGAGTGGTTGCAAAGAGCTAGAAGGGCAAAGATGTTGGCTGCTCAAGCAAAACAGCATTTGCAAGAGGTCAATGAACATTGTAGTCATATAGATCAAGCAAGACAACGAAGAGAAGTCTATCTTCGATCACTATTTCTTCCAAGGGAAGAAGACATGGAGATGGAGCATACAGAAGATGGGCCTCTTGAGATGAGGAAGCAAGGGGAACGTGCAGATATGCATGAACAAGAGAAGAGGTATAATTCAGAAAGTTCTATTTGTGCACCTAATCTACATCTTGAGTTTCATGAATTGCCTCTAGTTGAGAACTCGTTTAAGGCTCGAGTCCTAATGTTGGGAGGAAAGGTTGAACACACATTTAGTGGACCAGCCACTAATGTCAATACTACACATGTGGATGGAAACATGGGTGAGAGCATTTTACAACATCCAGCTTTACAGTTGCTTGTGGGCAAGCATCTCCGAGAGGGGAGGACTGTCATGTCCCCTCTTTAGCTCGGTCTAGCAGAGACATGTGAGTCAGCTTATTATGGGCTCTTGTAGGTTGACCTTGTTGGATAGAGACCCAATATGGCTACACAGTGTTGGGGACTTGGTGTTTTGGCCGTCGCTGATCAGTTTGGAGACGTTCCTATTTTTTAGGAGGCAGTTCCTAAAATTATGGGGGTTACCCCTACTTTTTAGGAGGATATGATCATACCCAAGGGTGGGTCTCCATGAGATCATTTCTTGAGTTCAGTTTCAGAGGATTTGGGTTTGTTTCCTAGTTTCTAGGAGCATCCCTAGATTTTAGGGATGACACTACCAGTGAATCCTTGATTTCCGACTTCAGTCACAGACAGGTGGCAGGGTGACTTTCTGGTTTCTGGAGTCATTGGTACATTTTGTCGCTACTTGGGTTATATTTTTAATATTTCTTAAGTTTCCGTCTTTTAATTAAATAAGGCTAAGTTTATAGCCATTTTGGAGTAATAAGGGGTTTTTGGCCTCATCTGGATGCGTATCACATGGTGTAATAGCTCGTTGGAAAGGTCTTGGACTTTTCTAAATATTTCTCTCTTGACTCAGATCCTTTCGGTGAACGGATCTCTCTTTATGTGGAAAAGGGGTCAATTTCTATGTACTTGACCACTTAAAAAGGGAAATATAACATGTTATAACTTAAACGCCACATGGGTTTGCTTTTAGGGTTCGAGCTAATTGGAAAGGGTTATAAGGAGGTCAAAACAAGATTATGATTCATTCTTGACATATTATATTTTGAATTTGCGCTTTGGCTCAGAAGGAGCTTCTAGCATTTGGGACGCCAAACCCCAGTGCTTACCTGTTTGGGATGTAGCCCCCAATTCAGTGGATTGTTGTTTGTTCAGTTTCATCTAGAAATTGCTCAGTGTTCTTCTGGTAGGCGCTGGAATTTGTGACGGAGTTCAGCAGACATACAAGGGTTATTTCAGAGTGTGAGGGTTTTGCAATAGTACGGCTGTACCTGACAGTGCTTGCAGCTGTACGGCTGTACCTGGCAGCCAGCCTCTTTTCCACGGCAGCGCATAATCAAGGTTGGAGTCTTGCCGCGGCCTTCTTCGGGTGTGTAACTCCCCTTCAGCGTTTCAGGTTGGGTCCATTTGCAATTGTAATCTCCCTGAATTATTGAAAATCTGTAACCGGTTCCCTATTTGATTTAATATCCAGAATTCTGCCCATAAGCAATTTGTTTTGGCTGTACTTGGTTTTGAATTTCAGAAGTTATTTATGTTCTTGTACTTCATTATTTACTTGCTGCAAAATCATCAAAACACAAAAACAATCAAACCCTTCTGCAACTTCCGTCTATTTCGGAAAGAAAACATTCATAAACAGGAAAACCCAATTTAAAAATACAAAATTACAGCAGATCAGCCGAAGGGATCCATCAGGGATCTTTCAAAAACCCAGAGAATGGATAAAGCAAAGGAGCAAGATGCTAAAATAATTCGGAAGCTTCAAAAGGATCTAACAACAAAAAAGACGGAACAAGCAAAACTTTGTAGAAGACGAAGGGACACATGTAGCTGCAAGCAAGAGTACAAGGGAAGTTGCAAAAAGAGCGGGAGGAATTAGACCTCCAAAAGAAGAAACCGAGTCTAAAGGTCAAAAAGCACAGGAAAAGATTGAAGGGAATGAAGGAACCAAAGAGAACGTCGAGACCGACTAGATATTGGAAACCAGTCTGGAAAGAGATGAGGGAATTGAACAAAAAAACAAAAAAGAGGTTGTTGAAGGGTAGGTAGAACAGCTTAGCAATAGGTTTAATGAGCAACTACAAAGGCAACAATTATATTTGGAACGGGGGGGGCAGTCGTTCCAAGAAGCAATGATGAAACACAGGTTCAAGGCAGATTCAAGGTTGATCATAATAGATACTCCAGGTATGGTTCATTCGATCCAAGGGGACACATCCCCTACGCCTATTTTAATTACTGAAAATAGTAGACCAGAAGTGCTCAAAGAGTTAACACTAACTAAGAAGTCGTTTGAAGAAGTTGCAGAAATATTAGACAGGCATAAGAAGGAAAATGGAGGTGAAGTTAGCACATCGATTGATGTCAATACACTTGGTATACCAAGCACCATTGCAGCTAGTTCACATATACCAATGAAATCATCACTCAAACCAATCATAACTAGCCCAAGTGCAGGAAAAATGTCGTTACCTGTAGGAGCTTTTGTTACATTGATGTCATATAATGGGTCAATTGAATAGAAACAATACTTATTGACTTGTGAAATGAAGTGGTAGGTTAAAGGTGTAACATATGATGCAAACAAGAAGTGTGAACTTATAGGAGCTTTGACAAAGCAAGATCTAGAGTTCATTTTTAATAATAATCATGCAACTATGACCCTTCACCAAGTCAAAGATAAATTGATAGGGGAATTCAAGATGCGTAAGTGTGTCAGCCAAACATTCAAGATATGAAAGAAATCAAACAAAAACCTGGAGAATCCATATGGGATTATGATCGCTAGTTTTATGATGTGATTAACAGGGTGAATTTTCAATTCCAGGATCCGAACAAAGCTTCTTGGTTTGTAGAAGTCTTGTGAAGCAAGATCCAGTTTGCTATAAACCAGGCTCAGTTTAACACAAAAGTTGAGGCAAGAGTCATTGCGATCAGACTCAAATAGATAGAGGACTATGCAGAATACCCCTCTAGCATTACAAAAACTAATGCCAAGTTAGATGCAATTTTAGGCAAGATGGATGAACTTCATGAGGAGAAAAAACCAAGATTGTTTATATGGTGCATTGAGTGTGGACAAGAGGGATACCACCGGAATGAATGCCCAAAGATCAAAACAAAGTTTTGTGAAATATGTCACATCATAGGACATGCAACTACAAATTGTCATTTACTACAGTAGTATGTGCGACAATCGAGGTGTATTATGCAGTTTTCGTAAATTTCATAATCATGATGAAAAGAATTACATGGCTCTCCAAGAGCTAAAAGAAGACATCACTCGAAATGTCTTCGCAGTCATTGCACAACAATCTCAAGTTCCAAAACCAAATGCACCAACTTAGGATGTTGAGGTCACAGCACAAGGTGGATGGGGTCCCTTAGCAACACAGCCTACACCATGCTGAACTCCTCAATACCAACCACGGTGGACTCCTCAAAATCAACTTGGGTGGACACCTCCTTCTCCACAGGACCAAAAGGGATGGACCCCTACATCATCACAACAACAACCAAATTTGGCACCTCCTCAAAAGCAATATGAAGGATATTCTAGTCAATAGCAAGGGTGAGGATCACCTCAAAGATAGGGAGATTATTAGGAAGGTAATCAAAATCGAAGGCAAGGGAATAGACAACCATGGCAGCCTATTACTTGTTACCTATGTGGAAAAATAAATCATATCACACAAAACTATCCCTGTAACCCACAATGAGAAACTTTTTGCACATATTATAGAATTACAAGACAGCATAATACTGAGGATTGCCCTATTTTAGAGACGCAAAGTAAGGAGAAGACAGTGCAAAATGTGAACATGGTACATTCTCACCATAAGAAATAAGGTTTTGTCCAAGTTGTTACTAGGAATCAACACAGAGAACCAGGTCTTCCACCTCTAGGGATGCCTATAGAAAACATAATTAGAAAAGTGCAAGAAGAAAGGTATCTAGACCCTATAGGAGAGAAGGTTCTAATGAACGAAGCAGCCCAGCTATTGCACTGAAACCAAAATCAAAATCACTGTGAAGGAGATCCTGCGACAATCGATGCCCATATGTATGGATAGATCGTCTAGATCCTGCGACAAGAGGGAGTAGTCACAACTCTAATAGACCTAATAAAACCGGTAAGTACCTTGTGAAATGACGATCTCACAAAATATTACAAATTTATAGGATTGCACACAAAGGACATCAAAGAACAGAGCAAGTGGTTTGGTATGTCAAAACTAAGAAGCCAGGGGATGGGGACGCAAAAATGGACATTGAATTCATATGATATGAAGTTCCTAATGTTGTTTTTTATTTCGGTAGCACCATAAATATGATTCCCTGATCAACTTGGGAAGCTATTGGAAGGCCGACTCTAAGCTATAGTCCTGTTACTCAAATTTTGGCAGACTATGGCCAAGTCGAACCTATTGGAAGACTTGAAGATGAAGAGATAAAGGTGGTTGACTTAAATCTGCGTGGGAATTTTGAAGTGATTGACATGAAGACAGATGAGACTCATTATCCTGCTTTAATTGGGAAAAAATGGGCCTATGATGGTTGCATGACCATCAACACAGTAGATAACCAACAAGAAGCACACCAAGAGGATGTTATTACTGTCATACTTTTGAATAAATCTAAGCGCAAACCATATATGATACCAAAGGAACCATTTTCATCATATTCATACAGGTATGATAGCTGGTTCAAAGTTAATATGGAGCCGAAATCGAAAGCCCTACGAAGTAGAGAATTCCCTTACTTTTTGCAGCCTACACAAGAAACACCAATGATGCAGAAAATAGAACCACCATGGATCCGACCAGCCCAAACACTTCAAACAAGCCCTCATTTCCAAATAGAAGAATGTAAGTCCCCTTTTGTACATTCCCCTACACGATCAAAGATTGATCATATCTATCACTTAACTCCTACTAATAGAGATTATATCAAACCCACTAAGGAAGGCAATATACCATGGGAATCAGCTTCCTCAATTAGTGGTGATTCAGATGCTCATATGATTAATTGGGTGTGTGGAGATCACAAAATAAGACCCATGCAAATGGTGTTTGCCACAAAAAGACAGCTACCTCAATATTTTGCTACAAAATATTTGGCAGTGTTCCTCACAGAATGGAGAATTATATCCCAGATATAGAGATGCGAGTCAATGCACTAAATTATGCATTGAAAGGGGTTGCAGCGAGTTGGTGAGTTGTTCATAGGTCCAACAAACTCCATTGGGAGGAAGTGTACAAAATGTTGCGGGATAGATTTCATGTTGCAACTTCTATCTCAGAAAAGTGACCGTTCTTCCAAGAGGGCCAATGTCCCACACCCAGAGCCATATAGGGTGTGTGGAGATCACAAAGTAAGACCCATGCAAATGGTGTTTGCCACAAAAAGACAGCTACCTCAATATTTTGCTACAAAATATTTGGCAATGTTCCCTCACAAAATGGAGAATTATATCCCAGATATAGAGATGCGGGTCAATGCACTAAATTATGCATTGAAAGGGGTTGCGGCGAGTTGGTGATTTGTTCATAGGTCCAACAAACTCCATTGGGAGGAAATGTGCAAAATGTTGCGGGATAGATTTCATGTTGCAACTTCTATCTCAGAAAAGTGACCGTTCTTCCAAGAGGGCCAATGTCCCCACACCCAGAGCCATATAGGGTGTCTTGGTTAGTAAAGGGGCATGAAATCACAGTGTGGGGGCAATGTGAGATTGATATGCAGATAGGTTTGTATCAAGATATTGTTTTATGTGATGTGTTTCCAATGGATGCAAGCCATATCATGTTAGGAAGGCCATGGCAGTTTGATAACAAAGCTTGGTATAATGGTGAAGACAACGTGGTTACTGTTGAGAAGAATGGAAAGAAGTGAAGACTTCTTGCATTAAAGGACGAGAATGAAACAAAACAGCATAAAAACCATTTGGTTTTGTCAAATGCAAAGAAAGAAACCATAACAAAAGAAGAAGAGAAATGGCCATTTTCAGATCGTGTTTCAGCTGAGTTTGCTGATAAAGAGGCAATGGAGAAAGAGTAGTTATTTTTAGTGAACCTGGAGAAAGGTGAAGTGGTACTTAAGCTAGAAAGTAACCTGTATATTGGGGAAAAAGCACATGAATACTCAATGTGGGATCATGGGAATGAAGCTCAAAGTTGTTTCTCTCTTCAAGAGGAAACAAAAATGGTGAAAAGAGAAGGGAAAATCTGCAAATTCGGTTGAAAATAATCACTTGTTTGAACAACAAATAAAAGGGGCATTCCAAAATGAGATAAATGAACTGTTAGATAACCATAAAGGTTGAAATGGACCAAGAGGATGCTGTAACAACAGAAGTTGAGACACTATTTGATGCAGCCCTGAAATCCACAATGGAAAAGGAAATAAATGCACACTTAGAGGAGCAGCAATGAAGGTCATGATGCACCAACACAAGACCTTTGCAATTCAAGAAGAGAATGAAGGGACTCAAGCTAATCAGGCAAAGATTGAACTTGTTGCAGTCCCACATACGGCAGAGAATAAGAAGACAGAGATTCGCAATGTGAACATTGTGAAGACCAAGGAAGAAGAATCATTGAGAATGAGGATTATGGATGGAGAAAACAGACTGATGGTGAAATGTAGAGAGTTTGGAAGAGGAAAAGGAAGAACGAAAATGTAGAAATAAAATAACCCAAAAAAAGCTGGAAACAAAGAAGATTTAAAACGAAAAAATCAAAGTTTAGTATCATCATGTGAGCGGAAGCTCACATTTTCACTTACCCAGGGTGTTTGATGCAGGAGCATCCTAGGGGTATGGTAATCCACAACACCCAAAAACATCAGTAGGCAATAAGTATGGAGTGTCATAAAAAGGGGATGATGTTTGAATTCATCCTTTTGACTCGTTGCTTTTTCCTTGAACTAAGCATCGGAAAAACTAAATATGCAATCACCTTGGTCGATATGATTCGACTACTTGGGATCATCGTGACTTCATATTTATCACTCCATGATTTCAAACAAGTAGCAACAGTCCTCAATGCAATCAAAACTCTGATTTTTCCAACAAAGTACAAGATCTACATGGAATGTGCAAGTTTAGAGGATGGGATAGGGTTCGCTAGAAAAGACAGAGTAGTTACTAATGGTCGTGATGCATAATTCATATCCCAACAAGAAAGCTTCGGTTTCCTTTTAATCTCAATATGTGCAGGCTGTTTTTGAACATGTCGAGGCCGCTTTTGGGGGCAAAGCTCTTGGGAAAGATGACACGCGTCCCATAAGGAAGGGGGAATGGTTGGAGATGTAAACGAGAGGCTGTATAACGTGGGAGGAGGCATCCAACACTTCGGATCATGAGACTTTTCAGAGGAGTTCCATTTTTTTCATGTGTTGACATTTCATCAAACACTTGGCATCCATAAGACAAGGTTTGAAGTCCTCAGAAAATCTCAAAAAAAATAATTATGCATATTTTTTAATTTTATTATGTACATGGTGTAGCCAAAGATGTTTGGCAAAAGATAGAGTAGGTCTGGAGTTACAAGAGCAAGAAATCTTCCCAAAGATACCTTGGAAAGAAGCCAAAACGCCATTTTTTTAATGGTTGTTAAAAAACCCAATGAAAGTGGAGTCAAAGGGATGCCCATGGGAGGCAGAAACGGAGAAGAAACTGAACCTGGGCAGCAGCAGCAAGGAAAAACGAAAAAGACAGTCAAACAAGGAAGAAAAGGGAGCGTTTTGGGCATATAGAGGCTGAAGCCACAGGGGGGCTCCCACGAAGATCTGAAACCAGTTTCAAAATGGGTTTTTGTCCCTAATGATGGGCATATAAAGTTTTAATGGAAAATTTTGAGTGTGGATGAGAAATCAGTCTGGGAAATTTAGCCTAATTGTTTGACAAAATGCCTAGAATCCTTCTTTGGCTGTTGTAACCCAAGGAAAGAGTTATTGAACCTGCTGTAGGTTGGTGTTTGGCCATGAGAACACTGCTCTGAGTGGAAAGCATTTGAGTTAAGAACTTTTGTGTGCATGAAGTCCATTGTATGCCTTTGAAAAGGCCCAAAAAAACTCCATTTTAATAGAAAATCCAGTCCATGTTTGAGTTGGGCTCCATATGGCATTACATAACTTATAGAATACCTTGTGATAGTCAATTTGAGTACTCATACCCCATATCCACTCTCTCTTTCAAGCAAATTTGAAGTTTAATGCAATTTACTTGTTTACTAGTTAAAATTTTCCGTTATATGACAGATTTTCTAAAGTTCTTGCAATGGGTCACCAAAAGGGGTGGAACAACATGAATCTGGTACGAAAACAATGGGAAGCTTTGTTTGGGCTGCTAGGACTCAGTTGCCATTCAATTAGCCCCATCACATTTCCAAAGTTTCATGTCAATTTTGCACTTCAGTGTCATTTCAAATATGTTTTTGTGTTTGAGACATTGTGGAAATACTGAAAAAATGAAATAACAGTGCCCCAAAGCGTTTCCGGTAACTTAGTCAAAAAAGCATCAAATAATGTGATTAAGGCACACTATAATTGGACTTAAGGCACTAGGAATGGGCCAAACCTACTTTCTTTATCTAAAATCCACTGTCATGAATGACTTTTAAATTGGCTCTTAGCTCCAGCACATCTAGCGTTCCTACTGTGCAAACTTGGTGGGCTGACTTGGCTCCAAGTAACAGTGGAAAACCCATCAACAAAGTGTGCCCAACTATTGGCATCCCTCCCCTATATAAGTATGTTTTTCGCAGATCAAAAAAGAAACTCTAACAAATTTATGACGCCGCTGCGAGGTACAACTGAATATAACACAAAAATATGCTAAAACTTAAGAGAGACAATTTAATAGAACACAAAAATATGCTATAACTATCTAAACTTTAAGCATTCAATTATATGCATATGGATTTCAACATTACATATTTATATATTGAACCTTGGAGCATTGGCATGTTTGCCATGTAATGAATTTTAATTCCAACCAGTTTATGATGCCATTGAGAGATACAATTGAACAACATGGAAAAATAAACCATAACCATGTAAAACATTGATATTGACATTGATTTCTACATTGTCCTTCTTTATCTAATAACATATGTGCAGTGAATGTTTGCCAAGTAAAATCTGTTTGACAGTAACATGAACTGCATTGCAATACATGAAGAGGAAAAGTGTGCATAACATTGGAAGTTCTTAAAAAGGAACTTAAATCATTATCAAGCCATAAAACATGGAAATGAAATAAGATAGCAGACATAGAGAGCTAGCACAAACCTAAAAACCATTGGGCAGTAGTCTTTCCACTTGAAGTCCACTGATTGGTGAGGGGGTGTCAATTGAGTACCCTCTCTAGGAAACTTCATCCAAATACGTGCCCGAGGACCAAAATCTGATGATCTAACCTCTCGCCTGGGTATTGGGGTGATTTTACCCACAGTGTACCTGTTACCATCAGATACCAATGAAAATCATTTTTTGATATGTACTTGTCATAAAAAATTAATAATGACAGCCAAAGATCAAGACAAAGCCAGACATTTTCTACTCTACTAACATTACCTATTTAGAACATAGCGTATAAAATGTAATAGGGCTGCAATTTCCTTGGCTCCCCTGATCCTAAAATAAATTACCTGAGAGACGGCATCTCAACAAATTGCTGCACCTAAATTCTTAGTTTTATGATGACATTAAAAATTAAAAAACTTGTACTTTCATATTGACAAGCTCATAGCATATGATTTTGAAATTATCTGAAAGACTTAAAAAAACCATTGAAAGGAAGAAGAGAGCTCCGTAAAGACTCTGAAAAAATAGAATTTATGGATCTTTAAGGATACTGATTTGAAATCCAAAAGAGCCACTAGGGTAAAAGTGCTAGAGGACTGATTGTGAAGGGGAACTAGAGTAAACGAGCCACTTTGCAACCTACTGTCATCTGATGTTCTGCGTTTAATGAATTATACTTTTGTATATAACACCATGCATGAATAATTTGTATAACACTGTGCATGGATAAGGGGCCAGATTGGCCTAGAGTCATGTTTCAGTGATGGAAATCCCTTGAAACATGGCTTAAATTATAAGTTTCGATGTTTTCCTTAATGTATAGATGCTTCCATAGAGTGGCATATTGAGTTAAAAGTATAGTCTAGGCCGGAGAATTTCTTAGAAAATAGTGACCAACGCTTAATTAGGGTGTCATAAAACCGGCACAACTGATTCTTTGAAATTTGTTCCTGCATGTTAATTAGATGCCATGCTCGTGCAGGGAAGAGTTAAAAAATTTAAGTCCATTTCAGCACCACTTTTATATTCTGGAAGCCTTGGAAATGCCTTGCATTTGCATGAAAATGGATCAACATCACTCGTGTCATAGAAAGGCAAATATTTTCCAAGTACACTGCAGATTTAAGAATGAGCAAGACTTTTTGAAGTAAAATGTACATTTTTATTACAAGATATAATTGTCTGTGAGGTAAGCATATGAGATCAGAAGCGAATCCATGTAATTTATATGCGAGCAAACATCATAACAAGTATATTTTTTACTGATTATGCACACATACCATTTTCTTCAAGAGCCATATGGAAATCCCAAGGAAGAAGCATTGATTGTGAACGTACTGATAAGACTTAATAATCCTAGCAGAAATCTTGAATAGAGTTTTGTAATTGTAATAATCGTATTTGTGAATATGATGACCATTTTAGATTGTCACAGACCCCTTTGCTTATTGTTATATCATTGTTCCACATGCCATAAAGTTAAACTGTCCAATCAAGTAAAGGGATAGCCTAATGCTGAAGTCACGGGCTCAAAGAGACCCATAACCTTATGTCAGGAATATGATTAATATATGTCAAAATTTAAGAATATAATTAATACACTAAACCCTTAATAATTGATGAGCTCTTTTTCATTATAACATTTATTAAAAGGTTTTTTTGCTTTAGGCCTACATGCATACCACATGGAAACCCACGTACGATAGCAGGACATTGCCGTTTGTATCCTAGTTCTGTAGCCTTACATTCTCAAATTATGAACATGCACGCACTATTTAATAGATAATGTGCCAATAATAATTTGGAAAAGAAAACACAATTTACCTTATACCCAGCTGCAAGTTGAGCATTAAATCATAACTTCTGTGGCCTTTAATTATTGTTTCACCTGGTTTTTTCACCTCTTGTCGCTTCTGTCGCCGCCTTGTGCTTTTAGATGGCATGACAAACATATTATCCTTCACCAATTCATTGATCAGGACACCTTGTGCATACTCTCTTTCCAGCACTGGTATATTCACATCATCTTTTTCTTTTTCATCACATTCTAAAATAGGTTCTCCAGCAGTCCACGTGCCATCTTGTCCAATGACATTTTCAAGAGCACCTTCAAGACTCCAGCGTCTTTGCAAAGATATGTTTCTGGTATGTGTATATTCTGAGCTTCTTGTCACTTCATCTGTAAGTAGTTTGTCCAAAGAACCACGATTTGCTCTGCGAAACCTGCGCACCTTAAACTGCCCCATGTCCAGTGAAGAAGCATGACCTAACTTTGAAGAGCCATGGTTTACATGCCATTGGGCTGAGTTTGTTTCTCGGCCTCCCTTCACAATAGAATTGTGCCATGCTCCACGTAATAATGGAAGTCTGCTGCCAACTGGGTGAAAGGTCCCTTTTCCATCCTTTAAACCCTTGCTCCATGTCCCCACATAGCAACTCCCATCTTCCCAAGTGTAGACTCCAAATCCATGCACCACTCCATCCACCCAGCATCCGTCAAATGAATCTCCATTTGCCCAAGTCAAAATACCGTTGCCACACATTTTACCTCCTTTCCAATCCCCCATGTAAACATTTCCATTTTCCCATACATACCTCCCAGGTCCCTCTGGTATTCCCTGATCCCATGAACCTTCATAAAAATCCCCATTTGGATATCGTTTCTTCCCCAATCCATGTTTGACATTCAAACTCCAATCTCCTTTATAAGTTGTTCCGTCAATTCCAGTATATGTTCCAACACCATGCATGTACCCGCCCGAAAAGTCCCCTTCATAAGTAGCTCCAGAGGGCCACGAAATTTTTCCCTTTCCAGTTTTTTTCCCTCTTACCCATTCTCCTTCATACATGCACCCATCTGACCATAAATACTTTCCTGAGCCATCTGGAACGCTCCCTCGAAGTGAACCGGTGTAAAAATCACCATTTGGCAATATTTTTTCCCCTATTCTGTAGAATCCTATTTCAATTGAATTTCTAGCATCCTCCCCATCCGAAACAGTAGAATGTTGTTCCCTTTCACTGAAGGAATTTGATTCTAAGGACAAATTTATTTCTTCAACCAAGGGCTGTGCTGTTTTTTCCTCATCATCAACATGAGCTACAGGACCAGACATGCAGAATCCCCCTGAAGGTGCCGTTTTTTAATAAATGAATCTATCCAGGATTCAACGATGCCAATACATATTGTGGAAAAGTATTAATGGCTTGCATAGGACACAATTGGCTCTCAGAGGACAACTTTTCATCTCCTACACCTGCCTGAACCTGATCCAAAAATATATCAAGTAGGATATGTATCAGATTGAAAAGAGTCTTTATCAGAACATATATACTGCCGTGATGCTACCGAATACTTAGTGCCATTCTTCAATGAGTACAAAATTGATGAGGGGAAGAGAAAACAATTATTTGACTGTCTGTGTTTCTTTACTCCTTTTCTACATATCCATTTGGCTCTCTTCTAAAACCCAACAGGATGTACAAACACATAAATGAAAACCGTCCGTTCTCATATGTATCTTAGAATACACAATTTTAAGATGTAGATTAGTAAAATCTGCCATAAAACATAAACAATCCCAAGCACAAACAAGCATGAAATTAACATTAAGATTAGATCATACCTTCACACAACCTTCTGTACTGACTTTGATAGGGGATCATAAATGCTACTGCTTTTTCATGTTAAGATAAAGCCTCCGTAGCATGTAGCAAAGCAGATACCTGCAAATAAAAATCTTGATAGAAAAAAGAACAGAAGCGTATAAGTCCAAATAAAGACCCAGCTGAAGCTCCATTCTTCTAAAAACATTTGCAAAATTCCCCATCAAAAAATTGGATCATAATAAGCATGCAACAAAAGCCTAAAACATGTTGGTATAAGTGAGCATCTACAACAGATGAAGAAAGCATATGCCATTTTTCTGGCTGCCACACAAGACAAAAGGAAAACAATTTAGCCAGCAAAGATCAGACATACAGTTCCATTCGGGGAAATGAAAAGCAGAAATCCAACCCTCATTCAAGGATTCCCCAAAAGACAGCTAAATAAAATGGATTTCCCTTTTAAAGTATGTTTGGGCTTCCTAGGAAAAAGAATCATGGGATAGCAGGAAGAGGACCTATTTCTAACAAGGATAACAAAGTTATTTTAACCCTTTGTCATATTGAATTTTCTACCTGTTCACATGTTGCATTGATCGCATGCAAATTTCTATGCTATGTGAATTCTTTTCCTGCAATTACTTTCTAGTTTTCTTCAATGGGAAGTAAATCCACTTATCCCCGCTAGGTGTGGGCTACACCCATGTATAATGTATATATTTCTTGTTCATCTTCCTAGATTTTCTTTAATTTTGGCGATCAGTTTTATGCCCAAGAACTTGATGCAGACAATGAAGTCAACAAACTATGATAACTGGAGCTTGTATATGACATGTGGCAAACCATTAGGTAATGCGAGGAATACAAAACAGATACGAGAAAAAAACCAAAAAATAAATCTTATATTAATGCCTGTAAAATACCAAAATACGTCAAAGGGACTTGAAACTACACTAAGTAACATTAAAGAAGTCCTAGGGTTAAAAAGACCCTAGATTATGAAAAGAAACTTAAAAATAAGCATTAAAGAAATGCAAACATAACTAAAAAATGGTATAACCCCAAATTATATGATCTAACCGTAAAAGACGAATCTTCATTTAGAGAGCTAGCTACTTTTAAATGTTGGGGAGTGATATGTGATGCATGTGCCTTGATTAAAAAATCCAATCATAAGAGTGCCACTTTTATTAAACCATGTCTTTCATCCAATCCAGACATAAAAAGTTCAGTACCAAGTTGGCACAATTTTTCAACTTGGGAAAAATTAGATTATATAAATAAGCTCTACCTATCCACCTCCAGCAACTTGTTTTTTATATATGGTGGCCACCTTAGATGAAAATATGGATTACTTCGTGTTCTTGCATCTTATATGAGTTCTCAAACCTATAAGTTCTTAAGAAGCCTAAATTTGTTATGGGCTACACGAGATTTCTGCTGCAATGTTATCGAGCCACTGATCTGATAGTGGGCCAGCAAGTGCTTGTCTAAATTTGCAAATGTTTGTTTGATTTGGAAGCGGCCAACAAGAAGGTTCATCATCTTGTACTGGCCAAGATGCACTGTAGACTCAGGCAGTTGATGAATAGAATCTCCTCTTGATTTGGTATTGGCTGGCAAGGAGCCTGGTAGTGGACAGAAATGTAGTTTATTACTGTAGCATAAGTGTTTTGAGTGGTATGAGATTTGTCTGGTACAAAATCTTAGCCCTATTTACCCAAAAAAAGGAGGAAAAAATCACAAAAATTTGAAAAACCAAACTTACCTATTATCAAATTCCCGGTTTCCTAAAAACAATCAGAACTTGATTCTCTCGTTTCAGTATGTTCCCAATAGATGAATGGTATATTGACTGTCTATGTTATATATATCTTAGTTTTTTTAACTTAAGAACCACAATTTTAGCTAGTTTATCAGAAAGCATATCATTTGTCCTTGGATTACAACTGACCTTCAAATTTTCAAACCAACTATTTAAAACCTGTTAATCCACGTTCAGGAACCAGGAATTTATCCAGTCACAAATTATGACACTGATCACTATTAATGGCTCTTCTCAAATTAACAGATGACTAATGCGTCTTTCTAGAAATAATTTTGTTCCTAAAATGAGAGCATTGTAATATTCTATAGATGATTCTCCCCACAACTTTGGTGTTGTCAAGTGCCTATACCCATCACTAAGGCGGATTTAGATTCAAGAGTTTCCAAATGATTATCTGAAGCTCAAAACCATTTTTCCAGCAGAATGCAATGTTTCATGCACACTACAATGGTTTTAATGGTAAATTTATCAATTAAAGCTACAAACTAAAACTGTAAACTAGATGTACCACAGAAGGCGGCCTCCCAGGGGAACTCTTCGAATAGCATAAAAACTGCATGACAATAAAGAATGGATAACTAAAAGGGTTATAGCCCAACACTTATCTGTTGATAAATGAAATACACGAGAGATTTACTAAAGGGTTGCTTTCCACCAAGCTGTTGCAAATTACTCGCACAACCCAGAAAACTCACAATATATCTACCACCCATAAAAGGTCAGTACCCTGTCAGGCCAAGAAATCCACTTAGAATTTTGAGTGTCGTCGGTTTTGGACAATTTGTCATAGCCTCAATTTTGGCAGGGTCAACACAAACACCAACAGCTGATACAATATGTCCGAGTTAATTGACCTCTGGTTTCCCAAAATAATGATTTAGAACGTTTGGCACATAAGTGGTTCTCAGCAAGAATTTGCAAAGCAATGTTGAGGTGGTTGAGGTGATCCTCTCAAGTTCGGCTGTAGATGAGGATGTCATCAAAGAAGACCAAGATGAACTTCCATAAGAAGGGGCAGAATACTTTGTTCATTACACCTTGAGATGTGGAAGGGGCATTGGCATGTGGTGTACACTTAAAGTTGATCACCCCATTTATGTCATGTCCCCTTTTTAAAATAGAAGAAAAATTAATAAAGTTAATATTTTAAGTTGTCTAAGTGACTTATCTTTTATTTTATTAAAAAAGTGACAACTTAATATTACTTTATTATTATTAGAAGTAAAAGAAAAGGGTGAGAAAAGACAAAAGTGAAAATAAAACTATAAAGAGGGGTGTTCAGTTCATGGGTGATCATATTTTGCCTATTATCAATTACACTTTTGCAAGTTTGAGCATCTGCTTCAACCTTCAGCCTTCGAGGACGAAAACCCTCCAATGGATAAGGAGACTTGATGACGAAAACCCTCTGGTCTTGTGAGGTGGTTCCATTCAGGAACTACAATTGTGCTTTCAAATCAGGATACTGTCAAAATTCTGCATTGGAAGCTCATCAGGCAGATTTATCATATCTCCAACTCCTTCCAAGGTTCATGCTAGGGTTCTTGACCAGCCGTAACAGCTATAGCAGCATCCATACATCCCTACATTGTTGACATCATCATTTTCAACCCTAAATCAATCCTCTATAGTGATATCAGCCCTAAATAAGATTGCTACAGTGACACTACAGCCGTGCTAGGGTTTCAGACCTATCGTTTCAGACTTTTGGGCATTGTTGGCAACTAGGCAATCATTCTTCAGCGATCTGTACATCATTTCCAGCCAGCAGTACCTTCCATTCAGTCATTTTCAGCTTGTGACAGCATCATCAGCCAGCTTGGACACCATTTCCAGCGAACCAATTCATTTGTACGATCAGAGGTACAAGCATAGGTTCTACCCTTAGGGTTTGTTGTTTGTAAATGCGAAGTGGGTATAAAAATCTATGGTTACAATTCTAAATTTTGCATGCATAATTTTGGCTAGGATTTCAGCCAAAAATTCTACTCTTTGTGGGCATTCAGCTACTTTAATTATTTCTATAAAATTCCAAGTTAAAATGGACTTATCCTTAATTTTCAAAATTCAGGATTTATTTAGAATCTCATATTTATTCTTAAAAAAGGGTTTGTCGACAAATCCTATAATTCGGTATGTCAACCAAAAGAGGACATTACACAGTGACTGGTGTCCTCCTTTCATCTCATTATAGCTCTTTGGGAATTAGTAACTCTATAATGCGAGCCATTTCTACATAGCACCAATTATCTCCAACATTGACAATTTTAGCCCTGAACTTAGTTCCAATATTGACCTTTTTTTAGAGCAGTGATTCATTAAAATACTTTTGGTTGTCCCTTCGTGCATCTTCTACTCCTCATTCCCCCACTAAAGTCGCTATGTTCAAGTGGATAATGTCATCCTCAGGTTCTTTCTCCCCCTTTATTTTGCAAATAGATTTCAATCTCCAATCTTTCCTCTTGCGTGTACTCTTGTTCTGGAATGCAACTTGATGCATCTTACTCACTTTCTTCTTGATCAGCTGACCTGATTTTGGAGTCGATCTCTCAAAAAAGCTTATGACTTGCGAATTCTTGTCCCTCGTGCATGACATGTACCCAATCCTCCATTTGTGCATCATCTTGAAAATCGCCCTCATCATCTTTTGAAGAAACTCAACCAACTTAGGTTCCTAAAATTGGAATGTTGGTTTTTAACTAAAATTATCCTTTATGCCCTCCCAATCTGTTGTTTCTCTTTGGGTCTCACTCAAAATTTACAATGTATGGGCCCGTGCTTTGAGGGTACTATAGAAGGCATGCACCCAAAGCCACAGGTTTTTGGAGTCCAAGTTTTTTGGTTTTGCAAGTTGCTGGCGCTAAACTCTAATATAAGGTAACCTCTCTCCTCCTTTTGACTTTCAGATCACTTGCATATCTAGTATTATCTTCAAGCATAACTTACAGGTAGCAAAATGATTGCAGCAAAAATCAGTATCCACCCTTGTTAGTTTTACTTTAATGTATATGCGCACACATTAAAGTGGGGCATTATGTAGACATCAAATTTTGGTACAGGTCTTGTAATTGCAATGTTATTATCATTGGTTCCAATTGGGCTCTTATTGGCACATTTTCCTTTGTGTTAAGCCCCACACAGCCTTTCCTCATCACCATTTCACTCTTGACCATCTTCAAATCTATCATTTGTTTGTCTGGAGATACTCACAAATACTTCTGCAAACCTTTGGTTCTTTGTTTCCTGAGTTTGGTCGCCTTGACCATTATCAGGCAGTCCAATAATGGTCTAATCACTGTTGGACCATCTCAATAGCGATCATGTTGATTGTGGGTCCTTTGTTCCCTTTCACAATGTTTCATTGTGCCCTAATTGTCAGCGTGTGCACTAACACAGTTCTAATTTAATTAATTATATTGTATTACTCCCCCTTACTAACAAATGATTCATGATGGAAAGAATTATTTCTATTATATTTTTCCAATCTTCTATCTACCTTATATAGCCTCCAAAAGCTCTTCACAAAGGAGGCATCCCATCCAAGAGGCACCCTTTCATCAAAAGGTGTGCATTTAATTTTATTTTAATTAAATCACCAAGTGGGGTGATTTACCAAGGCAGCCATCTATCAAGCGGGTCGGCCCAACAATGATGGGCATTAATATATATCTTAAGAGGGGCGACTTAAGACTTAAACAACCTTCATTGAGCGCTCATTCAAAACTTCTTTAATGTTGGTCCCTTCATGAATCGCTGCTGCAAATTAAGTATATTTTATTGTTGGTCGGCCTTGTTAATTATTGTTGATTGCCCTTCACCTTAAATTCGAAAAATCACTTGCATCTATTCTTGGGCCCTTTGAATTGCAATCTTGTGACATTAATAATAATTCCGTTGCATTGATGACACTTCAATTGGTAATTCTGTTGACTTTCATTACATTAATTATAATGCCTTTGACATCAATGACAATATTCCAACAATCTCCCCCTTTATCATTGATGGCAATCTTGTAGAAAAATAGTACATGAACTCCCCCTTGATGTAGTTCTCCTTTGCTCCCCCTTTCTTTAGTTCTCCCCCTTTGACATCAATGGCAAAGAGACATACAACACAATCACAATGTAAATCACCAAAATATCCATGGAGCTGAATAATGCAATGATTAGCTCTCCCTTAATCCATGCTTCTATTGACGGATTTAATGACTAGATGAAGAATGGATCACTCCCAATTTCTACCTTAAAAACTCAAAAGTTTCTTTTGGGAGGGGCTTCGTGAAGATATCTGCTATTTGTTCCTTTGTGGCAATGTACTCCATCTTTACTTGTTGATCTGCAACCTGTTTTCTTAATAAGTGATACTTGATTGGAATGTGTTTTGTTCTAGAGTGCATAACCGGATTCTTTGAAATGTTTATGGCACTAGCATTAGCACAGAGTATTGAGATTGGATGTTCATATTCTATCTTAAAATCTTTCAACGTCTGCTTCATCCAAAGGACTTGTGTACAACAAGACACTGCTGCTATGTATTCTGCTTCAACCATAGATAAAGAAACGGAAGGCTATTTTTTGCTTAGCCATGACACTAGATTTTTGCCACGAAAGAATGCTCCTCCACTTGTACTGTTTCTGTCATCAACAATTCCTGCCCAATCTGCATCTGTGTATGTTGTTAGTGTGAAATCTTCACCTCTTGGATACCACAAACCATAATCCAAAGTGCTTTTTAGATATTTGAATATCCTTTTGACCGCTTGCACATGTGTTTCTTTTGGGTCTGCTTGAAAACGTGCTACCAAGCCTACAACCTGCATGATGTCTGGCCTTGATGCCGTGGTGTATAACAAGCTTCCAATCATGGATCTATAAAGCGTCTGGTTTGCTTCAAGAGATTCATCATCTTTACTTAATTTGCATCCTGTAACCATGCGTGTGCTAATAGGTGTGCAATCTTCCATTCTGAACTTCTTCAACATCTCCTTTATATACTTGGTTTGGGAAATAAATATTCCTTTGCTAGATTGAGAAATTTGCAAACCAAGGAAAAATGACAACTCACCCAACGTGGACATTCCAAACTCCTTTTGCATATCTTTTGCAAATTCTTAGGACATTCGTTCACTATCTTATCCAAAAATGATATCATCCACATATACCACAACAATCAATTGATTCTCACCTTCGGTCTTGATATAAAGATTACTATCAGCAACTCCCCTTTTAAAACATTGTTCTTGTAGATATTTATCAAGCCTTGAATACCAGGCTCTAGGGGATTGCTTTAGCCCATATATTGCCTTCTTCAATCTGCACACATAGTCCTTGTTTTGTAATAGAAGGAAACCTTCCGGTTGTTCAATATATACTTCTTCCTCTAATTCGCCCTTTAGAAAAGCAGATTTCACATCCATTTGATAAACTTTGAAGTTCTTAAAACCAGCATATGCCAAAAACATTCTAATGGCTTCTTATCTCGCAATAGGGGCAAAGGTTTCTTCAAAATTAATACCTTCCACTTGAGCATACCCCTTGCAAATCAACCATGCTTTATTTCTTGTTACTTGGCCATCTTCATTTAGCGTATTCCTGAACACCCACTTGGTACCAATTACATTCTTGTCTTTTGGTCTAGGAACGAGTTCCCATGTCTCATTCTTTTCAATTTGATTCAATTCTTCTTTTATAGCATCACTCCAATGCTTGTCATTGCTAGTTTTTGCAAGATTTTTGGGCTCTATTTTGGATAACAGGGAGAAGTTTACTTGCTTAGGTGTACTCACAAATCTTCTTCTAGTTTGTACCCCAGCATCAATATCACCAATAATTTGACTTTCAGAATGATGCTTTTGAACAAATAGAGATGGTGCCTTTGTATCTTCCTGCTCCATTTCTTCTTGTTTTTCTACTTCTTCTTTGAAATATGGCTCCTCTGAATGACCATTTGTTCGTGCACTTGCTTTTTGAGACCTTGTTTCATCCATCTTCACACTGACACTTTCTACGATTGTTTGCAGCCTTTTATTATAACATCTATAAGCTTTACTTTTTGAGGAATATCCAAAAAAAATTCCTTCATCAGCTCTTGATTCGAACTTTCCCAAGTCTTCTTCATCTCTCTTAATGAAGCATTTGCTCCCGAACACTGAAATATTTAACTGATGTTGGTCTACCCTTCCATAACTCATAAGGGGTTTTGCTATTGTTTACTCTGATTTGTCCTCTATTCAAAATGTAGACTACGGTGTTAACTGCTTCTCTCCAAAACCTGTCTGATAACTTAGATTCATTTAACATTGTTCTAATCATTTCTTGAACAGTTCGATTCTTTCTACAACTCCATTTTGCTATGGAGTCCTTGCAGCTGAGAAATGCCTTTTTATTCCATGCTCCTCACAAAAGTCATTGAATTCATTTGAGAGGAACTCACCTCCTCGATCTGATCTCAAGCACTTGATCTTTAAGTTTCATTTTCAACCAAAGCTTTAAACTTCTCGAACGCCTCAGATTTTTCTTTTAGAAAGGCAACCCATGTCATTCTGGAATAATCATCAATGAGCAACATAAAGTAGCTCTCACCTTGTATGCTTTGATTCTTGTAGGCCCGCAAAGGTCTATATGAATCAGTTCCAATAGCTTGGTGGTTGAGTACTCCTTTGACTTGAAACTCGTTCTTGTGGTTGAGTACTGCTTGCAAAGAATGTTTGACGCTTTTGTAATCTTCAGCATATCTCTTATGGCTTGTCTAGTGCTGATTTTCACTAGATTATCGAAGTTCATAAGACCCATCCTTCTATGCCATAGCCAGCGTTCATCAATTTGACTCATGTAGCATTTCTCTCCCTTAACTTCACTGAGTATGTACATGTTTGTTGTTTTGTTTGCATCTGCAACTAATTTTCTTGCGTCTGTTTTCCTGATCTCACAAACTTGAGCATAAAACGTGAGAGTGTGTTTTTGATCCCACATTTGACTGACACTTAGAAGGTTATGCTTCAAGCCCTCAACAACAATACATTTTTTGTTTTTGTTTTTCCATTACCAAGGCTAAGGGTACCTTTTCCAGCTATTCATGTTGTGGCATTATCTCCAAATTTTACCGTGCCTTCATTCATTTCCTTCAAGGAGAAATTTTCTCTTGTCCCCAATCATGTGACTTGAGCATCCACTGTCAATATACCATTGTTGCCCTTCATCTTGTGCATGAAATGTTGCTTGCACAAGCATAAATTTCTCCTTGTCTTGATTAACTTCCTCTTGCTTCTGTTACCAGATTTTTGTAGGTTTTGTTTTCTTTACAACAAGAGCATTCACTATTTTGTTCTGTCTAGGGGGTTCTACAACAACACTTCTACAGAACCGTGTTATATGTCCATAGTTATTACAATTATAAGATACAATGTTATTCTCTTTGTAATTCGATAATGGGGCAAATGAGATATAGTTTCTACTTGAAACTCCATAAGTACTTCTCCCATTGTCCCATGCATACCTATTTCTTGCATGTGTCCTACACTCCATTGCTCTATGCCCAAAATGATTGCATAAATAACAATAACCATAGAAGGAACTTGTGTATTTGATCACATTATACTATCTTGGAGGGAATATTCTTCTGAAATTTTCTATGGGTATGTTCTTACCTTTGTTGTCTTTGGGAGGACTAACATGCTCTTTCTTCTTATCGCTTCCACTATTTACGGACTCCTTTAGTGCATCCATATAGCTTTTGGGCTTCTCTGCATATACTTTCTTTGGTGGTTCTATAATTTTTGAACTCTGCCCTTCTTTAGTGCCCTTCTGGTTCTCTTCATAACCTAGACCAATTTTAATGAATGGTGACCTTCGACAATTTAGGATGTCACCCATCTTTCAGCGCTCTCTCAAACTTTAAGCTGTTTTTCAGCTGGGTAGTGGTCTTCTCCAAATCTATTCTTAACACAACCATTTCAGATTCTAACTTTTTGCATTCGTCTCCCTTTGTTTTTAGTTGGGCTCTCACCTCCTCTATCCTTTTTACTTCTTCTAATTGATTAATTAGGCCAATGATTACCTTTTCTGATTCCTCAACATTTTGTGACATTCTTGTTTTCAAAGCACAATCTTCTTCATATTTTTAAATCTATAATCTTTGTTTCAGATTCTTTTTCTTAAGCACTTTTATCTCACCTAAAGCACAGATGAGTTTTTCTTCAAGATCTACCTCTCCATCTTCGACATCTTCCTCTTCCAAGGTGTCTTCACTTGTAGAGGCATCATTTCTTATTTCTAAATCCATGAACAGAGTTTCTTCTCTGTCACTGTCTAAATGCTCCCATCGCTCTCCTCAGCTGAGATCCTTTTTGGAATAGAGGTTTTTCTTGTACTTACTAAACTTTTTCTTATATTCGTTTTGTTTGAAATTTTTCTTGTATTGAGGTTTGTTTTCCTTCTTATTCATTTCCTCATTATGATTTTCCTCATCATTGCTATCATCCTTATGTGGACATTTCGCAGCAAAATGTCCTATTTTACCACAATAGGAACACTTGAAAGGTAGCTTACCTTTGTATTTGCCGGATCCCTTTCTAAGCTTTCTGACAAATAGAGCCTCCTCATCTTGTTCGTCACTTGATTCAAGCTCTTTATTTTTCCCATTCTTTGAAGCTTTGGAGGTTGCTTTCCTTTTTGATGGCTTTTCTTTTTCGGTTCTCATTTCATAAGCCGTGAGTATCCCATGCAGCTTATTCATTGTTAATGAGTCTAGATCCTTTATCTCTTCAATAGCAAAAACTTTTGCATCAAATCTTAAGGGTAAAAACCTTAGTACCTTTTGAACCATTACGAATTCTTCAACTTTTTCACCAAGCCATCTGATGGTGTTAACAATCTCATCCACACGAAGAAGATATGCCGCAACATTTTCTTCATCTTTCATTTTCAAGCTCTCAAACTGTCTCCTATGAGTTTGGAGTTTTGCCTTCTTCACTTTGTTGTCACCCTCATAGATGATCTGAAGTTTATCCTAGTTGTCCTTTGCCGAATTGCAATGCATTACTTTGACAAATTCCGGTTCTTATAACCCACACAAAATTGCGTTGCCTTCATTTCCGTTGTATACGTTGGTGGAGTTTGTGGCATTATTTATCCAATTACTACTGCTTGCCAGATATCAAAGCCAAGGGCCATTAGATATGTTCGCATCCTTATGCTCCAGAATGCATAGTTTGTTCCGTCGAACAATGGAACCTTGTTTGTGGAGAAATCTTCTTGAACATGATGACTAGCCATGTGTGCTCCCAGGATCTACCTTCCAATGGTTAGACTGATTCTGAAGGAACCAGCTCTGATACCGAAACACACAACACACTAAGCAGGGGGAGTGAATCAATGTGTTATAAAACTTTTACTTTCAGAAATTAATGTTCACAATGAAAACAAAATCTAAAAATTAACCAACACGGGGTTTTACGTGGAAAACCCTCTCTCGAGAAAAACCACAATGAAGAGCTGCTTGGATCTACCGTCCAAATCTAGCCATAAAAAAATAAATCTTTTACAAAAATTTAGTAGGCACCAACCTACTTGGAGACACCAATCCCCACTGCTAAGCACCAACTTAGCTAGAGACGCCAATCTCTGTGATCTGAGGCACCGACCTCCACTGAAACAATCTTCCACCTTTTATTGTTGCTTCATCAATGAATGATGGCAAAATTCAATCTTCTCTCTTCTCCCTCTTCTCCACTAAAATCTGCTTATGTTTTCATGATGGAAAGAATTATTTCTATTATATTTTTCCAATCTTCTATCCACCTTATATAGCCTCCAAAGGCTCTTCACAAAGAAGGCGTCCCATCCAAGAGGCACCCTTTCATCGAAAGGTGTGCATTTAATTTTATTTTAATTAAATCACCAAGTGGGGTGATTTCCCGAGACAGCCATATATCAAGTGGGTTGACCCAACAATGATAGGCATTAATACATATCTTAAGAAGGGCAATTTAAGCCTTAAACAACCTTCCTTGAGCGCTTATTCAAAACTTCTTTAATGCTGGTCCCTTCATCATGAATCGCTGTTGCAAATTAATTATATTTTATTGTTGGTCGGCCTTGTTAATTAATGTTGATTGCCCTTCACCTTGAATTCGAAAAATCACTTACGTCTATTCTTGGGCCCTTTGAATTGCAATCTTGTGACATTAATAATAATTTCGTTGCATTAATGACACTTCTGTTGGCAATTCCGCTGAGTTCCATTACATTAATTATAATGCCTTTGACATCAATGACAATATTCCAACATATCATGCTCGCACCAAACACATTGAGATTCATCATCACTACATACAAAAATTGGTTGATTCTAGTGATATTTCTCTTCACTATTATGCCTCTAAGGAGCAGCCTGCAGATCTAATGACTAAACTTCTTGGTTCTATTTTGTTTGTAAAATTTTGGGACAGGCTTGGAGTAGTCTCCGATTTAGCCATTAAGGGGGGGTATTAAATATATTTAGTTATTTATTAGTTAACTATTAATTAGTTACTATTATCAAACAGTTACCAACCTCCTCAACTGAGATGTAACTTATTTTTTATTAATAAAACAAATCCACACATGAGTATGTCAATGTGCCTTCCATTTCTCTTCATTCTTTTTTTTATCTTACCAACAAGTGGTGAGATTCCCGCTTCTCGTTCCTCCACCTAGCATCCCAAGAAAACTCATGCTAGTTTGCAATGTAGTATTTGAGCTATCAACGCTTGCATGTGTCTTGGATTGTTGATGACGTTGGACCTATCGTCTAATTAATTGTTGGTATTCCCAAATCTAAAACGGTTTTATCCACAAAAATAAGATCGAGGCTAGCTTCCTTTTGCGCATGTGTTGTGCACACAACTTCTCTCTTCTTGTTGTCTTCCCTCCCCACGGTCATTTGCACATCCTACTTGCACCCACTCCAAACTTGGGCAAAATTCAGAATTAAATCCCTTTGCACAAAACCGGGGTAAACAACACCTAAGCTGAAGGATACCTTGAAAGGGGAATTTATCAAATCAAAAAAAGTGGGGGAGTGGGCGGGTAAGCTCAAATTGGTTACAACCCAAACCATATGAACCAAGTACAAATACAAATGGCCATGGGAGGGAAATTACCCTCGATGAAACAAGGAGGTGATGATCAAAGCTGGAAATCAACATCAACATAGGTCTTGAGCAAAGTTCGGGCAAGAAAAACTAATGCCATCATTATCCACCACCATGAAAGGCCCAATGCAAGATTTGATAATGTCCATTGGGGAATGTCCACACCTAAGAAAGTAATTATATTAATGTCCACAAATGAGAAAGATAAGTGACTATGACTCAAAAGTATACATTACAAAAGTTAATCCAAAGTGTTAAAGGGACTCTAACAAACAAAAATATATCTAGAACTAAATCTAGATCTAATCTAAGAAGCAATAGACCCTGATATGAGAGGACTAAACCCTAGATTAACATGAGATGTTACATAAAGTGTTTCCTAAAAATCAAATCATTCAACCTCATGTGGTATCTGCTACAATTTCACCATCTTCCGTCATGGTAGCTACCATCCTTTCATCTACAATTCTGATTCCTTGAGTCACAGCTCCTAGAGTCAAGACTCCTATAGTTACACTACTAAGACATACATTACCTATTCATCCATGTCCCAAGATGATCTACAACCTCTTGCATAGGTTAATACAAAAGTGCCTACTAAGAGTTCATCCATACAAATAAACATTTGAATTGTTGTGCATGCTTTCCAAGAGGCTAAAGCAAGTTCCTTAAGCCCATTATCACCATATCTCTCTTTGGGATGATGATTTAGGTTACCACACAACTCATGACCATTTTTTCGATACTTCTAGTGACACATTTGACTCCTCGGGTCCAAGATCTCATATTTTAAATGAGATTCTCAGTTAACCATGCTAGCCTCTCTTGTGCTTCATTGATATATCTTATTATACCATAGTTTCATTTTACTTATGTCTTCTTCTATATGTTGTGCCTTACATGGGCCTTCTCCCTTGAGTTTATGCCTTGACTCATCTTCTTCTAAGTTTGGCATTTATGTTCTATCCTTGTCTTGCATTCACATTTTGTTAATCCTTTGGTTTATGTTGCTTGCTATGTTACACTAGCCCTTGCCCTTTGATTGTTGATCCCAACCAAACACTTACACAAATTTCCCCATGATGAGAACATGTATATTGAATCTTTTTTTCCTAGCATGCACAAGTCGTCGGTTGTTTGGAATCCTCCTCTTCTTTCTTCTGTATTTTCACCCCTTGGCTTGCCTAGTTGCCTTCTACTGATTTTGCCCCTTAGCTTATTTTCTTGTTTGATTGAGCTATCCTTGCTTCTTCTAGCTTGTGCCCTTTGCCTCCTCTTTGTGTGTTCTCCTTCTTCTAGAAAGTTACAAAATGCAAAAACATTAAAAAACATAAAAAATCAAAAACTTCTTTTCCTTTATCTTTGTCGACGGATACATATCAAGCTTATATGCCTATGTTAGGGGTTTTACATAAACATGTTATACATGTGCTTCTCATGGTATTCTTTGAGTGGTTGAGATGTTGAATATACAGGTTACATATGATCATGGGCCTACAAATACTATACGGCTACATTTATGCCCACATCTTGGGGGCATTGTCACATTGGTGGTATGCCTTGTATTGGGGGCATCTCTCTACAGCGGGTGTCGAGTCATATACTTCCTACTTCAAATTTATCATAGAGAGCTATTTACATTGATTATGCATATCTTGCTATTGTGTACATCTTGCATGCTACATAGATATATACATTGTGTTATTACATATGACTGTTAAATGGATACATAATGAGTGTTCGCTTACATGTCTCTGATTGCTACATTTCCTACATGTGTGTGCATGTGCTTATGTATGCTTGTGCGGATTGCCTATTGATGTATTGTTTAATGTTGTCCATAGAGGATCCACTACTTTGTAATGTCGCTTCGTCATTGCTTGTGCATCATATGTCCTTGCATGACGATTTCCTATTACTATGTGTGGTTGCATGATTGTGTGTGATTGTTTGCCTTTACTATGTGCTATACTATGCTTGGTGCCATTATCCATATCATGCACGTTACTACTTGTGGTATACTATGTTTGTTTCCTATGTTGCCATGGTCCTTGTATTGGGGCATACTACTATTATGTGTGTGTGCTTCAATACTATCTAGCCTTCCTAGGGGTGCATTGCTACATTAGGGCATGTCATTTGTCCCTATCTTGTCTTACCATTTAAGGCATCATACCCTTGTCTATCTCCTTGAGTTTATTATCCATATATTGCATACAAAGCTTACATTGGGGCATAACTTTGTTACCCATCACATTGCTATATTGGGGCATATTGTTTGCCACTCACTATCTCATCCTCACATAGGGTTGCATCTATCAACTGAGCTTTACATAATGAGGTTTTTATATAGCTACATATGTGTGTTACAATGATTTTCAAATAAGATTCTAACATCTTCGGCTGTATTACATGATAAAACATGGTGTGCATAACTTTTTCTTTTGAGATGAATGATTGCAGGAATAGGTTTTCAATCCCTCACCATAAAAGGGGGGAATATATATCCAAATTTTTCAAGATGAAAGACAAAGCAAAGAAGGATCAAGGACCACCAAATATTTGCTTTCCTAATCAAGAAGCAAAGTTGAGTTGTCAGAACTTACTCTGAAAGTTCTTAAGGCCCAAGAAGACTCGAGCAGATTTGTTCTCAGTTGCAATTACATAGGAGTGGCAACATGGTTCACATAACATTAGGGATATTTGGTCCTATGGTTATATTTTCAATTTCTATTTCATTTTATTATACTCACAACAATTTACCAGGAAATTGACTCCTTGCATTTGTTTGCAGGTGCAATCCAAATATACCAAAAGTTATCAACACATGGGTGGGGTCTTGCCCAAGCATCTAGACGTTTCATCCTTCCCTACGTAAGTGCAGGTATGTGCTTCAATTATTGTTTTACTTTGATGCGCACATGCATTCACATACATATGCACATCAAAGTGGAGCATTATGTAGACACCTAATTTTGATACATCACCATTATCCATTGTCTTTGTCATGCATTTCCACACTTGATCCACTTGTGTATATTTGGATATTTTCGAACACCTTTCCGCCCACATTAGAGTCTATTTGGCCTTGGTCCATCTAGATATCCTCAGTTTTATGCATAGTTACCATGTTCGAAAAGGTCAGGTCATTCAGGAGGGGGAAAAGTTCGGAAGTTTGAAAATTTCGCAAAAAGTTTGGTTCGGTTCAAAAAATTTACAAATTTAAAAAATATATAAAAAATAATTATAAAGTTATACCTATAAGATTATAACTTTAAAAAAAAAAAACAATATAAACTTTAAGCTTAGTAAAAAATTAAAATAATAATAGAATATTAAATTTTTAAAGTCTTTGGGGAAACGGTTTGGGGTCGCGATGGACGAAGGAGAGAAAGAGGGGGCGGCAGGGGTGGGCGCGACAGGGGTGGGCGCAGCAGGGGCAGGCGCAGGGAGGAGTTACAGGGCGGCGCTGGTTCTGCAGCAGGCCGCCCATGGAGCACGGAGCGCTGGGAAGGCTCCCTTTACACATTCTGATGGCGTACTGAATGCTGAAAACCCCATTGGCCTGCGAATTCCCAAGGTCAATGGTTGTCTGGAAAGATGCAAGGAGAGGCCCAAGCTTGGTCATTCCAATGGACATGCTTGCTGAAGACATAGAATACTATTCGAATCACTCCCTGTACTGCAAGTTTTTGGGGCTTAGGACTTCACTCTAGTTCCTGGAAGCATGGTCTCAGAGAAAATGGGCACCGGAAGGAGAAATGGACATTACGTTGTTGGCTAATAGCTATTTTATGGTTACTTTCCCCTGTGTAATGGACTGTAACAGAATATTTGCTGGAGGTCCTTACTTTCACAACCAGGTGGGATTGTTTATCAAGCCGTGGCATGCTGGTTTTATACCATCAGAGGAATTACCAAACCGCGTCCCGGTGTGGGTGCCCCTGCCTCGCTTTCCGGTGGAGTGTTGCCGTGAAGACACCTTCCAAATGCTTGTGTCACTGCTGGGAAGGCCAGTCGGTTCTTCACTCCTGGGGAAAAAGGTAATGACTTATGCCTGCATTTGTGTTGAAATTGATCTTAGTAAGCCAATTCCAGATGCTGTATAAATGTGCGCAGGACCTTTTTCTTGGACACAACAGCTGGACTATGAAACCCTGCCTTTCCGCTGTTGTCTATGTCATGCTTATGGCCACTTACAGCGTCGGTGTCCCAAATCAAAATTCACGGAACCTCTGCCAGCCCAGTCTGCACGCATTCCTCCTGGAACAAACAAAGAGAAGGGCCCGATTCCAGGGGAGGCCCCTGATGCCGATGGCTTTATGCTGGTCAAAAGCCGTTACAGAAATAGGGGCCAAAAACGATCCTTGAAGGAAAGACAAGCAGATGATTCACTCAATAGATTTGAAATACTGGATGACCTGAATCAACAAGAGGTGAATCCAGGCTTGATGATTTTGGATCAACGGATGGAGAGCCAAGCACAAGAGACCAATGTTACAGGGGTTCCAATTCATTCACAGGATGCTAGAGATTGCCACATGGATACGGACCAGCAGATGATGACTTCGCAAGGATTGACTCCCGATGTTGTTCCTCTTCAAGATGATGGAAATCTGCCTCTCACAGGAAAAATGAGGGAAACAAGGGTAGCAAGAAGCAGTAAATCTTCTCTTCATCTGGGACTTATGCAAAAAGACCTTAAGGGAGGAGCGGAGAAAGCTGGTAAACCTGGCAGGAAAAAGGACTTGGATAAAACGAAATTAATGGGAGAGACTTTAGTGGAGTCGGGGTCTGTAAAGACTCTGGATGCTCACTTCTTGAACTCTCTAAAATGATTGTCCTATCATGGAATGTAAGGGGCCTGAATAACAGCCCTAGACAAAATGATGTTCATAACCTGATCAGAAGTCATAGTCCGGATGTCCTTTTTTTGCAAGAGACTAAGCTTTCAGTTGATGCTATGTTCAAATTAGCGCCTAAGTTGTGGAGGCAAGGAGACTGTCAATGCATTGGTGCTATTGGATCCTCAGGGGGACTTGCCTGTATGTGGAACCCACGGAAGATTGGTCTCATAGGTTGGTTGTCATCCAAGTTCTCCATGACCATGATTGCTTCTAGTTTTGAGACGGGAGAAGTTATTCTCCTCTCAAATATCTACGCCCCTATTGACTGGCGGGGTAAACATTCCTTATGGGGCCACATCAGTTTTGTCCGTAGCCTGGCCCCCTTCCATCCTTGGATTATAGCAGGTCATTTCTACTCTATTTTAGATTTGACTGAAAAGCGTGGTGGCACATCAAGGCTAGACCCCTCTGCCTTGCTTATGCGCAATTATATTGAAATTTTGAATCTAGTTGACATTAGGCCCAACAATGGGCAGTTCACATGGAACAATTGCAGGTGTGGGGAACAAAGCATCGTTGAGAGACTAGATCACTTTCTAGTATCCGGTTTCTGGATTGGAGGCATGTGGTCTACAGGGCCTGAAATTTTGGACTGGAGAGGATCCGATCATTGGCCCATCAAGCTTACTAGCGTGTCAAAGCACCATCTGCGCTCTCATTCCTTCAGATTCCAGCTCATGTGGCTACGGGATCAATCTCTATTCGAGTGTGTGGCCAATTGGTGGCGATGGGGTGGGCCTGCCCATGGTACGGCGATGTACACCTTTGTCAAATCGCTGCAGTATGTGAAGTATAAGCTCAAAAGGTGGAACCACCCATGTTTTGCTAATATCTTTCAAGCCAAGGAAGCTACACAGTCCAAGCTTGATGGCATCACGAGAATAATAAGAGAGGAAGGCTTGACTGAAGATCTTCTTCATGAAGAAACCCAGGCCGCGAAAGACTTGGATGAATGTCAGCTAAGGGAGGAAATTTTTTGGAAGCAGAAAGCTCTGATTGAATGGCTCCAGGAAGGGGACAGAAACACACCCTTTTTCTTTAACTCGTCCAAAGCCAGGAGACATGGCAATTCTATTTCAGTCCTGATCAATGAAGGAGGTGAGCGGCTTAACTCCTTTCCGGCAATGTCAGAGGAGGCGGTCCAGTACTTCTCTACTCTTTTTAGGGAGGATGCGTACGCGGAAGCACCGGAGGAAGCTCAGGTCCTCTTCTGTATTCCGTCTCTGGTGACGTGCGAAATGAATGAGAATCTTATGAAGGATATCACACTTGGAGAGCTTGAGGAGACCATTACCCAGATAAAAAAAGGGAAAGCGGCTGGCCCTGACGGTTTCCCGACTGAATTCTTCCAAGAATTATGGGACATCATCAAACATGATCTTTTAGCTGTTGTCCAAGAATCTCAACGGAACAAGCAAATGCTTAAGGCTATTAATGCAACCTACCTAGCTCTCATTCCCAAATGCGAAGGTGCTGACAGGTTAAGTCAATTCCGCCCTATATCTCTATGCAATGTTGTTTATAAAGTCATATCAAAAATCATTGCAGACAGACTTAAAAGAGAGCTGAGTGCTGTGATTTCCGAAGAGCAGAGCGCCTTTGTGGAAGGTAGGCAAATTTTAGATGGCATTGTGATTGCTGCTGAATCCATACATTCCATGGCCAATTCCAAGGACAAGGCGATGTTTATCAAGCTGGACATGGCCAAAGCCTTTGATAGGGTCAAATGGTCCTTCTTGCAGAAGGTTCTTGGTGCTTTTGGTTTTGCGGACGAATGGACTCAATGGGTCATGAGTTGTATCTCTTCAGTCTCCTTTTCGGTGCTCATCAATGGTGAACATACGGAGTTATTTGGTGCCTCCAGGGGCTTGCAACAGGGAGATGCTCTGTCTCCGTACCTCTTTCTTCTCCTTGCGGAAGGTTTGGGGAGGTTGATCAACAGGAACAGAGAAGCTGGTCATATCCAAGAATGGCGTTAGGGAGGTGACCTACTGGCGCAGTCCCACTTGCAATTTGTTGATGACACGGCCTTGATGGGCATGGCCACAATGACTTAAGCAGCTAACTTGCGCAGGGTGTTGGACGTCTACTTGACGGCTTCGGGACAAAAGGTCAACGAAGACAAGTCGTCCATCTTCTTCTTCAACACTCCGGGTCCCATTCAGCAGCGTATTGCCAGGACATTGCATTTTCAGATTGGGACTCCCCCTTTGATGTGCTTGGGTATCCCCATCTCGGCTGGCCGTACCTCCAAGGAATCCTGGCAGAATATTTTGGAGAAATTCCAGGCGAAAGTGAACCATTGGACTCACAGATGGTTATCTTTTGCTAGCCGGGTTCAACTTATCCAATCTGTGATGCAGGCATTGCCCATATACAGATGTATGCTTCAAGTTGCTCCGATGGGAATTGTCAAGGAGTTTGATTCGGTTACTAAGCAATTCCTATGGGCTGAAAATTTGGCATCCTCTAAATGGAGCCTTGTTAGATGAGAGATTGTCTGCAGTCCCAAACATCAAGGGGGGCTCGGCCTGAGGCAGACGGATTTAAATGGTGTTGCTCTGATGGCTAAACTTTATTGGCGTTGCTGTACTGAACAAGATAAGGCTTGGGCCAAAATTCTCTCACAGAAATACTACCCCGAGATTATTCGGCAGGATATTCCTCGCTACCCCCTGATTGGGAAAGGCTCGCCAATATGGGGTACTCTCAAAAAAGGGGCTGCCCTCGTTAAGGTTTATTCTGGATTTGTAAGCAGGTATCCAAGGCTCTCTTTTGGAATGATTCTTAGGATGGCTATCCTCCCATCATCTCTCAGTTCCTGCATTTGTTGAATCTTTGCTAGAGATTTCTTGATGCTGGCTGGTCTCGGGTGAGCGACTTCAAGGCATATACTTCTCGCGGACAGTTGGAGGTGGCTCGCTTGAAAGACCCCGAGGCTTGGCCAGTCGCTGGGACGCAGGAGGAGAATGAGGAGCTACTAAACCTCCTCTCTAAGTGTCATTGTAGCTCCCTTCAGGAGGAGGATATGCTCGCTTGGTCTCCCAATCCTAAGGGAGCCTATACTATTGCCTCTGATTATCAAGCATTTTTTTTCAGAGATTGGGCAGGGGAGAAGTGCAATGGTGGAGACAGGTCTGGAATAATTTCTCATGGCCAAAATGCAATTGTTTTGCTTGGATCTTGGCCTGGAACAGATGTTTGACTTGGGACAACCTCTGGAAGAGATGATTCCAAGGCCCTTCTGTTTGTGTTATGTGCGGAGCGGTTGAGGAGGATTCGGCCCACCTATTCTTTAGATGTTCCTTTGCCTTACAACTCTGGCACTACTGGTGGGATGTTTGGCAGCGCACCTGTTTTCATGCTTTTTTTGTGGTCGACTTCTGGAATGGCGTGGGAGAATCCCCCTCAAGGACGCCTTTCTTGCAGGATGCTTGGATGGGAGGCCCTATTTTTCTGCTATGGCAGATTTGGCTTGAAAGAAACAGGGGGATCTTCTGGGGCGCGAGGACCATGGCGCAACAGGTTTGGCAGAAAATCGTGTGGATGCTTCAGGAGACAGGCCAAGCCAAGAGCGCGATCTGCCTCCCATTAACCATGCAGGACGCTGAGGTAGTGACGCGACTGAGATTTCAACAGCTAACAGGTAATTTGGCTTGTGTCAAGGGAAGTCCGCAGATCAAGGAGAAGATTCAAAGAGTCGGCCAATGGCAGCGCCCTCCTAGAGGGATTCTCAAGATCAATACGGATGGTTCCTCCAGGGGAAATCCTGGGCCTGTGAGTACTGGAGGGATTGGCAGGGATTCCGAAGGTAAGGTGATTTTTCTTTTTTCAATTCTTGAGGGACTTCAAACCATTAACATGATGGAAGGTCAGGCCATTCTTTATGCCCTTGAGAAGGCCCTGGCTTTGGAGTGGCGTAGAATCATATGCGAATCGGATTCTCAAGTTTTAATTAACCTGCTCGATAAGAGAAAAGTGTTGGATGTCAATTGGCAACTGGCTCTCACAGTTCAGCAAATTTTGAGGGTTTGCTCGCACATGGATATTATAGCCTTTGTTCACATTCCGCGGGAATGGAATAGGGCAGCGGATTGTTTGGCCAAAAGGGCGTCCGAGCATCTTGATGGCGGTAATACGGAGGATTGGGAGACTCTCTCTCCGACGCTCCGTTCTGAATTGGAAAGAATTTTGGAGGAAGATAGGGAGGTTTACAATATTGCCTAGGTGGGCGTGGGCTTAGTCCTGCTATCTTTGTTGTTTTTCTTTGGGGGCTTTTAACCCCTGTTCTTGTACTGCTCTTCTTATCAATATAATTTTTACCCTTTTTATTTTTAAAAAAAATTTAAAGTCTTAAACTAAATATAAATTGAAAAAAACTTATCCAATATAATGTTATGTGCCACACTCTAATGGTAATTTATATTTAATTTAATAGCTTCAAACGTGCAATGTCTTTCTTAGTCGATAAATATAAGATATTATTTAACTTTTAAACTATCATCGAATTTATTACTATGGTCAATAAATATAAGATATTATTTATGGAAACAGCAAGGTCATTATTAACAAACTCCACAAGTTAACACATGTCCATGTTGAAGTCCATTTTTCCCTCGAAGAATAATTGATTGAATTTAGGCATGAGTTCAATGTGGTTGTATCGGCCAATAGTGGGTCATTTTGTATCACTAAATTTATTACTTAATTTGGTGGATGCCCTTTGTAATATCCCCATTTTTTCCCTCTTAATTAAAGAGGTATGAAGACCTTTAGTCTATCTCCCCATAGACTAAAGGAGCCCTTTTTGAAGAAAATTATTTTATTAGTTATTTATTAATTGTCAAAATAGTGATTTTTCAAAAAAAAATGGTTTTTACCACTAAAGTGCTTAAGTGAAATAAATATTAATATATTTGCCTTAAAGTAATTTTTATTACTATTTTTAATTAAGGCTAATATTTAATATATTTTCAAAAAAAAAAATTTGGCATGAGAGCTAAAGTGAAAATAAGAAAAGATGTTTATCTTCCCAAAGGGATTCAAACCCTTCAAAAAGTTATAAATACATGGCGAAGGCTCCGATGGAGGATATGCTAAAATTGATATTCTTGTTCTTCTTACGTGAAGAAGACTATTGAGATGCATGCCCAATAGAGGTACTCTACTTTGGTGATTGATCAATCTTACAAAGGTGTCTATTGACACCACCTTGCGAAAGGAAAGCTTGTTTTGTGCCCTAAAAGTGGGGCGAACTAACTTGGAGGGTTTTGGTGCTTGCTCTTGAGGGTTTGGTAATATTTTACTTGCATTTTTGGCTTGTTAAATTATTATATTAATTTTGCAAGTGGAGTGGGTTGGTGCTAGGGTTTGAAGGCTTTATTTGGTCAAAATATTCACAAAATAATTATCTGTAATTATTTAATATTTTTTTAATTATTATTGTGGAATTTTGGACGATTTGCGAAGGATTTTGAAGACGAAAAATTAATAGATAATTTGTAGAATTATTATTAATTTTTCTAACAGGGTTCAGAATATTTTCTTGTTTATGAAATGCTCGAATAGTCTCTATTTTTCTGATATTTTTTCAAGGTTCCTAAGAGTGGGGCGATTGACCTAGGAAAGTCAAATTGGTGTTTTTTATGCCAACATAAGACATTGAGATTTTTCCTATATTTTTATGAGGTTGGCAGCGATTTTGGCAAGGGTTTTGAAGATCTTTTATTCTCCGAACAGCAGCAGAAAATTAGATATTAAATCTGGGTTTTCTTTCATCATTTTCTGACAGAAAAAAAGGAGAAAAAGGTATTTATTTAAGTGGATTTAAGTCTGAAATTTATTACTTATTTTCATATTATTTCAAGGTATTTTATTGGCAAAAATTCCCTATAAAACCCTCACTTTTTGGCATCTAGGGTTTCATGCATTAAATAAGGGTTTTGAGAATTTAATTCTCAATCTAGGGTTTACTAATTTTCAGATCATATTTAAAGGAATTTAGGAAAAAAACCCTTTTTTCCTAATTCATCCCATTTGGGGGCACTACACCCTTTTTCCAAATGTTGTTAAATCATCACGTGTTGTGCAATTTGAGATATGTAAAAAAAATGATGAGAAAGGGAAATCATGACTTATGAGCCTCGTGGAAGATCCCAATCGAGAAAAGGTAAATTTAATTTTTATCTAAGAAATTGCAGCCAATAAAATGTCATCCCAACCCTCGCTGAAACGTTCGCTAACAAACGATGAATCGAAAATGCATTTACAGGATTGCATCCAAAACAGGTGTTTGGGGATTGAGATTTCCACTTTTCATACAGCTCGAAAACAACTTGAAAACACAATCACTACTTCGGATTTGTTTGCACTCCTGTTCTGCACAATGTAGGGTTTCTGTAAATTCACGTTCTGCACAGCATAGGATTTCTATAGATTCGCATTGGAACCCTGGAATATCCTTCTACGTTACATTATTGTTTGCGAACCTATCGGGGCCTTGTTGTTCTCCTTTTTACTTTGGCTATGCCACTGTTTTGAATCTAAGTATTGATTTTTTTCACCTGGGCCATCTATTATTTTCATTTTAAGCTTTTTTGGGTTTTTTAAGTGTCGAACTTAACAAATTTGTTCGATTACCCAACAAAATTCACTCAAAATTGAATATTAACCAAGTTCGTACGAACTTGGTAACTATGGTTTTACGTCAGATTTGTCTATTGTACGCTTCAAGATCCTAGTCATCCATTCTCTAAGCAGTCTTATCTCCATTCTGGGCATTTTTTCTCTTGGGTCAGAATTGGTAGTCTGTCAATTCCATCCTGGATGGAATCAACAACCAACTGATTTTCCCCTCATGCTTTTGTGGGTCCATTCAGCCCTAGCCTAATTCCACACGCCTTGACTTTCGTTTATCACTATTCCACATGGTCAGCCTTTGTTCAATGTGTCCTGGAGAGCTTTATATATACAAATTTATTATTAAGCTATCGATTTTGCCCCTCATGCTTTCATGGGTCTATTCAGCCCTAACTTGATTCCACGCGCTTTGACTTTCACTTATCACTATTCAACATGGTCAGCCTTTGTTCAATGTGTCTTAGAGAACCTTATATATAAAAATTTATTCGTAAGCCATTTTCCAACAAGCAGAAGTCGTATCAATCAAGTATTCTCCTGAAGTTTGAGGTGCACATTGATTCCATTTATTGCTACACTTGTCAAGGAGCTGGCCCATTGAGTCTACATTGCATCTACATCTTTTCAAGTCTTGTGCCATCATCACCTTGCACCAAAGAAGATTATCTCAGGAGCATATAGTTGTATTTGATTATCTAGGAGAGGAGATGAAGCTCTTTCTCTCACTTGGGTTGGGATTTCAATAGATGCACTAGAACTACATTGACTCTAATTTTAAACATGCGGGATACATAGTTGCAATTCCTCAAGAAGTTGCCCAAGTCAGCTAACTTGCACATACTATTTTATTGCTACATTTGAGGGTTAGGTCAATGAGCAAAATAGAAACAATCAAGCACATCTTGCCCACCAATTCCGCAAAGCGCAATCACAGCCCTAGTCGTCATCACAGAACACACCTACCCAAAAAATTGCAGAACATGAAGCCCAACAAAGGACATAATCAGCAGCAACATAATCAATGGCCATCCAATACACATTCAGCAACCCATCGATTATGTCCCAGAACACGGTCAGTTCCAGATTTGCAGAGTTCGACAGAAACATCTATAGAGCCTATTTCCAGTTCTAGAATTCCATAATTCTACCTAGGTGTGTCAAATTCTATCATCTTTACTTCCTTTCATTGCTCTTGCTTGCTTTATCATCGAGTTGCTCTGGTTTTTTATATTTTAGGCCCTAGAGTATATATGATTACTATTTTGGACTACATTATTATAGATCTCCCTTGTGGCTTAGTTTTAGCTCATTGTGCATAGCTTAATTACGCCAGCACACTAAAACGTTAAAACACAGAGTTAGTCTCAACCCCACTTGTATTTGTTCCCTTGGGGATGAATGAATCAAGGACAGCAGATGTTCCACCAACAATAAACCACAAAATTGGCACTTGAGAACATCAAGAAATGTAATTTGCATGTTCTTAGCTTCGGAACAAGTTATCACGTGATGAGATTTGCCCCAATCAAATTTTGACCACTAAATAATAATGAGGATATTTCTATATCATAAAAGCAGCAATAGCCGATATTCCAAGTCTAGCCATGATATTCTATGGTAAAACAAAAATAAATAAAACAAAGGACATATGCAAGAGCAATGAGGAGCTTGTTCTAAACAAGAAATTAATGGAAAGAGCAAAAGCTTAAAATAGTGAAACTGCATCAAGGAGCAACCTTCAAATTCAGTAATTTAAAAACAGTTCCATATGATGCATTGGAAGTGAACTACTAATACTATTCAGTCATAATTAGTTTAAGCAACCCATATGACTATGATTAGGCCAACCAAACATGAGAAATAAAATCTAAGAAACTACTAGAAGACTATCCTAGGGTTATGAAGGCCACCAGACAGCCATTCCATAACTGAAACATACATAATGAAGATGATAACACGAAAAAGGGTTAGGGGCGTAACATGCCCTCCACCTTCAAAATAAATTTGCCCTCAAAGCTTGAGTTTTGCAGGGGCTACCGTATACACTTCTCATCATCCCAGGTACCATTTTTTGAGGTAAATTATCCTCCTTGATGAGGAACTCCATAATTGCTTGGTTGTGCAACTGCCTAACCCTTCAATCAAGTCAATCAATCACTAATTATGGCTCCAATATCATCTTTTTTCCTCTAAGAAGTTGGCCCCTTCACCCTAGGGGGACCAGTCCCAATATGACACATATCAAGTACCAAACCTAGTTCGATTCGTCCTCCTGTCCAACTCAGGTATGCCCAGGTTCATCCTTGGCATACCTATGCAGGACCGAGGCAGACCCAAAGAATAAAGTGGTTAAAAAAAATTATTTTTATTTTTTTGTTTTAACTTAAAAAAAGTCAACTTGGACTTTTTAAAAATATTAAAAACTAATAAAATTATTGGAAACCCTAAAAGGCACTCTCATGTTCATTTTGTAAAAAGCAAACAACACACTTTCCGCTCATTGCATACTCACCTCTCATTGCACATTGGCTCTCTCACCATCATTTTCCTTGCTTGTTGATGATACATTTGAATTATGTACTTGTAGTTTGAAGTTTGACCACTAATTATTAGTCTATTAATTTATTCGGATTTATAACATGAAATTTGACATTGAATTATAAGTAGTGTTTTCAACTGCTTTGTGGTTATTTAACTTTTTTTAGTTACTCTATGCATATTATGTACTCAATTTTGCATATTTGGCTATATTTTTATTATTTCATACATTTTTTGTACAATTATACCCCAGTCGTACCTGGTGCAAAAACAAATTGTCGTACCGACATACCCAAACCCTGTTATCATGCCCATAATCATACCAATACTAGATCGGCTACTAGTTTTTTCTTCATTCAACACAAGGAGCTTCTTTTGCACTAGAATTTTCCTATTAATGACCTTAAGAAAAGATACATGAAACTTAATAACCATATGAAGACAAAAACTCCAGTTTCTAAGCTACTTCACATATTTTGCGAAGAACCTTGAATGGACCATAAAACATGGGCACCAACATATGAATTTTCTATTGCTTAGGAGAAGATTGCTTATGAGGCTGAAGCTTGAAGAGACAAGTGGCACTCACTCTTGTCATGATCTGTCTGTTGTATCATCCTTTTTGTGCCATATGAAAATTCTCCTTGTGAAGCTAATTTTTTCTAAGTCCCCCACACATGGGTCTAAACAAACGAAGACCTTAGGACCCTAAAAATACAAAATGGCATTGGACGGAGAATAACAATAATAAGCTTCGAAAGGAGTGATTTTTGTGGCTGTTTGGAATGTAGTGATGTACCACCACTTTTTCAATGGAAGTCACTTGAGCCAATAGGACTATTAGTCATAAGGTAAACAATGAATTTGACTCTATGATAGGCTTTCAGAAACCCTAACTAGCACTCCAATAAAACATGCATTTCATGGAGGATTTGATGTTTCAGCTGGTAATTAAGTCTCAAGAATGATTTAGCAATTGTGCTAGAGAGAGTCTCACTGTCATGAGTAATTTCCTACAAAATTCGATGAGTACCATAATTATTGAATTTTCTGCCAAGTAGTTGGATTTTTCATCCACTCATTGTGGGCTACCTCAATCCATTCTAAAGTCGCTAGGGAAGTGAAGAAAATATCATCCATCTGCCTGCAACATCAAAAACAACACTCTCTTTAGACCATCTTAAATTTGTAATCTGCAATCTTAGAAACCCATTTTTGTTGTTCTTCCAATAACAATCTTTGTACTAAGTAATACTTTAGGCCCTCGTGGTTTGTTTGATCCTTGAAATGCATATGTATGAGTATTGATGGCGTTGCTTGAATGCACGTATGATGGTTAGCATTTGTTTCTCATAATTATACCTGACCAAGCTCTTGCCTGTAAGTTATCCACTTTAAGAAGCAATGTTTCAGCCATCCTGCATCAACACTACCTCAATTCCATGAACTGAAACATTACACTCCACTACAAATGTCTTGCTCAATTACAAAGTAGACAAAACAGGAGTAAAGGTCAAGGTCTAATTGAGCTGCTTGAAATCTTGGATCTGCATCCAATCAGACAAAAGGATTTTTCTTCAAGAGAGTTTTCAATGGTGTTGCAATCTGATCATAATTTATAACAAAATTATGATAGTATCTTGTCAAACCCAAGAAGGCTGAAAGACCCTTCATAGTCTTTGCCATGGGCCAGCCCACTACTGCCTTTATTTTTTTAGGGTCAACCTTTACTCCATGCGAGACCATGTGACCCAAATACTCAGCCACCTATACCCGAAGGCACACTTGGATGGCTTGGCATATAGTTGATTGCTATCCAAACCCTGCAAGGCCTTATCCACATGTTGAATATGGTCATCCCAAGTCTTACTGTAGATCAAGATTTCATCAAAGAAAACTAGCATGAATTTCTTTTGAAAGGGTTTGACGATCAAATTCATAAGGTTCCAAAAGGTGGAAAATAGTAAGGCCAAATGGCATGACTAGGAGTTCATAATGGCCTTCTTGAGTTCAAAAAGTTGTTTTGGGCATGACTTCCTACTTAATTTGGTGATACCAACTCTTCCACGCATCCCATCAAGTAATTTATTAATGACAAAGATCAACAACTTATCTTTGAGTGTAATCTTGTTCAATTTTCTGTAGCATAGGCACATTCTCCAAGAAACATACTTCATTCTAAACATGTGCTAAAATTACACGTTTATTGGATCATATGATTCCTTCCTCCAACATATCTTGTAACATCTTCTCAATTTCACTCTTCTAATCATATGGATAAAGATAAGATCTGATATTAGGGGGTTGACTACAATAAGCCAACGCATTAATATGACCCTGCTCCTAAAGTGGTGGGAGACCTTCATGAATATCCTTAAATACCCAATCTTCTTGTTGTAGTGTTTTTAACAAACCTTGTGGAATATGCTAGGAGTCTTGTAAAACAAACAAGGAAAAGTGTTGTTCAACTACTTTGTTATCCTATTTGTTAAAAAAGTTTTCCCATTTGATGGGCGATAATCACATGATTCAATGGGCTCTTAACACCCTTTAGTTTATATTCTTTGCCTTTCATGTTTAAATATAATGAACATTTTTCAATATTTATTAGCAAAAGTACTATTGAAAAACTAATCTTAAGTTGTGTTCTTCTTATAGGTTTCTAGGCTTTTCTTAAGTCTTATGTGTGTGCGCATTTATTGTATTTATATATACACTTCATTCTACCATTTTGAAGTGTTACTCACCTCTTTAGTCTACTTGTTGGATTTAGGAGTTCATTGCATGTAACTCCTCTCCCCCACATGACACACACATCCTCTGCACTTGTAAGAGGATTATGGACACATGGCACACATACTGGAGCTTGCACTTACAACTCATTTTCTCTTTTAGCTCTTTATAAAAAGCACTCATATCCCTTGCTACAACACTTGATACACTCTCAACATACTCTTGTTGATCTAGTCTTACTTTGGCATTCTTATTGCTCTCTTGGCCTAAGGCCATTCTTCTCCTAGCTTCTTCATACTATTGTAATTGGAGATTCTTGTTGCAAGTTTTCAATACTAGTGTGGAATTTTTCACCGTTCGACGGTTTCCCCTCTTGTCCCCTTTGTCTCAACTTTGTGGTTTGTCTACTTTGCAAGGTAACATTGTTCCATTGTTTGTTTTCAACATTTTTCTAATTTGATTCTTGACAATATTCTAATATGGTATCGGAGCTATGGTCTTTTTAACATTGATCTTGAGTGTTGTGCAGGGCTTTCTTGCAAGAATCTCAATTTTTTTCCACGTCCATCTCTTGTTTCTGCTTTGCATTTTAACCATGTTTTAACTACATTTGAATGCATAAGTAATTTTAAATTAAGAGTAGCATTTAATTCTAAATCTCACCCTTATTTTGATTGATTCAAAGTTCAATTTATTTTGCCTCCTAACCTTTTTGTTTGCAAGATTCTCAAGAAGTTTTTTTTAGCTATTTTTTAAAATTTTAGAATCATTTTTACGTAAAACCCCGTCTAAAAAAAAGGGCCATGTATTTTTATTTACAATCTTATTTTCTAAAACTTTTATGGATTTTGTTTAACTATCATCTAAGAACATACTATTGAAATTTCAGAAAAACCCAAATCACAGTTTTCTAGAAATCACGAAAAACGTCCCTGCTGGTTTTTTAAAAACGTGGTTAAAAACAATGATTTTTTTTATTTAGGCGGTTTCTATTTATTTTTATTAAAACATCTCATAATTTTTTTAGAAATCTTTTTCATGATTTCTTTTTTAATAAAACAAGGGAGTTTTGTTTCTTTTCAAATTAAATTCAAGTGTCTTTTCCTTCAAAGGAATACGTTTTTTTACTTGATAACATCAATTCACTTTATCTTTCACAAAAAT
The DNA here is from genome assembly GCA_037957365.1 of Torreya grandis. NCBI lineage: Eukaryota > Viridiplantae > Streptophyta > Pinopsida > Cupressales > Taxaceae > Torreya > Torreya grandis. Next base: position 1,768,223 of record JARHVA010001930.1, read on the forward strand.
TATTTACCAAGTTCTTTTCTTTTCATTAAAGAAAAGTCAAGAAATATTTTCTTCCAGCATTTAAGTGTTTTAATTCCTTTTTTGAAACTCTTTTAAATCAAATCAAAACACAAGATTTTTTGGGGTATACACAAGTAAGTTTGTCTTTTTTCCCTTTAAACAAAAAAAAACTTTTTCAATTCAAAATCAAAGTTTTGTTCCCACATATGAAGTGGGTTAAAAGATTCTTTATAAAAAAATTAAGATTGTTTTATTTATTTTTTTCAAAATCAAAAACATAATCTTAATCTTTTTTGTTTATGAATTAAAACTCATTTAAGTACCCCGATTTGATGCTTTGGTATGGACTTATATTTACAAGTTAATTGATCCAAGTTTTTTTACGATGAATATTCTCAAATGTTCTTTGGATAAATTCATGTTTCCTATCATTGATTTTCTTTCAATGCTAGCAAATTCTATCTTTTTTGCTCTTAGAGCCCCTAAATTGGCCATTTTGTTTGTTTTTCTGAAAACTATGCAAACTATTAAATATGATGAAATAGTTGCTCTTAAGAAACAAATTGCAAGTCAAAACGAGACTTTCAATGCTTTACAAACCTCTTTTCTTGAGCAAGTATACACAATGCAATCTTCTATGGATGCATTAAATGCTAAATTTACGTATTTTGCTAATGTTAATAGCTCTAGTGTTGATGAATCTCATTGTGTTCTGAAACAAACTCAAAATCGTGTGAATACTTCCTCTACCAACCACGGCTTAAAAATCATGCACAGTATGGGTTATTCAGGGGGTGCACTTTGTAAGTGCGCAAATAGTATTCTTGAACCTCTTTTGCCTAAACCTAATGAAAATTCTAAAGGTCTTGTGGCTATAATGCTTCAAATGCTTCTAATGAAAATTTGGAATCTTATTGTCCTCTTCATTGAAAGACTTATAATGCAACTTCTTTTGATTATATTGTTTTTAATAATCATGTTTTGGATAAAACTACTAAATTTTGTGTGCATTGTAGAAAACATGGGCATCGTATATCTAAATGTTAAAAATTACACACATGCAAATCTTGTAGTAAATCCACGCATGATACTTTGCATTGTTGGAAAATGACTTTATCTCCTACCTCTAAGAGTAAAACTATTTGGATTCCTAAAGACAACGAATCTTGTCGAGACTTTAATATATCTTTTTGTGATAATTCTTCTAGTGTTTCACGCATAATATATTTTGTAAGTGACACATCTTTGTTTTCGTTTTGATATTCTCTCTTTAATTGCATTCCTTATTTTTTGTTGCATAGGATATATGCTTTGATTATTCTGACTAACTTCTTTTTATGCAGATTTATGCACTTTATGATGGAAGTTGTCATTGCTCCATTTGTCTTTACATCTACTTTTATTACATTATATATTTAGATTGTATTTTTGGCATATTGGTTACTTCACTTAAATGATTGATGTTGCTTGTTTTGTCTTGCAGGTTTTGTGGATCATTACTCATTTTTTGTTAGTCTTTATTCTATTATGGATTGACCACATTGTCTGAAGAGGATTCTTGGAGATTCTTGGTGATCTCACTTTCATCCTTGCGGCTTTTGACGGCACCTTCTCTTCTTTTTTCTCTAAACTTTTGTAACTCCTCTTGAAAGAAGTTTCTATTAAGGGGGAGTATCATGTAGTTTCAACTCTCTTCTTTGTTTGTAAAAGGTTTTCTCCACTTTTGCAACCTCTAATTTAAGCTTAAGGGAGAGTATTGAAGAATTAATCTTAAGTTGGGTCCTTCCTATAGGTTTCTAGGCTTATCTTAAGTTTTATGTGTGTGTGCATTTATTGTATTTATAAATACACTTTATTTTACACTTTTGAGGTGTCACTCACCTTTTTAGTCCACTTGTTGGATTTAGGAGTTACTTGCATGTAACTCCTCTCTCCCACATGGCATACACATCCTCCCCTCTTATAAGAGGATTAGGAACACATGACACAAATGTTGGAGCTTACACTTGTAACTCATTTTCTCTCTTAGCTCTTTATAAAGAGCTCCCCTATCCCTTTCTACAACACTTGATACACTCTCAACACACTCTTGTTGATTAGTCTTGCTTTGGCATTCTTATTGCTCTCTTGGCCTAAGGCCATTCTTCTCCTAACTTCTTCATGCTATTGTAATTGGGGATTCTTGTTGCAAGCTTTCAATACTAGTATGGGATTTTTCACCGTTCGACAGTTTCCCCTTAAGTCTCGAGCCATTGCACATTGTCAAAAAAATGGTGGCACTAATAGGAATAGCATACATAGGTGAAGTGAGATGATAATCGTTCATAGAAAGATTAATGCTATAAAACTTACCACCACAGTTAACAATACCTTCATTCACAATCATAACTTGAAAATTGAACACCAAGTAAGCAAAGTAATTCATTTGGTATGCCTTAGATTTGCATGAGGCATTGTTACTTGAATGCTTAACATTTTTGTTTGAAAACGTTGAGAGGGTGACTTGGATACAAAATTTGTTAAGTGAAGACTTGGAAGTTCAATTTGTGGATATTATCCAAGACACTTTGTTATTCGTCCTATGGGCAGCAATGGTGGCTCCAATGGCGGCAATGGCGCTTGTGGAGGAGCTCCTCTTGATACTGGAATGAACAACATGCCTACAACATTTGATGTTATCGACGATTGTTTTTATCATCTTGAGTGCCTTATTACAGTTTTTCGAGAACGCCAATTGGGAAACACCTCTAGCATTAATCACATTGATTGTAGGGCAGGCGGGGGTGTATGTGGATGACTTTGTAATCAATGGAATTGTTGTGTTGGTTTTTGTAGGTTATCTAGTTACTTCTTACGTTTGGTGCCATTATGACAATAATTTTTTATTGACTCTCCTTTTGGGAAGATAAGAAGGGGTATTTCTTGTTTAGTGGTTGGCTGCCAATAACCAAGTTAGTTTTTTTTTTTTTTGGCCTATTGGTGAAAAAACAAAACATATCACATGTAAAAAAATTATGAATTAATATAAGATATTTTTATTTAGTTAAAAAACAGTTTCCTACCAACTTCTTGTCGATGAAGGTGTGATTACTTCCTAAGTCAATTGACATGACCACCTTCTTGCTACTTTATAAACCTTCAATATTGTGTATGTAAGACATGCTAATGTTGCTAAAGCATAGAGGGAAATGGTGAAGGCATCCTCCTCCAACAACTAATCCTAAGGATCCTCTCAAACTAATACTTTTTCTTCTCCTCTGTCAGTTCCTACCATCACTAAGTTCTCAAGGATAATCAGGGACTTCTCTGCACACTTGTCGCCCTTAGACCAATTGCTATCACAGAAATAACCGAAAACCTTGGATGTGATTTTCATCAATTTGTTGTTGCAAACAATGCCAAAGCTAAAGGGAAGCACTAGTCATGACGTTGCTTTTGCTTTTCATCCCAAAAGCAAAGCCCTCAAAAAATTTCTGACTAGCCATATTATTGGCCTTAATGGTTTTTATTTAACTCGATAGTCTCATTGATAGATTTCAGCATTTTTATTTTAAGGTCATAATAGATCACTTCTCACAAGCCCCAATGTACAAATCAACCAACCTATCAACTCTAGTAACCAACCTTTGATGTTGGATGATGTTCATTATCATACCTGTTTAACAAAGCTTGATCGATTAGCTAAAGCAGTTCTTGGTCCAAGTGCTACCATTTTGAGGTACCGAATCTTCAAAAAACTCCACCCATGAATAGATCATTCCTGAAACCTCCATGAGCACCAATTGGTATGGCTCCGACTCTAAATAGAATGATACCAGGCTTACTCACTAATTTGGAGTAGTTTAAAGTTTGAAATATTGCACCATCTAACATACCCAAGACAAGACATCCTTGCCATCAACTTATTTGCTCAAGATCTTATTGAATCCTAAATCTAATTTAACTGTTGAGAGAATTTTGCACTCATTTCGTCCATTGTGTCTTCTAGTGGTTGCTTAAAGCCCTATACTTCCTTCTAGTTCCTATGTTGAAACCCTTCGAGATTGATGTCAGTAGTAGTTTTGAAATGTTGTTTGTCAAAGTTGAAGCCTTAGAAACATCATACACAACCTTTATACTTCATGATTGATCGATTAAATATCCTCAGTGTCGGAACTCTTTTTCATCATCTCACTGCTCTCACCTTAACATGTTTTGCAAGAATTGGTTCTAGGTGTAAAATTGGGGTGGGAGTTAGATCGGGACTAGGTTTCAATCCATGTGGCAAGTCAACATCAACAAGGGTGTTAGAGCCAATATATATTGTTGCGATCAGCTCGCCAAGACAAATCAAATGAAATAGGTCCCTAGTAAGAGTGTGGTCGGGTACAAAAAACCAAAGGCTCCCTAAGGAATTACCAGTGACCTTAAAACATTTTTCACCCAAGCATAGTTATGCCAAAAACTTAATGATGCAACCATGATTAGGGGTCTCAATTAAGAGATACCTTAGACCATGCAGCCCTCAAAATACACAATGGAATATGCAATCAAATACATCAACACAACTCAGATCTTTATTATATTTCAACAAAAGGAAATACAACAGGCACAATAACAAAAATGACATCGCAATCTCACAATGAGATGCGTTAAAACATTAGATCCGTGAATCTTTGCTTGCTAACACGAAGTCTTTGCTAGTGAACCCTAACTCTCAAAACAATTATTCAAAATTATCCTTAAGCTCCAATACTTTGGATTTCAACTCCTAACCTCCTTTGTACAAGTGTAGGGGCATGCTTATATAGGCGCAAGACCCACCTACTTACATAAGTGCCTTACACCCACTAACAACATTTAACACACCTTAGTGTGCCACAAATATTAAATGTCCCTCACAATTCCAAGGCACCAGCACATTACAACTTAACGCATCACGGCTCAATACATCACAAGAAAATATTATATTAATCCTTATCAGCTTTCCATGATCCAAGGAATTAAAATCCAAACAATCAGCAAAGGCTCCTTTCATATCACATCACACGAACATGTGCACCAACCAACTACGCATGAAGAAATCCGCACGAAGTCATAAGACATCATTACCAACAAATGCATTGAAAACCTTTGCGCCATGATCCTCATGTATGCTCAAGGGCATTACCGCATGTTACCGTGCGCGGCCCAAATGACTAGTAAAACGTCACATGGCTTGCAAAGTGAAGAACAAACTCCTCTAAGGAATCTCCACTCTATTGCTTCTGCAAAAAAGAATGAAAGCTCTTATGTTCTATAAGATGTCACAAACTTGTAAAAAGACTTTGCAAATCTCTGCAAGACTACGCTTGTGCAAAAGATTAACGCTACATCTTGCATAAAGCTTCACAAGCTCATTTAGACAAACCACAAATACAGATGCACGCAAAACTAAATGTGCAGAACATTACAAACATATGCACACTCACAGGGAATGCAAAACTACACAAGACAGGCGTGCACTCAAAGGTGGCGCAAAATAACACAAAGACGTTTGCACACAACTTAGGGCTTGCGCAAACTTACAAACAAAGACATAGGCGCAATAAAAAACTTGTGCAAAACAACACAACCAATTTTCCTAAACTATCAAAATTTATTTTGGTACAAGATTGCATGTGAACCTAAATACTCCTGCATCACTTAATAATTGCAATGGAATTTAGCTAGGAAGCTTTTACACAAACATAGGGGAATCTAACTAAATAGTCAAGATAAAATCAAAAGGAATACCAAAAATAGATTGGCACTAAAAAATGGAGATGGAGCAAGGAAAAAATATTTATAACCAGGTTTATAAGAAAATTTCAATCCCCAATGCTTGAACAAATCCTCTGCCTTGCGCCACAAAATGACTGCCCAAATTAGCACTCTAATACCACTCATATGAATATTTATTTACTAAAAGAGGAGTAACTAGCTCAAATATTTCAGATATATCCATCTAAAAAACACTAAGAGGTATCAATCTTGAGGCACCCATCTTGGTTTTATCACAGAACACATTTATTAATGACTCCATCACCTTCTCCACAAAATTCACCTTGACTAGTGACAAATGGCCTCAATCTAGCTACTATTAAAAATACCCCTAGTAGGGGAAGAGGCGAAGACTCGTACATAAAATATCAGTCAATCTCATCAACATTATCTTTAACTCTCGGTAAATACCTAAACTCACACAATGTAATAGACTAATCCCTAACATTCCCCCCCTTGGTTTTTACATGGAGCAAAAACATTCACACTCTCACTTGCAGTATGCTCACCCCTTGTGGCATGCCCTATTTGGCTCATGACCTTGATACAAAGAAAGGCTCACTCCTTCCATGGTTTTAATCAGGTTTACCACAAACTTTGACATGAATAGGAACACATCAATTATTCACCTCCTGTGGTTTTCTAGATCTACCACAAACCTTTTCAAGATCCATGAACTAACTTACATTGGTGCTTTCTGTCCTTTCACAATGTTTTCACATCAGAGAATTATGTTTGGAATTCGCACACAAATTACATTACTTGAACAGGCATGTACTTCGTTCTTATTTTGATAACACACAGTGGAAATTATGAAAAACACACCACACTATATATGTCACCAAATCATTCTGGGCCCCATCGTTGGTGACTAACGAGAAGCTCTAAAACCTCCAGCCTCTGTTTCTTTCGTCCTCTAATTGATGAAGTTGTTTCACTCAGCCAAAGTGTCGATAAAGCTCAAATGCATTAATTCAAAGAGAAATCCCCCCCATAGTTTAAACATACGACTCAAGACGTCACATCCAAGCGATAATGCGTCCAGTTACCAACAATTTTTTTATTTTTTACAATTTTCAACAATGACGACTCAATTATTTTTTACTTCTAAAAATAATATGATTTTAGAAAGTAATTAAATATTACTTTCGAAACTATTTGTGACTAGATTGACACAAATAACTTACATACATTAAAACAAAACTCTTATGCCTAAGGGACTTGAAAAAGAATAAAAAGTAAAATACTTCGAGAGTCTAAAAAGAAACAAACATAAATCACCTATAACCAAATGATAAACATTAAACAAAATCACTTAAATAACTGAAATGATCAACAAGTATGATGACTTACACAAAAGACAAGTATTGCATGGACCGTCGGATGGCTTGACCATTGTAGCATGAAAAACAGATTGATCCAGATAAAAAATGTATGGCACAATTTGTCAGGTGCTACCTACAATCTCATTGTTGAGTTGGATAAGACTGAAGTTGACGTGTTCCAATGCAAAGTTCTGCTGCACGAAACCTTTGCCAAGAATTTGACCAAAATTTGACGTCGTGGATCTAAAGTTTGGGCCGTTGACAGAGAACTCAGCTAAAAAAAAAACTCCAATGCAAAATGACTGTGTGCCACACAACAAAATGATCCGGAACGACTTGAGTGTGCTAACGGCTTGGATTATCTTTGTATAGCAATGTTAGATATGGCTATACGCAAAATACGTTGTCAGCGGTCAAAGTGAACTGAGCAGCGATACACATCAAACACGTTGGTTGTTAGTGAATGACAAAGTGCATGCAATCAAAATATCAAATTGACCAATACGTAATTGTCGGTATTGATATGTATCAAATTAACACCACAGAATCTCAACTGGTCGAGCGTTGTAGAAACACGCTGAACAGAACGACGTTGGGCAAAATCACCAGATGTGATGCGACTTTCTATAGGAATGTTGGACTGTAATTTGATGCATGATTCGACAAATTTGTGGATGCACAGATATCTAAAGCATTTATCAAAATACCTTATAAACTACCCTTACAATGTAATCTAAATTCTAAAAACAAATAATAATCTATATGTTACAAACTATTTCTCACTCAGGTGACTACCATTCACAGGGGCAATTGAGAAGTATGGCTGCCCCTAGACATATTTTAAAACTCCATTATGCAAAGGATTACACACTGCTCTGATACCAAATGATAGAACTGGTTCAGCTCTGATTAAATTAGTACAAAATAAAAGAACCGAACACAGAGCACAGGATATATTTTAAACACACTAACAATATATTATTATTTCATTATCATACTCTGATAATAAATCCATACGGGACATTACATATTTATAGGAATATTATTCCTATAATCATGGAGATTATCTCTCCATTAATCTCTCACCTATCCCCACAATATAACAAATAAACCATGTTTGTAATATTGTTGTAACAATATTACAACTACCCAAATATAATTAACAAACTAACTCGCCAATATACTATTTACCTCTCGGTAAATACTCATGTAAACTCACACAATGTAATAAACTAATCCCTAATAGCTGCACCATTGTATCAAGCTCGAAAAACTCTTTCCAGGGAAAAACAACAAGCGACAAACTCCACTGTAGGCCCAAGGCACCACAATTTTTTGATTGCCTTCTCCAAGCAAAAAGAAAAGTTGCCCTATGAAGGTCAAATGGACATCAAATTTAAGCTCAACAATTTTTATGAACAAATTCATGACCATTACACTCCATCACCACCCCCGGCTGCCATTGTAGGTTACTCCTTAGCATAATAAAAAAGACTATAGATCTAACAATGATATTTTATGCAACAATGGAAATATAGTGCTTATTCTAAACAAGAAATTATAAAGTGCAAATGATTTGAATAATAGAGCCACTTTGAGGGGGGAAACTGAATATACAATAGTTCAATAACAATTCCACATGACGCCTTACAAGTGAACTACTACTCCTATTTATAGCCATAACTAGGTTAAGCCAACTCATAAGCCCCTCATTTGGACGACAAACCATGAAAGAAAATATCTAAGAAACTATTAGAAAATTACCATAAGGTTATGAGCACCACATGTTGCCTACTCCACAACCAAACATACAAAATGAAAATAATATAAATTACAATAAGGATTAAGGGTGTAAGAATAAGTTTACAAAATTTTGAATTTTTAGCGTTGACTTGGCATGATGACATGGAAAAACTAAACAACATGGCATGGAACTTTCTTGGACCAGTTCTACAATCAAGTAAGTTAGTGAGACAGATGTTGACAATGCATGAGCATACATACCCTGAAAATCACAAGCACAAGCCAATTTCGACTTTTCAAGAATTTTCGGAAATGGAAATATGCAAATATAGGCAGAGCCATGGCAGCTGAAAAGCAAGACTGTGACGGTCATGAATGATGAAAATTGTCCATTCTTGAATGTTTGAAAATGACAAGACAAGGAAGCAAATACGAGACCCAAGATTCCATATGAAAATGCAAATTTTATTCGCCAATAGGATATATATATATATGTATGTATGTATATGTATATATATGTATGTATGTATATATATATATATATATATATGTATGTATGTATATATATATATATATATGTATGTATATATATATATATATATGTATGTATATATATATATATATGTATGTATATATATATATATATATATGTATGTATATATATATATATATGTGTGTGTGTATATATATATATGTATGTATGTATATGTATATATATGTATGTATGTATATGTATATATATGTACGTATATGTATATATATGTATGTATGTATATGTATATATATGTACGTATATGTATATATCCTTTTGGCGAATATAATTTCCTTGTCATGGAATGACATAAAAAGTTACCAACCATCAGAGTCCTATGCATACGATGAATGCCACATGTGCATTTTCACCTTTAGTCATCATACAACTTATCCCTTCACCAACACTCGTGATATTATTGACAAAATCACAAAGGTCCTTATTGACATATAATTTAGAACAAACCTAAGACCTAAGGACATAAAGATGCATTATTTAATATTCCAATGTTATCCTAAGATTATGGTGCATGGAGACAAGAATCGGGGATGAGTGGGGGTGGGGGGCTAAATTTCAGGTTAGTGCAGGGGACGTCCTCCCCCCATAATTAAAAAACAAAATCTAGTAAATTCAAAATCACAAAAAAAATCACCATTAACAAATGAAAAACCTTCATGCCAAGCTAATCCAAAGGTTAAATCCTCCTCAAAATGCTGCAAAATGATAATTCTTCCCATGGGAACAGCTGCCTGGGCATAAATAATTAAAAAATTTGTGGATATTTTCCCAGGGTTTCAGATCATTCACTTTTCAAAGTTAGGGTTTAGAAGGTTTATGGGATTGCGGCAGGGTAGGGCCCACTAGGAGGAAAACAATTTCAGAAACAGTTTTTCACTATTTATTTTGGTTGGGGAGGACTGAGGATGGAGGTAGCATCCAGAAGAACCTTGCCTGTAGGATAATTGTTTTCAACCGTCTCTTAGGGAAAAGTCCCCCTCCCATTTTTTATCTTTCTTATGAAGGTGGGGTTACTTCCACGTCTTAAACAACTGAAAAGAGGTAATTTCCGCAGCCAAGAACCAGCTCTGAAACTCTCCAAAACAAACCAAAAAGGCGCTGCATCAAAATCAGCCAAAAAAACCTCTAAAAATGAGCTCACAGATGAGTGGTGTGTTTGAAAATAGAGGTGCTTTGCCTCTTCTTATAGGTATATGTTTTTATTCAGTTTTACTTTGTTTTTTTTTAATTTTTAGCTTTTAAATTCTCGTGGAATACAGGTGGGATTTTGTACCTGACATATCCAGTACATCTCCCAACCTTATCAGGGATGCATCCAGATAGGAAAATATATTCCAGCCATATCTAAGGAAGATACGTCTCCCAACCTTATCCAGGATGCATCCAGATAGAAGTACATATCCAAGCTATATCTAATCTGGATACGTAGCAGATACAGCAAAACCTGTGTCTGGGAGAGGGGGCAAAGTATCCGGTAAAAACGTTTCCTAGTGATGTCAATGCCTACAATTTCGTAACAGCTGTATAATCAGCATATTAGGGCTTAAACAGCCAAGCATTCTATGACCGACAACTCATTCTTGCTGTACTATTTCTTTTCAGCATCAAAATCTTGCATCATCTCTTTTCTCAAAGAAATCTGATATTTTGTAGCTTTTTATCCATTTCTAACATGTTCATCTTGCTTGCGATTTTTAATTGTCTCGCATGTTTTTTAAGCTTTCCCTGGCTTCCCCTCAATTCACTCCATTATCCAACTTCTTCATCATCCAAGACACACCTAAGCTGTGAGAGAAATAAATTTGCTTTCATGACTAACCATGTTAACTTGCAATAAAATGTATCTTTTCTGAATTGTGCTATTCTGGTGGGTTCCCCTTAGCATTGTTGTTGTACTACTTTGCTGAGGTGTTGTCTATTATTTTCTTGGGTTAACTTTGTGGAACATCTCAACACCTTCAAGCACTTATGTTGTTACTTTTTTTGGAGAGATGCTTGCGGTGTATCTCGTTGTTCTCAAGCATTTTTTTTCATTTATTATACATGGGTACCTCATCAAGTCTTGTTGTCTAGACCCATTTTTGAGTTTGAGACTCATATTTTTTGTACAGCATCCCTAAGTTGCACTTAAGAGGGTTGTTGGTGTTAACATTTTGACACACCTAGGTTTCAGCTTACTTAGTAAGTTGTATAACCTATGGTATTAGATATTTTTGTTTACTATGTTTTTAGAAATAGAAATATTAGCTACAATAGAGATATTTCTATTAACCGTGCTTTTAGAAATAGGAATATTAGCTACTATAGGTTACATAGCGAACCTAAGCTGACACCTAGCTGTGACGAAATGTCAACACCACCAACCCCCCTTAAGCACAACTTAGGGAAGCTGGCCAAAAAGTATGAAGTTGTATAACCTATAGTATTAGATATTTTTATTTATTACATTTTTAGAAATAGGAATATTAGCTACAATAGAGATATTCATATTTACTGTGCTTTTAGAAATTGGAATATTAACTATTGTGGCTTATACAACTAACCTAAGCTGAAACCTAAGTGTGACGGAATGTCAACACCACCACCACCCCAAGTGCAACTTAGGGAAGCTGAACAAAAAATATAAGTCTCAAACTCAGAGATGGGTCCCGATAACAAGGCCTGATGAGATACCCACATACAATAAATGCAAAGAACTGCTCTGGAAGAACGAGATACACCACAAGAATATCTTCAAAAATAGTGTAACAGCATAAGTTCCTGAAGTTGTTGAGATGTGCAGGATAACTCCAGAAAACAGTCCACAACACCCCAAGAAAGTAGTACAACAACATGGGGAACATGCCTCTCATGGCTCTAATGAGCTCTTATGTTCTTCTCCCAGGAAAACCTCATGTACAAGAGGAACTATTAATAGGACTTCTAAGATACAGGCTCCTAATTTTGATTGGTCAGAATTTATGCCACTTGTATTCACTGAGGGAAAGGCTGAATCCTAGTGGTCCTCAAAGAGGTGAGCTAATTTTCTTTTTTTTAAAAACATAATAAACAGAAATATCTAATACTATAGATTATATATCTAAAATAACATAAGTAAGCTGAAACCTAGGTGTGGCAGAATGTCAACACTAACAACCATCAGATTGACAGATTCAATAAACTCATAGTTATGAACTTCTTTGTCTTATTTTGGCTCCAATTATTGATTTCCTGTCTTCATCAGATATCTATCATCTTTCAGTGTGCTGATTTGCATCCAACTCTTCTTGTTATTCCATAAAGAGAGAAAATTGTTGAGACTCTCTCATTCAGATAACTATGTACACTTCGACACGCTTCGGTTTCATCAAGTGTACATCTTGTCCCAACAAATGGAAATTGTTTAAGGTGCAGGTTGATTTTCCCTACTATAATCTTTGGTCTCATCAACCATCTAATGCTTTATGAAGACTGTCATCATCCTACCTATCTATGCCAATCTTGAAGTGGGGTCGTATCTTCTTTCAAGACAGTTATGCCATTAAAGAGACTCAATTAAAAAATAGCAAAAGCTCACAAAATGCGATATACCTTAAAAAAAATAACCTATAGACAAGGCAAAAAGAAATGGGAGAGAAACTAACAATCTGTCTTCCCTTGTCAACTATTTAAGGAAAATAATGGTGCACTACTTGCCTCTCAATTAATGGACCAGCTTTGATAATCTTATCAAAATATGATTGGGGCATGTGTAGTAGCGTCAGTAGAATTGGCTCTCATCAAATCCCTAAACCCTTATCTAAAAGTTTTTAAACCATTGCACTTATTCACTGCCATAAACTGGATATAATATGATTAATCTGATTGTTGGCAACCAGAATTCTTGATATCAAACCTATACTCCAAATAGTGAAAAGCAATGATGAGAGTAATCCAAAGCTTCCAGACACCAAAATGGGAATGGCAAGCTATAACTTTCTCCCCAGAAACTCTGGACATCTTTTAGAGGTATAATCCACACTCTGGCAAAGCCAGAACCTATGAACGTCTGATTTCTCAGTGGTAAAGCACCCAGCAGTAACCACGAGAGGACCTAGGTTGGAGTCGTAGTGGATCCATGTATTACAAAAGCATCAAAAACCTAAAGAGTGTTACCTAATTAGCAGACACAGCAAAAACTCAAAAGAGTTTGGTCTCTGTGTTACAACAACACCAATTACCTAAATAGTCTTTCTGATTAGCAGAAACATCAAGAATATACAGAGTTTTATCTGATTAACCTCAAGAAGTCTAAAGAGTTTTATGTAATTAACCTAAACATCAAAGACTGGAGAAGAACCGTCGCCCTGGTGACGTAAGGAATCCTAACCAGCTCACAGAGCAGGACGGAATAAGAGTTATTTTATCAGCAATCCGCAGGGCCTCAATATATTATTAAAACAAATTTCAATGCTGTTTATTCCAATTTAGTTTAAATTAATGCAGAATTCCCAATTTTTCAATAACTCGGCAATTTCAAGAAATTAACCCTAAGTTATGAGACCCTTACAAAGTCCTATGTCTAAGCATAAGTTTCCGGCTACCAGAAACAATAATTTGCATAAACATTTATCACAACGCGCCAAAAAGCTGCTTCTAATTTGCGATCTGATCCCTTTACTAACTGCACATAAGTTTTCAGCCCCTCAATTTGCAGGACTGCATCTGTAAAGGAAAAGCCACTGTATGCCTAAGCCTGGGAAAGCCGCGGGTTTGCAGATAAATGCAGGAAAGACAAACATAATAAATTGCACTGAATTTCGAACGCGATAAGTCAATAATACGAAACAGAACAGCAAAGATAAGGAAACTTATTAATTAATTACGAGGACACGAAATTATCGATTAAAATCAAATATACGTACATACTCCAGTAAAATGTGCAAGATCGCGCGTTCGAATCTCTAAGCAGCAAGCAATTGGTTTTTCACAAAGCTCAAGCGCGTTGAACAGCTACAGATCGATGCTCATTCCTCTGCAATTTCTCTGAGGGCGACAATTACAGCCTGTTTTGCAGAAGAAATACCAAATTAAAACTCAACTGTTTGAATCCGTGACCTTACGCTCACGAGTTTGTGCTTGCTCCAATCGCCACGTTGTTATTAATTAAAAAAACAATCAATGTAAACAGCTATTATAAAAATTAAAAAATGAAAGTGATATTTTAATTTTCGTATTTCCCCACTCAGTAGTTTTGGTATAAAATAATACCCACTTCTTAGCGTTCCAACGTGGCGTTTTCGGTCGGTTTTTATATTCGATGACGGGAGCGTAAATTTGACGGTCGACCCTGATTTGGGCAAAAAATTTATATATCGTGCCACCCCCAAACTGTAGATAGTTTTTTTTGGCAACTCCTATATATGTAGGAAGTTTCTATATATAGATGGGAGTTAGTTTAAAGTGAGATTCCCTGTCAATCGTAGTTCAAATTCAAGTCAGTTTAGTGATTATTATAGTGGAAAAACGATGTAACAAGATGTTAATTTTAGAGATTATTTTGGTTCAGTTTAATATAATAGTTTTTCAAATGAGATTAGGATAGTTTAGTGGTGTGCGTTGAGTGTTAGAAGTGAGAGGTTTTGGGATTCATTTCTCACGCTGATCATTTTTATAGCGTCGTTTTCATATTAAGTTTTAGTGGATCAATCATGAGAGTACCCGATGCAGTGGATTAGTTGGTTCAGTGTTAAATGCGATGGGGTCAATATGTTGCTTGAAACCTACATTCAATGCGACAAGACAAGTCCATAGTCCATGACTAGAACTACTCTTCATAGTCAGTTCTTGCTTCAGTGAAATAAACTCTGTTATCCAACATTTTAATTAATGAGATGTGGGTGAATTGGTTAAGTGGTTTGGTTATTTTAAACCTCACATAGGTTCAAATCTCTGGAAATGTATATGAAATCGATTGTAGTTGTTAATTGTATTCTCATGAACATTAATAACTGATGATTATTCTCGAAACTGGTGATAACCGTTGTTGATAATTATTGATATAAATGTAATATTACATGAAATTTGAGCCTCGAATTATGTCCTAAATCGATTCATGCTATGATTAAAAATTGTTACCTAACCAAAAAAACAATCTTACAAATATTAATATAATTTATAATAAAATCTGGAAATATTAAAAATTATTTATTTATTTATTATAATTAAAAATTAATTATATTTTATTATTGAAAAAGTAAATACACCCATTCAACCATCAAATTTTATTATTGAAAACGTAAATACAGCCATTCGACCATCAAATTTAGGACCTGGACGGGACTGTTTTCTATCATCTTCCATTGTTGACCTTAAAAGTTTGACAATAGTGTGCATGGGCTTTTAATGATGGAACTTTGGAAGCACAAAATGTCATTTTCTTTAATGTTAAGGTTGACCACGTATAAAGGGGTGCCTTAAAAATTGTGGCTAATAAAATGTGATGTGGTTTTATTCGATTCTCTTCAAATGGTAGGTATTGTGAATCTTCTTTAAATTAAAAAGATGACGGATATTGCTTTGTTTTTTTTAATATTTAAATTAGAAAAATAATAATAAATAAATAATGATCTATGT
Organism: Torreya grandis; assembly: GCA_037957365.1. Lineage (NCBI taxonomy): Eukaryota > Viridiplantae > Streptophyta > Pinopsida > Cupressales > Taxaceae > Torreya > Torreya grandis. The sequence continues at coordinate 1,784,216 of JARHVA010001930.1, forward strand.
TTATTTATTAGTTGTTAAATTGTGTGATTTTAAAAAGTTTGTGTATTTGTTAATTATTGGTTTAAATGAAGTATTTTCGATATATTTTGTCGATTTTTGGTGGTTCATAATTTTTTCTCGATGATTTTTAATTGTTTTCCTTCTTTCTTCTAACTTCTCTTATTTTAAGCTCCATGTTTAGAATGTTTAGATGTTTTTTGGACCTATCCAGAGCATTGACACGCTTCTAGGGTCTTTTGTGTGGCCCCATATAGTTATAGTGAACTTGCTTTCTTTACCCCACCTATTTTACCTTATGACTGTTTGAAGTCAAATGGTACACCAATAAGGTCCTAATTAAATTTAATTGACTACAAATACACAACCATTATAATTTATTTAAACAGAGGAAATCAAACAATTATTAGAGCATTTATTGAAGGACAAAGGTTTATGTTTAGACACAAGACATTAGTTTGCATGCAATTAAAATTATGACAAATATTGAAGTTTATTGTTTTCAATATTATTATTTTTAGGAGATTAAAAAATATTAAGATGGTTCAACTATTCTTTATTTTAATACATGTTTCAAAACATACTTTGTTTTTCTTAAGTTTTCAGATATGTTTGCCTAATTAGGACAAGAAGAAGAAATCTATTTTACAAGTAACCAAAGTCAAAGTGCATAAAACTTAGTGAGATTTTTGAAGATTGAGACTAATGGAGCACAATCATCAAATTAATTTTGAAATGTCTACATTTTGTCAAGGCTTCCTTATCACTTTATATTGTCTATAGAGAAGGGGATTCTCTTAGGGGACTTCTCTGCTCGACACCAAATTTTTAGGTTAGGTTTTCCTATCATTTTTGGGCACATATTTCCACTGTTACATTTTGATGATTATCACTAGATCATGAAATAAAATCAGATAAGCCTAAACCTTTTGTGGTTGCCTTGCTTTTAAATTTGATATTAATAAATTAGGCTTGATTATTATTTTGTGCATGTTATTTAGATTAATTAATTGTATTTGTGTCATAATTTAGTGAACATCCATTTAACCTTATTACATTTTGGTAAACTCACATTGTTTTGCACGCTCATTTAGGGTTTCATTGAAACCTATTTTATTGTGCAAACCCCTTAGGGTTAGTTCATCTTTCATATACTTTCAAATTTAAATTTGTTTAATCTTTCTACCTTATTAAATATATTACATACTCTTGCACACAATAGCCCCAACTTTCATTTCACTTTATTTGCTTGAGCCAAAGCTTAGGTTATTGCAATTTTTTGAAAATTTATTTTAAAACCCTAGGGTGCTTTAAAAAAAGTGATTATTTATGTGTTTACTCTTAAGGTCTTATTTAGGGTCTATATACACCTAATTATGGTACAAGCCTTGTAATTACAATGTTATTTGCATGGTTTTGAGTATATGAATCATTTGTTTAGAGTAAATGCTTATTGATATTTTTTCTTATATTTTCGCTTCTCCTTTCCTCTTTGTGTGGCCATGTGCTTCTCTCTTCCTTTTTTCTCTCTCCTATGCATTTCTTTATGCTTGGGGATCTTCATCATTTCTCTTCCTCTATTGTTTCTATTGTTTAATTATTTTTGGACTATTTTGATAATAGTCTAACTTATTTCAAAGCTAAAGTGGTCGATTGCCTTTGTGGGTCCTTGTTCATTTTAATAATTATATGGGCCCTTTTTAATGGTTTTCCCTTTTTTCTTATGTCGACTTGTACACCAATAGGTCCCTAATTAGAATTCAAGAAATCAATATATACAAAGCATCCTAAGGCATTTAAAAAATATATGTGAACAAGTATCATCAATTATAAAGCAACAAATCCATTGATCACATTTAATTTTTTTGTTACAGAGTTTCTTATTATCTACATATTTTTACCAAGAGAAGGCCTGAGTAAAAGTTTGTATAGTTGCATTCATTATCATAGGGAGAGAGGGTGGAGGTTTCTCTCACTCGTTGGGAAAGGACATTCACATACACTAAAACTACATTGAACCCTTATTCTCATTGGTGATATGTAGTTGTAACCCTCATGGGGCTCGAGCCAATAACCATGCACATTTCTTTTTATCTTGGGTGTTTTTCTAAGTATTGAGATCAGATCAAGAATACATTAAAGGAGATAATGTGTTGGCTTATGTGTTTGCACTTATTCACAAATTTGAGAGAGGCTTTTATGCATTTATTACTAAAAAATGGTTCAAGGTTGTTTCAAAATTGTGAGCATCTACATAGTGTTTTTTAGAGTAAATTTTCCACTTTCATCAATACTATCATTTTTAGAGTAATCTAAAACTTTTAATGGCCCTTTTTGGAGTAGTACAAAAGTGGTCAATGCAACAAAATTCAGTTTGATTCTAGAGTTCATTTTGCACGACATTAGAACCTTATTTTCATTGCATTTAACCATTATCAAGATCCAAATAAGTTTATTTCTCTCTATCATTTACAGTTCAAGTTAATTTTATTATCCTTCTTTCAACCCTAGGTAGATACAATTTATCATTTATACTATATTTATTAAGTTTTCCTATTTCCATTATTTTACTTGATTGGCATAGTGTTTTTTACACTTGTGGGCACTTTGGTAAAAATAAATCATATTTTCTAAACCCTATCCATTGATGATAAGGAATTAATGTTAAATCTTTGATCATATGTGCAATATTTTTCTTCTTATGGATACACATTTTCCTTTGCTCAATAGAGTTTTTAAATGTTATTTCATTATGTTATGTTTTTAAATGTACAAATCTATATGTCATAACCCTAACATTTGTTTATTATTTCCCTTCGTGTATTCTTATTGTATAAAATACTACTATTCATGTTCAACTATATGTATTCAATAGAAAATATAAAATACTTGAATACCATCAAAGACATGTTGGGGTTTCATATAATTCCTCTAGTGCTTCATGTACACATCTTCCCCCCCATTATCAATGATAGAATAAGCTTAGAGGCTTATGCAAACATGCCATGTTCCATTATAAATACTCTCTGGTATATGATGTCTTATTTTGAGGTGAACCATATTATGCAAAGGAGGATTAGAGCTAAAAATGCAATAGTCCCTCCTATGCTTCCTCAAATCTAAGGAGGGAGTAACTAAAATATCCCTTTTGATCTCTATCAAGTTCTCATGCTTAGGTTGCATGTTGCAACATGTTATAACATTTTTGATCGACTATAAAATACTTAGGCCAAGATATCCATTCTCAAATTAACTACCAAATCAATTGTTTATAAGGATATTTTTTTCAAAAAATTAAACGATACAACATATTAGAATAGTGTTCACACTAGATACTTATTTTTCTAGTTACTTATGGCACTATTCTAACTTTTGTGCTCACATCTAAACTAGTTAAGCTTATTTAGGGAGTGATATAGAATAAGTCCAAGTTGTTATTTGTTTTAATAAACTTGGTTCATGTATAAGATTTATTTAACATTTAGCTAGTATTTTGGGATTTGACTTATCTCTTATATTAGGCTTTCCAAGTTATTATTTACCTATGGATACCTTTGTTGCGATCCTATATATTTGTGCATTCTTGTAGACTTCATATGAGGACGAGAGAGTGTGAAGAATGAAATGTTATTTTGGCTTGTATTGCATTCTTTAAAGTAATAATAATTTCAATTTGTGTTTCCTTATTTTTGAGTGTTTATTATTTATTGGAAAGAACTTTTGTTGTGGTTTTGTTTTCTTGGATTGATCTTGAGGATCATTTGTGTCTCCTTCCAACTTTAACATGGTACTTGAGCTTTGGAGCTTATTTAGTTGTAAATTCCCTTGATTTTGCTAACATCAAGCAAGAAAATTTTGACGTGTGTGTTTTGAGGATTTATAACTCCCATCATTATGTTTATAAGCCCCAAAAACCTACATTTTGATATAAAACATGCCTATGTTCTAAAAAAGTTTAGTTTGCTTCAAAGTTGTTTTGTAGGTTTTTGGTTAGTAGTTGAAGCCGTACAGTTCCATATACTGAACAATATTGCATTGATATTGATAGAATTCATAAGATTCTTCAGCCAAGATCTCTATAAGAGACCATTACTATAGCCATGGAAGCTTCAACATACACACAAAGAATAGACCATCTATTAACGAAAATAGATTATACAATGTTGAAATTGTTCTCCTCTTCTCCTTCATACAAGATGCACAACTAGAGTGCATATAAATAGGAGAGAGAGATGGGTTAGTCTTTCACAAAATAGTAATAACAACCTTATGGGAAAAAGGTCCAACCATGTACAAACTTTAAATAAGGAGTAAATCTCAAATAACCTAAGCATAGATTAACCTAAGCTAGTGATTAACTCCAACACACTCCCTTAATCTATGATTAGAGAGAGAAAAACCAAAATGGGTCCCAAGTACTAGGTTTGACCCATGTATAATAGAGCTCTCATAAAGTGGAGGAAAATAAGAAAACCCATAGGAAAAAATCCCTCCCAAAAGAGAGAAAAAAATGAGAGAGAGCTAGAAGCCCCCCTAAAGATGATGTTGAAGCAATCCATATTCTATGTACTTGAAAGTCACAAAGGAACTCAATCTACACATGTGGTCTGAATCCACTACTCGATCACTAAAATAACTAACACTAGGCTTCACTAGAATAGCTACAAACAAGAAGACTATTAGTGATGTCAAAAGTGCAAAATAGTACTACTTGGTACAAGGGACACTCAACACCTAATAATAAAGATCTACACCACACACCCTCATATTGTTGATTGGGTGTAATGGTGCCCAAAACTCTATATGTACACCCCCCCCCCCCCATAATGCTAAATAGGTGGAGTGGATGAAAAATGTCTGCATAAGTGGTCTGAATCCACTACTTGAACACCAAACAAGCTGACACTGTATGCATAAGAATAATTCCATATCATGTTGAAAGATACTGTTGAATTATCAAATTAAACAAGATGACATTGGGATTCACCAGAATAGCTACACTTCAATCAATGGGAGACTATCAATTGTCAAAAAAGTGGTGTCAAAAATACTGATAAAATCTCTCAAGAAGATGACCCTGGTGGTGATGGGAGAAACTGACAATTGAAATAGTAAAGGAACTTAATTTGTACGAATGGTTTGAATCCACTATTCAATCACCAAATTAATTGATACTAGGCTTCACTAGAATAGCTCTGATACCATGATAGAGTTAAGAAGACTCTTCAGCCAAGATCTCTCCCAGAGACCATTACTATAGCCATGGAAGCTTTAGCATACACAAAGAATAAACTATCTATTATCAAAAATAGATTATATGATGCTAAAATTATTCTCCTCTTCTCATTCATACAAGATGCACTACTAGAGTGCCTATAAATAGGAGAGATATGGGTTAGCTTTTCCCAAAATAGTAAGAACAACTTTATGGGAAAAAGGTCCAACCATGTACAAACATTAAATAAGGAGTAAATCTCAAATAACCTAAGCATAGATTAACCTAATATATTGATTAACTCCAACAGATTTTTGTGCATAGTGAACAATGTAAAAACTAGCATGTTTTTTAAGAAAAAATATTTTTAGTGCAAAATTTTACCTTGTTGCATTGGTTTTTTTGCCCATTACATTAGTTTTTATGCCACTACTTTGGTTTTTATGCTCGTTGATGTCACCTTATACCTTATTAACATCATAAAACTACCAAGCCTAACTATTAGATCTAACCATCCATGTGACTAGTCCAAAAGCCACTAGTAGTTAGCGTTCACCATTGCACTTGGTTTCTCAAACTAGTTGTCATTTTGGAGGCCATAACTTGCAAGTCGTGAAGCCTAAACACTTATCTTTTTTTTGTTGGAATCATGATTCCAATGTGAACATAATAAATATAATCTCTCATTATTTTTAACTTTAGTTTTCTTGGAAACAATATATTTTTTTTTACGTATAGGACATGTTTCCTACCTTGGAAAGGCACCTTTGTAGACTCATAACTTGAGATCCATATGGAATTTAAAGGTGTCATTTTTTTTTATATGTATTTTTTGCAATTATAATTTTATAAAATTCTTATATCGGATATATATTGTAAGGATTTACATAATTTTATATTTTATCCTCTCCCTTGCTTTAGAACTAAACATTGTAACTCACGACTACACAATTATAAGTAGTAGGAGAATTAAATTTTTGCTCGAGGTTAGATATCAGATATTTAATTGCAGGAAATGAAAAAATTTGCATCCTTATTAGATTTTGAGGGTGTTTATTTTTTAATTTTAAAAGAGGCAATTTTTTAAAAGAAGAGAATTATTTCTTGGGGGGAAATATACATACTTTTGACAAAATGTCTAGATTGTTTTCCTCTCTTTCTTCTTCTTCCTCTTCCTCTTCTATAGTGGAGAACAAATTATTTGAACCAATAAACACAACTAATTACCATGTATGGAAGCCTAAAATGAAATAATTTATCCATTCCATAGGTTTATGGAGAGTCTTTAATAATATTGTTTCAGTTTTCACCTCAGAGAAAGATAAATACTTGTATTCATGTAATCAAGATGATGCTCTTAGTATAATCACCCTCAATATGTCAAATAATTTGGTGTTCCACATCATTGATGTCAAAACTCCAAAAGAGGTATGAGAGATTTTTTAAAATATATTAAGTAAAATCAATCAATTTATAAAGTTTGTAGTTAGATACCAAATTGATTTCATGCTCTCCTTCTAATTTTCCATTTATTGAGTATTTTTGGCAAAGTTTAAATCACTTAGAGCTCAGTCAAAAGATAGTGGTAAATAAAATTAGATGATAATTATATCATTTTGATTATGTCAAAGTTAAAAGGTCCATTCAATGTATTTTCTTATGTTTTCTATTCTACTATGGATGCCCTAAGAGATCGGTTTAAAATTCCATCTTTCAAGCTATTTTGTGAAAGTTTGTCTCATGAACAAATTGCTGGAGTGGGCCACTATCAAGGATAGGTCTGGATAGGATTGAACGCATGATGATGTAACTATATGGAGTAGTGAAATCAGAAAAACAACTCAAATGGAAGAAGCTTATCTTCACAAAAAAAATTCTATTAGCAACATTATCCAAAAAATTGCATTAGCAGCATTATGGAGTAGTGAGGGTTTAGGTCACCCAAAAAGGTAATTAACTCAACTCACAATTAGAAAATGACTTAAATTACTTTTTCCAATGACTTATTATTAAACTAAGTAAGCTAATTAGACCGTGTAGGTAAAACCACATAGTGGGAAAAAGACTACACTAACACCCCCCTAAGCATATCTTAGGTGGGTAGAAGAACTAGGTCCTAATAATGATGCCTAATAAGGTACCCAAACACATATCAAATAAAGAAGACTAGAAGGCCCGCTAGATGATGTTGAAGTTGCCTATAGTAGATCTCATAAAATGACCAAGGTCAATGATGATATCTTTTGTTTGAAAACTAAAAAGCTTCATCCACATCAAATAATGTTTTGTCCCTTTGATAGAGGAAGAACATGATAGATGTACTAAAATTCCACCTATTACACAATGGAAGATGAAGGTAACAATACGAAGATATCTGAGTATGGTCCAAAACTAAAGTGTGGCATAGGTCTGGAAAGATCGTGCTTAAAAACTAAAGGTAATGCCACTAAAGTGGACTTTCTAGAAGAATATCGTGGAATATTCAATGAAATAATGTTTATGTGAAGTGTGGAGCATGGCTCAACAAATCTTAAAACTAAATAAGAGACTACATATGAAGTATGCAGATCCACAAAATGAGTATCCACAAGAAGAAATGAGTCATCGATGCTCTCAATAAGTGCACTCACATTGTCTATGAAGATGAAATGATCCTCCAAAGTGCAAATTTATGATGGCTCTAGAAGAGCAATATCTTAAATAAGAATGGATGTAGAATTATAATGGCATAGCTAAGGTCTGGATGAATCTCATCACCTAGTGGTGGCTCAAAAAAATGAAGAGCATTATCCATCTAGAATGTGTTATCATAAAACGTAGGAGGAAAGAGTAAAATAATATCTTAAAAGATAATAAGAAGATGAGGAGGAGGAGTGATAAAAATCTCAATAAGATCTTTGAAAAAGTTTGGAGAGTGCTCTAAATAGTGGAGGGACACTCTATGTGTTCCATATGGTGGTGTAGATATCATGAAATGTGTATCAATATGTGACCATAGACATAGTCACAAGAGTTGGATAAATCATTGTATTGATAAGAGTTAGTGGGGGTAGGCACCTATCCATATAGAAATGGAATAAGGTATTGTTCCATGAGGAAGTGTTCCATTTACATCCACCATTACACATAGTTAGTCTTTCCAAGAAGAACCACTGTAGTAGAATCAATAATCCTCATCTAATATCTCTCAATGGGAGATAAGTGAGTTAACATGACCACAAGTAACCATTCACACTCAATGTGATGGTCGTCAAACTCAACTTAAAATGCATCCAAGTGATCGATATGTGTAGTAGTCACTAAATTCCCCTTATACTACATAGGTTGACACTTTATATTTGAGTACATACATAATCAACACATTTAAGTATGCATACAATTAAGACATATATAGAAGCAACACAAGTATGCAAAAGAGAAGAAAAAATGAAACCCCCCTAAAACTACAAAGAATCAATTTTACAAGACTTGAGAATAGCATAAATGTACAAAGCTTGAAAAAGCTCGCACTATAAAAAAATTGCACTTGAAAAGGAGTTATAGGCTAAAAATTATGTGAGTTTTAAATTCTTAAACAAACTTCACTTTGTAAAATGAATATTTTGGGCTTGCAAAATATTTGACTCGATTTTTCATGTAAAATTTAAACCCCCTAGGGTTAGTTATGACCAAGAGCTAAACTCCCATGTGATCAAGGGATAAAGGCTAGGATTGGTTCTCCCCCCTTTAATGATGTCAATTAACACTATGATGTGATTGGGCAAGTGATGCCACTCTAAATTTGATCTTATAGGTGTGCAAGCAAGGGTGTTGGGTTTTGATAGGCATGCAAAGAGGGATGTCAATTTTTGACATGCATGCTTACAAAGGTGTCAATTTTTGATAGAAATGCAATCAAAGTTTGTTAGGTCCATTGATGTGTGAAAGTAAGGTGTGTCAGGTCTCTTGATGTGAGTAAATAGAGTGTGTCAGGTTCATTGGTGCATGCAATAATAGTGTGTCGGGTATATAGGTACATGCAAATAGGCTGTGTTGGGTCCACCAATGCATGCAAGCAAGGTGTGTTGAGTCTGTTGATATGTGAAAGTAAGGGTGTTGGGTTATATGATTCATAAAAATAATGTTGTTAGGTTCTATGATGTGTGTAAATAGTGTTGTTAGGTTTTGACAAACATGTTTGTAGGGGTGTCAAGTTTTGATAAGCATACTAAAAATAGGGTCAAATACTATCGATAGTGCAAGTAAGGTCATGGAGTTTAAGTGGTTATTAAGTAGGGGCAAATGTTTGCGTAGACTTGTTTTTCCATTAAGGAAAGTATGCCAACTACTAGAAAATGCCAAAATTGCCTAAGCTACTTGGAACGGTGGAAATATTTACCAAAGGGCAAAAACCCGTCAAAGTGCCTACAGGTGTAGAAACTCCATCGAAGTTGAAAAACCCTCATATCTATACATTTGGTATGGCTTCCATAAAAAAATCAAGGACCCACCTAGTTTTTTGACAAACCCATAAAAACTTAGGAAATGTTTTCCCTCAAAGTCACCAGATGTACATATTTTTGTAGAATTCAAAAAATGGCCTTCAAACCCTCCAAAATGGTCAAAACCTGACTGTCACAAAACTAGGTTATGTTTACAACTGAATCTAGGGTTTTGAAACCTTCTAAATTTAACAACACTGTCCATTTTTCATTTAGAGACTTTGGATATACATATTTGCATGAATTTTATAGAAACCCTGCCAAACCCTTGAAAATCAAAATCAATGAAAAAACATTGAACAAGCTAGAATGCTAGATCTCACAACAAAGGCTATGGCATTCAACTACCAGAAAAACTCTTATACCATGTCAGAATGGGCCATAATCAAGGATCTATCTGGATATGATCAAATGCATGAAGTTGAAACTGTATGGAGTAATGAAATAAAAAAACCAACTCAAATAGAAGAAGCTTGTCTTCACAATAAAGAAAGTATATTAACAATAATAGCCAAAAAGTACATAGAAAAGTACATTATATAGTGAAAAATTAGGTCACCCAAAAGGGTAATTAACTCAACTCAAAATTAGAAAATAACTTAAGGTACATTTCCCCTAATGACGTATTATTAACCTAAGCAGGTTAATTAGATAATGTAAGTAAAACCAAATAGTGGGAAAAAGCCTACACTAACACAAACAAAATTAATGTCACTAGATGCCTTACCTAATTCAATTCATGCTTTCATGGAAAATTATCATAAGGGAAAATATAAGCCAAATTAGAAATTAAAAAACCCTAATAAACTAGCAAAATCAAACAAATCTTTAGATTCCACTATTGAGTCCTCTAAACCATCCAATTCTAGCAAAACCAATAAGTCATTCAGAAAAAAGGTTTATGATCCATGCCCATAGTGTAGCAACACAAATCATCATGAGTATAAATGTTATAAAAAACTGGAAGAATTGGAAACAACATTGAGACAGCAAAAACAATTCTTTTCATTAAATTAAGTATATCCAAATTTATTGTTGAGGATGGTGAAACTTTGTTGAAATATCCATTTCAATTATTTTATACCACTCATCTAGTTTCCTAATTTCTAAAGATTTTATATTTTCTTTCCAACTAGATATTTCCAATGACACTTGCACGTGCAACTTTTCAAAGAGTGATATGTTTTTGGTTTTAATGATCAAGAATATAATATTTACATCACTAATCAAATTAAATATAATTTGGAAAAGAGACATTTTTAGAGTTGCCCACATAATGATAATCAATTGATTTTCCATCTTCTTTACACATCATCCATATTGACAAACTTAAAAAACCATCTTTTGAAGTTTTGAGTTAAAATTTTATCAAATAAATTTAAGGAGGAAAAATAAATTTTATCAATTGGTTTAGGAATATTGGTGCCATATCAAATGATTAAGTTATTCATTTTCTTTTAGGTAATACTTTATTAGAATATCGTATTCAACCTTTATCATGTATTATCTAGATTTGTCTCCTAATCATATTAGAGTATAAAAAAATATATATTAAAGTAACTTATAATATTATTTTAATAAAAATAATTTTTTTGCAAAGCTCAATCGTTTGACTTTTCAAACAATTAATTTTGATTATATATTCTTAATTAAATTATTATAATATTTAACTTTTATATAATCTATAAAAAAATCTATACTCAAATATTTTTTAAGAAAAGATCCGATAAAAATATCTAAGATATTTCAATTTTTACTTACCTTTCTATAAAAACATTAATAAAATAAACTTTTAATTTTTAAAAATTCACCTTCTACCCATACCCATCCTTATATTAACTCATAATCTTATAAAAATTTATTGCGATTTTATTTTATTCTAACCTAAACAAAATCATATTATCCTCTTTTCTTTCTATTACATGTAAGGTGTTATTTAAAAAACTAAAAACAATGTTAATAAATATTTTTAAATGTTAGAATTAAATAAATAAAATATTAAAATACATTTATACAAATTACCAATCTGGAAACTCCAAAACGGGTGTTCCTTTCATGTACATAAAAACTGTACATTTTGATTTGTAACATGCCCAAAACTCAAAAAAATCCCTAAAGAAACATGTTAATTTTTTTTTAAAGGGTGCAGAGAGAAGGGTTAGATGAAGAGAAACATGTTAATTTTTTTTATAAATTTAAATATATATTTTTGATAAATTTAAATAAATAATTTTTTTTATAAATTGAAACAAATAATTTTTTTTAAAGATGAGATGTTATTATAATGAGTAGAATAATATTTTCTGAAATATCTTATTTTCAATTTCTATAAACTTGTTTTGAATTAAAAATATCATCTCAAGAGGATCAAAAAAGGGAGGAAAAAAAAGAGGTTTGTGCCCATTGAGGATAGGTTAAAGTGTATTATGATCCACCCTGTCAATTGTCCTTTTTGTCATCAATATGAAAGTATGAGACATATTTTTTGGGGATTCCCACATGTGAAAAAATAATGGAATTCAATGTTTATGACTTACCTACTATTTTTGGATATAAGCTTTAATTAAAAGACGTTGTATTAGGTGTTGGATTATATGATAATGTTATAGCTGATGGTGTTAGACATGTTATTTTGATGCATCTTTAGAAGAACATATACAAAGTAATTTTTGATCATTATGATCATCAGAGTTTGTAATTATACAACTTTACTTTAATATATATTTTTTTCTTGCTTCTTGTTTCTCTCAATGTCGAGTGAAATCAAAGAAGAACATAGCGGTGGCTCTCTAGATCCAACAAATTAAATATCAAGTGAACTAGTTATTATATAACAAAAAGATCTATGTTGCTTAGAGATTGAAGAATATTTTGTATGATGGTTGATAGGTCTCTCCTTTGGCCATTTCTATCTAGAACAACAGATGTAATATATTTATGTATCATGTTTTTGACTATTTTTGATGACTCTATTTGCTACCAGCTCTGTATTGTTCTTGTTTTTAATGCTACTAGTAGTTTCTCTCTTTTAGGGGCTCTCATGAGCACTGAAGTCTTTATTTAATTTGCATATTTTCAATACAAAAAAGAAAGATATGTTCAATTATTAGACATGGGTTATGAAAACACACATAATAATCCATCAAGATTACTAACTCTTGTGATTGTAGATGTGTAAACATATCTAAGGACATGGCATTATCCTTGAGGGAGCCTCCTTAATACCACCCATTAAGTTATATCAATGAAAAATAAAATGGAATGACTTTTTAAAGGGAAATTATGCCCAAAAACCATAAACCTCTTTAGATGGACCGACTCAAGGAATCCATGACAAAATTTGAGAGGGAAATTCTTCAAAATAAGTCGTCAATAGTTAAATACTTTCCACTAGGTTTTGAATGAGATACATACATTTTTGTCCCCACCCTTTATGAAAATTTCCTAGAAGTCATGAAGGATAAGGAAACACCCAAAGAACTCGATGATGAGGAAAATGAGGAAGAAGAATCATATAATTATTATGATTAAAAACCAACTTTGTGTGTTGAGTTAGAAAGACAACTTTATAAAGTGGTGATTACAATTGGTGGAACATATGAAACTTTTTAAAAATGTGTGAAAAAGATTTAATTTCATACATATAAAATAAAAAAATAAATTTAATTTTTATTTTAAACCATGTCATCTTATTTTTAATTGATTATAAAATAAAACTAGATTGATTATTAAATCATAATTCAAATTTGGAATTTTTTTGTAAAACATGTTTTTATAATGATAATCTAAGAGTTAAATTAGAATGAAATGTACCAATGCCTTGTTATGTGATGAACAAAATGGTACAAATTTATGAGGAATGGTTTCCCAAGAACTAATTCAACTAGGTATATGTAGGAATGAAGAGGAACCACCTAGTTTCCAAGAGCCACACAGGGACCTTAAGATAGAAAAACTATTTCACTTCATTGAAAGGCTCATTGCTATGGTAGGCTTTCAAATTCAATCTCTCCATCAAGAAGAGATGGAATATTATTCTCAAAATTAGGGATAGAGAGATGAGGATAGACTTAGGGAAAGATAGAGAATTAGTTAAAGGTACCATGGAATTAGGAGTGGAAATGATGAGAAGAAAATGGAGAATCAATGTAGAAAATGGAATCATGAAGAAAGACCATCATGAGAGACAAGAAAAAGGAGGTATTTCCAAAAAAGACAAATTTATAATAGGGTTATAAGGTCCATTATGGGATCAAAGATATAAGCATGGATAATAAGATTGCAAAAAAGATTTAACTCGAGCAACTTCCTAAGTAATAAAAAATATTGTATGGATTTTTTTTCAATTGATTGGTGACGCCTTGGTGTGATAGCACCACAGGGAGAAATGTAATCTAGTCCCTTATTCTCTCATCTGCAATCTATTTAAATAATTTTTTTGAGCCAAATACTTACCTTAGAGGTTTGTGATGAAGAAAATTGATGAATTTCATGACTCTCCCATTTTATTAATGGGTTGAATATAGATTTGGTATCACATGTGAGAATGCTTTCATCCTCTAGTCTAAATGAGGTAATGGAAAATGAATATATTTCTAAAAGGAATTGAATCAAGTAAATAATTTCAAGGAAATACTCGGGCATAAAATCATTTTTTTTAAGATAAGCAAAATAAGGGCCCCACATTACTAGATATGTTAGCATAGGTCACCACATATATATCTTCTAGGGTGAAACTTAGAGTGGTCATGTTTATAGATACTAATGGGAGGGATCTTAGGATCAAAGTGATCATGAACCAGTCACTTGATCCTAGTTTAAGGGTGGATATCCCTTACCATTGCCATGAAAAATCCCTACATCATCACACCAGTCGAGAAAATTAGACCCATTGGTTAAGAAAAATAGATGCTACATAGGACATAAAAAATAGATTCTGGTCAATTATAACTTAGAGTTGGATGTTATAGGTGTGAGATGTCACAAAAATTCATGTATCATATGGAAAAATTAAATACTATTAGCTTCAAATCTCAACAATCATGGTCGACCATTATAAAAAAGTACATAATATTTTCACTATAGTAGACCATTTACAAGTGGAACACCAATATGCCATTGTATAATCCTCATGCATGGTCAATAATGTCACTATATCTATAATAATCAATCTAAGTGCTACTAATTTAATTATTTCTATCAATATAGTGAAATAAGCTATGCTAGTGGTAGATAATATTTTAGTTATTTAGAAAGTATAAATGGAAGTAGGTATCAAGCATAGTTTAGGTGAAATAGTTCAAAATTTCCCTTAGTATTGGCTAAATGATACACCCATGCAAATTTTAATGTTAAAAAAAGGATATTATGACCTAGTCATTGGTATGGATTTCCTTGGAATATATATAGGTAGAATAGACTATCTACAAAAAATCTAAAGTGTCTAGATGACCTTAACCAAATTAGGACAAAAAAAATAAAAATACATGTATCTATACATTTTATGTCTTCTTATATAAAATTTAAGAAGTGCCTTAAAATGAAGTGTTAGCTATATGTGGTGTTAGCTAATGAGCCTAAAAAATCCAATGAACCTACTCTTGACAACCACCCCTTATTAAGAGAGTATGAGGATGTATTTTATAAGGATTTATTAGGGATACACAAAAAATAAGATATATAATTTTCCATTGACTAGTGCCTAAAAATACTATTTCAAAAGCTATATACAAAATTTCCACCCTTGATCTATGTGAGTTCATGGTACAACTCAATAAGTTCATAGATAAGGGGTTTATAAATTTCAATGTATCCCCATGGGATGTTCTTGTATTTTTTTGAGGAAGAAGGATGGGTCCCTATGGCTACATATTTATTACAAAAATATAAAAATTAAAACCATTGAAAACTTCTACCTACTACTTTGAATATATGATTTATTTGACTAATGTAAGGGCGCATTAGTATTTTAAAAAATAGAATCAAAGTCAATATATCATCAAATAATAATTAAATAGGAAGACATTATCAAGTCCAAATTTATAAAGACATATGACCATTATGAGTTTGTAGTCCTATTATTTGGGTTAACCAATGCACTGCATGTCTTCATGGGACTTATGAATGTAGTGTTTTACACTTATCTAGATCATTTTGTGTTGATATTCATGGATAAATTTTGATATGTTTTCAATATTAAAAATATAATTTGGAACACCTAAGGTTAGTTATGCAACATCTGAGGGAGAAAAATTTATATGCTAACCTTTTGAAGTGTTCATTCCTTGAGGAAATATATTACATGGGCCATGTCATATTTGGTGAAGGAATATCCATGGATCAAAAAAAGATAAGGGTTATGGTGAAGTGACTCATACCCACTAATGTGATACAATTAATAAGTTTCATGGGGTTTGTAGGATATTATAAGCGATTCATACAAAAATTCTCCCAAATTTCTTGTCCTATCACATCTTTATAAAGGAAATAAAAGAAGATAAAATGGAAAGAGAGTTGTGAGATGAAGTTTTAGAAACTCACTAAATTAATTACTAATGTTCTCATATTAACATTCTCGTATCCCAAAAAGGATTTCATAGTATGCACAAATTCTTCTCTAAAAAGGCATAAAGGGATTATAATGCAAGATGGTAAATTAATTGTCTATAAATCCCATAACTCAAGGAGTTTGATAATAATTATTCCATGTGCATGATTTAGAACATGACACTATTTTTCATGCTTTATTATTGTGGATAATTTTTCTAATAGATCTAATATTTGAATTGAAATATGACCATCAAATCTTGAAATAACTCTTAGATCAATCATATTTGAATTCATGAAAATAGATGCATTAAATTAATCAATGAATGCAACCTTTAAATTTTTTTCTAGTAAAGGAAAATAAAATAAAATTAAATGATGTATTTAGTCATTTTAGACATTTCTATGTTGGAATCATAATATAAACATATATATGAGCTATTATTTTATTAAATTTTACACACAACAAAGGATACCAATAAATGAGAGAGGTAATCAAAGTAGGTGGTTATATAAATATGAGGTATGCCACAGGGGATGATGGGTTCCTAAGATAGCAAAAAATAATTTATGTTATAAATTAATAAACTTGAGAGTTTTAGTTGTATACAAGGATCACAAGGTGTTTTGTCTAAATTTAGATTAACATGTGAATTACCCATAATTAAAATAAAATAAATAGAATACATAAGAGTGTTTTAAATGACATTTAAACAAGTAGAATTAAAGTAACTAAAATCAACAAGGTTAAAATGATTGCAAGCAAGATAACTATGAAATTGAATAACAAAATTAGTTGTTTCTATCTAATTATTGACTGTGTTGACTAACAAAAAGTGGAAACAAGAAAACAAGAATTGTGACTACAAGTACCCAAAAACTAGATCTAAGGCTGGCTAAGAATAAGAGAATAGATAGGGAAGGATCAACTTCCCTAATTATCCCTATTGGTCAGTTATGTCTATTTGTAGGAAAATAAAAATTAGGGCATGATCACTTTGATAATATGATTTAGGTCAGTATCTATATATTTGACCATCAAGAATGTGCACAAGACCTGCAAATATATTTTGAAAGGTTGAAACCATAATAAGGATTGCAATGATTGAAATACATATAAATAAAAAATGTGAGTGTAACTGGGCTAAACTGACCCCAATCACTCCTAGAATGAGTGAATGTTGTCTATGTTTGTAATAATCCAAGGATGAAAATCAAGCCCACTTAGTTCTCCCACTTAGAGTGCTTTATATGATTATGATCCTTTGACTATATGAATGCATATAGAATTGGCTTGAATACTTGACCATGATTTGTTTAGGGATAGATAAAACATGATTGTGACTTGACTAAGGACTATTTAAAATGCTTATAATTGGAATTGGAAATAATAGGGAACTTTAGCTTAGTGTGCAATAATGCAAATATTCCTCTATATTGAAATTACCAAGTTAAATAATAATTGACTCTATTGTGCCTTAATAGAAACTCGAAAGAGGAAACCACAAAATAGGAAGCCTTAAAAAATAGAAGATAGAGTAAAGGTAGGTTTATTTTCAAAATTTGACTATTAGAGTGCTTAAGATAGAAATGTCCCATAGAGACAGGAACACCTCCCACTATTGTCCCTATTGGATGTTGTTTTCCCTCAAGGAAATGTATGGATTTTTGGATTTAGGTCAAGCCATACAGATGCTCAATAGAATTTTCAGTAATCATAACATTTATGCAGGTGAAAGATAATGGTTTGTAATAAAAATAGGTCATTTGGATAAGATAAAGTGTCTAAATAGGTACTAATTAAGTACATAATTTAATTAAGGACTAAATGGGGCAAAACTAACATAATCAAGAATTCATGACCAAATTTAGGTTACTATATTTGCCCCCCACCTCCCCCCACCTTATTTTAAAAATGGAATTGTTAGATTAAAGGAAATATATACCTTAGTGTATAAAATAGACTTTGTATCTGAGATAGTAATTCAATCATGCAAGGCACCATAATCTTTGGTAAACCCTATAAAACACGTAAAGTAATTACTTTGTTCTTTTGAAAACTAAAATTTTAAATCTTAAATTTGAAAATTCATTGAATCTTGAATTTTAAAATACTTTAATCTTGAAATTTGTTTGAACTTGAAGTTTGAAAATGATTGGATTTGAAATAAGATAAAGGGAAAAATACACCATGTATGTGTGAAACCAATGTTGATTTTTTGGCTTTTTATTGGAGACAATGCTTCCTTGAAGCATTGGAGAAATGATATTTACCATGAAACACTTGGGTAAGACTAGTTCTTTATCTTAACCAATAAATAAATTTGAGGGTGATCAAACCTAAAATTGAATTCTCACTTATACAATAAAAATAACACCCATTTAGGGACATATAAACCTAATTTATTTAAGCTTGTCTTTATAATCCCAAGATGTGAAATGAGTTAAAATCCAAAAAATATTTGTAGACATATTCTAAAGGGAATTGAACCTCTAATTTATGCATTATGTACTTACACTGAATTAAAAACTACATATGAATTGTAGATTAAATTTCAAATTTGTTCCTGAATGCATGATCAAAAGATAAATATGTACATCCATGTTCTTATCAAGCCTGCATCTTAATAAATAGTATTTTTAATTTTTTAAGAAATAACATAGTGTGTATGATTTTATATCATGCTCTCATTATAACCGAAGAATCTATAATTGTATGTAGATGCCAATTGTGAATTTTGTTTGAAAATTATGCATCATCCTATATCGAACACTCAAAATAGTGTAAATTTTTACTTTGAATCTAAAATATGAGTGCATATGTATGACATTTCCCCCATAATTTATGCCAATGACTCAATTTTGAATCATTTTTTGAAACTATATTTGTCTCTTAAAAATGCTTATCTCTTGTATGAAAATCCCACTAAAATTCCCCCACTTTGAGGTGAGGTAATTAATCCTAAAAGTCACACATCACAAAATTAATTATAACTTCAACATGCCTAGTAAGATATAATCATTGAAAAATGTAGAATATGTGAAAATTATGTTAGCATATTAAGATTTGAATCATTTTAATTTTGTATGTAAAGATATGATGCAAGGCCTATAGAAATATGTTGATGAAGCTCATAGTAGTAGAATATAAAACTAGTAAATTATGTGTTAGGAGTGCATGATATGGATAATGACACTCATCAAACTTAACAAGATCAACAAGCACACAAATACAATAATAGAAAATTCAAACAATAAGGCCAAGGGCCACATACAAGGGAGATGTTAAAATGTCAAAATTTGAAATATTGTACACATAATAGACATGAATTATGTCAAAAATAAGGGACACATTAAAATGTCACACACAACATAGATCCAAGAGCTAAAATCAAATGTACATGTTCAAATGTCACAAATACCAAAAAAATATCATATATATATTCAAAATAGTTTTCACACAAGGACCAAATGACACACACAATAAATAATCAAGATGTAATCTACTATGTACAAGTAATAGCATCAATGGAGCATGAACTATAAATGTAGTCTAAACCATACATATGTAATTTGATCATCTCCTAAAAAATAACATGTTCATGTACATAATGTAATATAGAGATGTTAGTAAAATATTTGTAAATAGTGAAAAGCTCAACAATATATGAGTCATGGAATAATAACACCTATGAATATTTTCACCAACAAATAATATTGCCTTAGTTTAACAAAGCTACTAAGCAAAGGCAAGTCCAACATCTTAGCACTATACAATTTTATATGTCCTGAGAACACTTGTGAATACTAGTGAAATGCATGTGCACAAGAAAAATAATACGCTATCTAGTAATCAAGAGATAAATTAGTAAATTAGAAGTCTAATCATGCTTAGGTCCCATTTTTCTATTTTTTAGAATATTTTGAATGTTTTTGTATTTTGAAGTATTTGATTTTTTTTTTTTTTAAAAAAAATTTGAAAATATAAAAAAAACCAACTAATGATATGTAAGGTGTCAAAAGTATAATAAGAGATAAATATATTAACAATTTGTGAGACATGTCAATATGAAATATGCACTAGGAGTGATTTTATAACCATGCATGAGCAAGATTCCCACACTATACATGAGTTGTGACTTTGAGAAATCAATACAATATTGAAATATATATGCATAGGATTAATTATTGTTTAACCCTAAATTTATATAGGTGTGGATATCTAGGGTTAAGGGGTATTAGATTAAATTTTGCACAAGGATGATGAGCTAACCTAATGAACAAGTCAATTAATATAAACTTAAGTAAATAATATTATGAAGTTATACAAATGAGATTGATATAAATAGTAAAGTATAACTATTGATATATATTAAAATAAATAAGGAATAATGATGCTTAGTTATTTTATTATGCTCATGCAAGTCTGACCTAGAACATGTTGGAAGTGGATTGGAAGGTGATCCTAAAACACTCATTAGATTTTAGGAATATTATTTTTGTGGCCTCATATGCTTGCATCAGATTTAGATGACTGTGTTGATACAAGTGTCTGAATTCAATGTAGTGTCTTGTACATAATGATGACTAGATATAGATGTGACCAACTATAACTTCCTATGTTTTTGTCACCTTTATTTTGATGTTTTCAAATCACATGCATAGGATGTCTCTCTTTGTCAAATATCAAAAGCTTAGTTTATTCACCCTTGGAGTGACTGTGGAAAAATGGGTTATTGGGATCATAGTGTTGAGCTTCCCCAAGTATCCTTATATCAATGAACATTTCCTGCATATCCAATACTTTGAAGAGGGATTCAGAATTATGTAGTTCTCTTATACATGTTAGCTTGCGTCCACACAAAGATGAAATGTGTGATAAGCATATACATGCAATGAACTATCTTGTAATTTGGTAAATATGGCTCATGAAATACAATTTGAATGCTTCAGACCTATGGGAGTACATATCCTATGATAGGTATGAATACGTTAGGTTTTCTCACTTTAATTCTTGATTGAGTGCTTCTTAGTAGGTTTTATTTTGGTTCCCAATATTTTCTAGGTGAAGAATGAATGAGGGTTGATCTTGTATGTGTATATATATATATATATATATATATATATATATATATATATATATATATATATATATCCATTTTAGAAATATCTTACACTAAATAAATAAATCTGACCTTTAGGATACGTTTCATTGTTAAATTGGATGAATTTATGGTAGTAAACACTTTTTAGGAAATGTGGACGCTTGTTTTGACATAGGTGTTTGTCTAGGATGCAAGTATCCAAGAAGCTAAAAAAAGGTACAAGTCCAAAACTGGTAGTGAAGGACAATGATAAGATTTAAAGATTTTAAAATATAAAAGGCCTAGTCATCAAAACAAAAATAGTCCAACTAAGATATAATCAATTTAGGCACAAAGATATAGTGAACACAAGCGTTTTGGTAGCATACATGTGTATAACTGAAAGGTATATCCATGATGGATATTTTAAAAGTGTACAATACTAAATTAATACATAAATCAAATTTTAATATGTACATTTACTCCACATTTTAATCTAGTAACGAAGTTACTAGTTTAAAGAAAATAAATACATACCTAAGTGTGTATATCACACCTTGTCTTTGTGTAAACCCAACTTGAGTGCTTGACTGTTGAATGACCAACAACATATATGATGTTATAGTATATAATTAGTGCATGAAATCTGAAATTGAATGAATATGAAATGAATAAGAGTATAAAGATCAAGGTTAAGAGTACACTTATGTGCTGATGCAACCAAATTGCCTTTCGATAATTTGATTTAAGGATGCCTCATTATGAAGCATTAAATCTAAAATTAGGAAAAATATAAACCTGAAAGTGAATATATATAGAGATTGGAGGACACATGCCCCCAACCTTGATGTAAAGGTGAGTTACAACACATCGATTTAGATTTTTTCATTTTAGTCATTAAACCCAAATATGTGCATGATCTATTGAGTGTGAGTGATTTAATCAAGTCACAACATATATCTGGTGGGGGTAGATGCTTTAATCAAATACAACTTATGATTATGGTAAATTTAGACTTTTTAATCAAGTCTAACTTATAATATCGGTAAGATTCAATAATTTAATCAATTCAACCTTCCAAAAGTGAACTAACCATTGTAGTAGATTAGATCAATAACAATCCATAAAATTCTAACTTGGGTATAATAAAAGTTCATAAAAGTATTTGAAATTTGTAAAATGATTTGATTTTTCAATTTTAGGTGCCCTTTTCATGGCATATAGACATCATTTATTTCTCAATAATAAATCTAGGTATAGTAACAATATCAATGTATAAAATGGTGCCAAAAATGTGTATGTGAATCATATAATTATGAGATTTGGTGAATCTAAAATCAATGCAAGTGTGGAGAACATGTTTATAATTCCAAGAAATCTGAGAGATGATGTAAATGTGATAACATGTTTACATAACATGCCCCCAATGTAATCTGGAGATGCTGAGTACTGGTGTCAAGAGTCAAGAACATGTTTACATAACATGCCCCCACTATAATATGAAACTATGAAAGTGTGAATGCCATGCATTTATGACATGCCCCCTCTATAATATTAAATTGAGAAAATGTAGAAGCCATGTCTCTATGACATGCCCCCATTGATACACCCCACATTTTGAGGTGATGGGAATTATAATTTGGTACTCACCTTATCTTAAAAGGATTAGATAAATGTATAAGTTGTGTATGGATAATGTAACATATAGGGGTAATATGTCTAAGTAGATATAACATTTAGGCACACAATATATGACCAAATCAAATCCTAAGATGCATGATGTAGATCACGTTAATGTATAGATAATAATAGTACAAGCTCAACAAGAAATCAAAGACACACACAAGATCACTCAAAATCAAAGCATTAGGGAATGGTCCAAGGTGACCTCATATGCGGGGCATCTTCAAATGCCACATAATCTAAGAGACATGACTTAGTCAAATGTCTATAAAGCATAGAATGACATATTAAAATGTCTATATACAATAAATAATGACATAATTAAATGTCAAAATAGTCAATAATAGGCATAGATGCCACAATCAATGGATCATATTCACATGCTCCAACATGAAATACAATGCAAGATAATAACAAGCAAGGAAAAATAGGCAACCAACTTGAACATAACATACTAGTTCCTAAACATATGTGTTTTCAAGAAATGTTAAGTACATAACATATCAAGTACATTGTGAAAGGTATACACATGGATAGAGGCATGTGTATGTATATAAGCTCAAACATGATAATGGAAAGTGATAATAGAATAATGTAACTTGGGTATATTGTGATCAAAGAAGTATATGCCCCTAACATACTTAGTAGAGTAAAGGGAAATCCCAACATCTGTATGTGAATATATCACTCAAATAAATCATGAAAAACATGTGTATATAAGAAGAATTATATGTTTTCTAAAAATATGAAGCAAGCAACATATGTATAATAAATAATACAAGTAGGAACATGTTGAAATGTTTTGGTATTTTTGAATTTTTTGAATAATTTTGGAACTTTTTGGTATATTTGGAGATTTTACAATCTATCTAATGATCTCAAGATGAGGATGATAATATTAAAGGAATGGTAAATGAATAATATTTCCAAAATGAAATGTTTCATATGTGTTCATAGGAGACTAAGAAAGTGTATCATGCTCTTTTGGTAAGTTTGTACTTATTGTCTTTGCTTGAGATATTTTCCTTCATTACTTGTAATCATGGTTTTATGAGTTTAGAATTATATTTGGTAAAAATGAACTAATATGTAGTAAAATAGATCATAATTTTGATCAAATTATGACATTACATTAAATAGATCCAACACACAAATTGGATATAGTAACTTTATTCACGTGTTCTATGCTACATCCTAGAGATATAAATAATTTACAATTATATATATATATATATATATATATATATATATATATATATATATATATATATATATATATATATATATATATATATATATATATATATATATATATATATATATATATATATATAATTCACAATTTGGGTCAACTATGATGATTTTACCTTTCTTACCATCTAAGCAAGGTTCAATGATTTTATTCTTCTAGAATTATTGATAATTGCTTCATATGAAGGCACACATTTAACATTATCCTTTGGATGCATTGATTGTTATTTATGGAATTGTTCATTTTTTACCTTGTTTTCATTTGTAGGTTCTTTCTCATTTGCATTAAAAAATGGTTATGAATATTTGAATGATTTTCATTGGTATTGATAATATACCCCAAGCCTTACGAATAATTTTGATCAATTATGGAGATAGAATGAATGATGCCTTGGGAATGATTTCCTAATCCTTGACCATTATAACCAAAGTGTTGTAGATATTCTTTTTTAAAACCATTTTGTTTTGAAAGCTATGTATCATTATGGAGAGGTATATTTATATTATTTTCTTAGTCTAATTTTGAGTTTCAAATCTTTTCTTACTCTGAGCTTGGCATTTTCAATTGCTTTTGTTCTAAATTATTATTTGGTACCCATATTTGTTCTTTTTGCCCTTGTGTTTTGGGAGAGTTACTCATAGTGTGAGTGAGTTTATTGATGATGTATAGATGATATGATCACCACTATCTTTGCAACTTTGTATTTCATTATTTAATGAAGAACTATAATCTATATGATGCCCATGCATTATATGATATGCATAATAGTATTTGGATCTCTATATGGGATGCAGAGGAGATATTACTTTGTTTCTAAGCATCTCCTATAGGATTTAACTTGAAATCTTATTTTAGTCTTTGTTCAATTTTTGAATCACTTGTTTTGGATGTATTATATTTTAGCTTTTCATTTAGATAATAAACCTGGTTGGGTATAACATTTCTAGATGAAGATGAAAATACATGAAAACACATTTCTCAGGGCCCTATAATTTGACCAGTTCTAAGAGCTCTTTGAGGGCCTTATCATCTGATCAAATTTTTAAACAAGTACAACCAAAATTATTTTGTAATTTGTTTGTTTAATTGATAGAAGAGATGTTCAAAAATTATAAATAGGTGAAGCTATTATGTTTAGAGAGTAATTTAATTTCATGATTTAAAAATGTAAATTAAAAAAAGTGAAGTATTTGTGGAAGTAGAAGCCTACATTTGTTGTGTAATCTTCAAGTATTGCCATCCTTTATTTCTAGAATGAGTTGTATAGCAGTTTCTTGGCACATGTAGCAATTGAAACAATACTACCAGTTGCATAGGCTTTGGTACTCCCTAGGAGTTGGGTGATTTTTGAATTGAGAATGAACTTATATTCTATGAAGATAGGAGGTATGATTTCCACTATGATGAATTCATTTGATATCAGTATTACATCACAATCTCCATGCTCATAAACTGTTTTAGGAGTAATAGAAAAATGAGAAATGTAAATTTTTTTCCTGGCTCAATCTTTTGTTCATGTATTCAAATGAAGTTATTAGGTAGGTTCAGTGTAATAGTCATTTCATCATTGATGTTTTTTAGATATGCCCATAAAAATTACTTATTGTATTCTCTTTGAAACATTATCTTATATGTGACAAGCACATATCCTTCAAAGAAGTCTCCTATCTTACAACTATTAAGATCATCGATCAAGACCAAGGCATGGGATATTAGTATTTTGATGAAAAAAAACAAGTGAAATATAAATGCATAAAATTATCAAGTGACACAAAATTAAAAAAAAAAACTATAATTTTATTAATGTTTACGTTTTTCTTATTTTTTGTGCTATTTGATTATTGTCAGGACTTTCCATTGTCCTCTTCATGTTAACTGCAATAGTATGAGGAAGCAAGCAAAAAATTTAGAATAATGAGATGTCCAAGTACATGAGTTCATTTTATTTATATTCAAAGCACATACAATCAATGTTTAAAAGTACCTTGTTACATTAATCCTTTATTTTCTTATTGGGTTGTTTCCTATGCATATCACATAAGGCTAAGTACAAAATATAATGATCACTCCAATAACAATCTAGTACAAAGACACATTCTTTTTGTATTTGAACATTTGACCATATGTGATTGATAATGGGTCTTGACAATGCACATTTTAGGCTTCCATGTACTATTCAAGCATCCATGAATTTTTATATTATTTTCTAATATCAATATTGAAATCATCTATGATAAATGTGTATTGTACTCTATTTGTATTTTCTAATGCACAATTGATAAAAAAAATGATATCTAAGATATTTGCACTTGGTGATACATACATATTGGAAATTATGATGGCATGCATATCATTAATGATAATTATCATTATTGCCTCAACATTACTTGCTTTGTATTTCATAGTCTCAAAAATGCTTATGTGTTTTTTATACAAATTATGATTTCGTGAATTTGAAACATTTAAATATAGTAAAAACATTTTAGTAAATAGTCAGATACAATATTTTTAATATATGTCTCTTACAAACATAATATGTTAGATTTCATCATTTCATAATCATTGAATATGTATTTCATGTGTGCTAGTAAGTTTCTTGTGTTCAGTGATGACATAACTATGTGGTAGTTGCTATTCAACCTATTCATTTTTTTTAATTGCCATTTTTCATGTGCCCATACTTGAGACATTTTTTTTATTATGTTTTCTTTGACCTTAAAATTTTCCATTGTCAATGGAGCCAATAAATATAATAACTCAATTTCTTTCACATGGGATAATGTTGTGTATGCTAAGCCATGTTCTTTGACTTCAATAGGGTGAAATTCAAGGTCATCAAGTGCGAGACCTTGAAATCTATGTATTGTGTGTGTATATGCTAATTCTATTGGAAATTATTTTTGAATTGTTTATTTGTAATTGCTATATGTGTTTTATATAGGCTTTGCAATGTGCAAGATTAGAGTCTAACCCTTTTGACAAGATCCATGATATAGGTGAGCCAAATCTGTGTATTATCAATGCCCAATACAAGGATAATTGAATTTAATCCACACTACATCTATATCACTATCAAAAGTATATTCTTTGGATGTTCCATTTGACTCGTTAACTAGGCCATCTTCAATGTCATAATTGCCAACATATGTTTCAACCTACATACCAAGTTTTAATACAATAATAGAAAAAAAAACATTATTGATCAACAACATGGTTATTTACTTTCATATACACTTTATTGTTCATTGATTACCTGAATATTGATAGTATTTCTTGATATAATAGATAGCATTTAAGTATTATGTTTATTAACATCGTCATTCCTATAAAAAAGATAGGGAAATGTATCAGGTGCAACTTGTAAATAATTTTGAGTCATATAATTTATGTCATTATGTATTTGTGATGTTGTTCATAGACAACCAAAAATTACTATAAAGTTTTTGTCACTTTGATGTATTGTTATTTGAAATTCATATATTTTTACATATTTTCTAGAAGTCATAGGGGATAATTTCATCATTCAATTTTGGATATTCAAAGATCAACGAATCATTTACAGGTTGCACTTGATAAAAGTATCCATAAAAAAACATATCTAGATTTGCAAAATATATTTTAAAAATAAGCATTATATCTCATAGCCTTTTATATATTGAATATAATAAGTGTGAGTCTACCAATGATATTTCCTCTATAAAAAAAGATGTAGTTGGTTTTAGTACTTTTATAATGTGTCTAGTTTTTTGGAGGTAAGTGGAATGATTTCCAATTTGTTAAAATGTAGAAGGAATGTTGAATGCAATGTTATTCCTACATCATTGTATGCTATCTTTCTAGTGTATGCTAATATTAGTTCATTTGGCTTAAGCAGATCACTGTCGATGAAATCATTATATAATCGATGTAGCATTTCTTATATCAATTTCATAATGAACATTTTACCTGTTCCAACACCTCTAGTTAACAATAAGTAAATTAGTTTCAATAGATCTATTCATTTTTTGATTACTATATCTTTTAAAATCAACTAGTATTATTCATTCAAGGATATTCTTCTTTTGCAATAGTCATAGTTATCAGATACAAATGGCAACTTGCCCATTTTAAAATATTCTAGATTGTATTTTTTTATCCAAGTCTTTGAATACATGTATATTGTATTTCAAATCATAGTTTTCATGGGTAATAATACTATTTTCATTTTCTATATTTACCATGTCAACATGTCCACATCAAATTCAGTATTATCAATAATCCCTTCTATGTTGCCCCAAACAAAGTTTAAGCCATGAGTAAATTTGGCTTCATTTTTTCTCTATCTTTTTCGTACAACACATATACATAACTCCACATATCGAAACCATGTTTTAAGATATATAATAATATTTTTTTCCCTACAATGATTTTCAAGGTTAGGAATAACATGTGGCTTATTTTGTAACTACTTTTTCCCATTTTTTGGTATTCAGAGATATATTCAACAAGACAAATGCTTGATAATGCTTCCATCATTAAACATAGTAATCTATTAAATATTTGCATTTTACATATTTAAATTCATCAGCTTCATATATCAAAAGTGTTGCAGGTTTTAGAATGAATGTTCATTAATATGATGGACTTATATTTATGAATATGCATTTCCCAGAACAACTATTCATTGGAAATGACAAATCTATATGAACATCTTGTTGAGTAGACATTTGTTATTTGTTAAGCAATGTGTTTCAAATATTGCATATCATTTTAATGACATATATAGTTTTTTCTTGATGTTCTTGGAGGATTCATTGAAATTCTCTTGTCAATGAAACATCAAGTTTTGTCATATAGGATGTCTAATAAGATGCCAAAATAAATCATTAAGCACAAATTGTGTGTTTGTATTTGCTTTCCACAAATGTGGCATTCTTTACAAAAGCTATTTGTCCATACATGTGATGGCTTATATTGCACGAGTATTTTTTGGTTGTTTAAGCATACTTTGTATTGCTTGTATATATTTATTTTCACTAATTTATAATTGTACTAAAAAGATGTTAAATGTTATAGAATGATCATAACATTTGTTTTCCAAAATATTATAGATATGTATAGAGTTTTTGATAACCAAGTCATCTTTTTTTGAACATGGTTCGAGGATAATTGTTTTTCACATTGAAAGAACATAGAATTTGTATTGTTAGTTTGCCTTTTTTTTTGAAACTTAAAGTATGGTGATGTTCATGTAATATGGATTTTTTAAAATCAAGCATATTTGTGTCACATGTTATATAGTTAAGGACAAATCTTGTAATCTTGAAATTTTCATCCTTTCTGTAAATTGGCATAGATTTTATCCATAAAATAAAATGTGTACTTTGACTTCCTTGATTTTGGAATTCTATAATGAAAAAATTATCTTGCAAGTATCCAAAGAAATATTGATATTTGTTTATCATTTTTAGCATTGCCTTAATTACATGTGTATAGTATCATATACATGTGATAGGATCTTTTGAAATCAAGCAACTATGGTCAATCATATCAAATGTGTTATCTTTTTTTTGTTTTTTGTTGTTTTTTTTATGTCTACTATTCATTTTAGATTATACATTTGAAGTGGTTGCCACAAATTTTTAGCACTAGAGAATGTAACAAAAAACATTGGTGGCCTTAATTGGCGTGTCATCTCTATTTTTTTGTAGCTGCTATAAATAATCTAGCAATGCCCATATTTTTTTGAAATAAATATACCCATGTGATGAAAATATACTTATGATGCTTTCATCATGTGGGTCACCATAAAAAAGTTTTGGGAATTTCATTTCCTCAACATACTTGTCTTTAAAAATTCTAAGTGGTTGTTGGTATTCTGCTGGTGCAACTTGGATCATTTTATCTTGCAATTCATGAATGCATCTCAATTCTATGAATCCATGTACCATAGTCCAAGTGGAAATACATTTTTTTATCTTTATCACTTGTTTTAATTTATTTTTAAGAACCAATAATGTATGTATTGACATTATCGTTAGTGTGTAATGAGTGTTTCTAGTCCCTTGTAATTTTGACATTTTTAAATCGATACAACTTTCTTTTGTATAACTAATTTAGAGCATGCATTATAATGTTTAGATGAACCATCCCTTTATAGTATGCATTCTTATATTCCAATCATCTTTTTATATCAGTGAAAATTATAGATGATTCATCAACTGAGTGCAGTAATATTTTTTGCACTATGTCAATGTTAGATGGCACATTGCTAATTGCATTAGTTAGTCCAATTTGAGGTTTTTTTAATCCTAGCTCTCTAATATATGAAAAATTGATCCATAATGAAAAAAGGCACTCTTTCATATCTGTTATCATTTGAACATATTTCAAAGGTTCATTTAACCAAATATGTTGATGCATTCCAAATTTGGGAGCAATTCCATTCCTCAATGCATTATTGTATCTGATGTACATTTTTTTGTAATAATTTCTTTCATTTGCATCAAATTTGCATATGTTTTTGTTTATATTTTATTAAAATATATCATGTTATAATTGAAATTTAGTTGATTAAAAACCAAGCATACATGATTTGGTGTATTGTCGAGGTCTTTTATGAATTTTCTTATTATATTACTTTCCTGTCTACACATAATGTATTTGAACATACACAAAGATGTTACTAGAGTCTTACTCAATTGGCTATTTGTTTTGTCATCCTTGTTCTTTATACTTTTTTGATGCAAAATTTTACCTTGATCCCATGAAAGACACTTTAGAGAATGAAAATATTTTTTAAATGCACTAGGTGATGTTATATCATTTGTATTATAATTATCCTCCTCATTATTTATACATTTTTTATCTGCAATTTTGCCTAGATTTTGTGCAAGATGATTTAGAGAATGATTTTTTTTATAAAAATGTACTAGCTGATGTAATGTCATCTATAGTGTAATTTATAATTCTAGTGTCAAGTAGGTATCTCTCTATTAATGGTTCATAGTGGACATAATTTGTGTCTATTTCAAAGAAGATTATGTTAGGGTTTCTTACTGGTTGTAGAGAATTCAAGTACATATTTTCTATACTCATTAAACAAGATGACCAAAAATGGATTTTTACATCTAGCAATATGGACATCCACTCAAAGTAGAGTCACTCCCTCAGTGTTATTTTGATTGAATGGATTTACCAAATTTACAATATAGTCTTCCCATCTTGAGATTTATTTTCATTTTGTATGAAGCTAGAATATAACTTTATTTTGATATATATAGTGCCTTTTTATCTTGACACAATACCACATTACAAAATGACTAGGCTATATAGTGAAGAAGACATTATATATCAAAATCATAATTTTTTAATTGATAAATTGAATTGAATAAGTTTTCTCCATAAAGAGAATCATTTTTAGTAAGTCTATATAATCCAATGATTTTCATTTATTATGAAATCATTATCCAATGCAAACTAGGATGAACACACATATTAGACAATTGAATACACATATAGGGCATTATGTATTGGCTATTTTTATTGTTATACAATGGCTCATAATGCCCATATATAGGATTCATATAATAGAATATGACTAAGTATGGAATCATTTGGCATTGTTAATTGAAGCATAGATAGTGATATTTCCTTGTGAACAACCAAATGCATATTTGTATATTTAGACATCTAGTTATCCAATGTATACAAAAGTTTTCTCCACATAAACTAGTTTTATTCACAAAATAACTCTATGACATAGATAGATGCATTATATGAAAATAATTTTATCTATCATTAATTCCATGTAAAATGAATATTTCATGAGGATTTAATTATAGTTCATATGATTTAATTACAGTTGCATCACCAACATGCAAACAATTTAAGAAATAGTCAATGATACCATTTCTTAGCTCTAAGGGTGTATATTATAAATGTAACAATACATGCAATCTGTCAAATAGGAAATCACCAATATTGTACTTAAAATATTTGCATTAGAAAATATTATGTTTATTAAGTGAATCATCAATATTATTGTATTGTTTCCTTGTTTATAGTTCATAAGCTCTATGATTATCAGGATTTCCATTCTTTTTTCATACTGTCTATTGTGATTACGAAAATTAAAATCCATTACTTTCATGGAAAAAAATAATTATATATATATATATGTATATATATATATATGTATATATATATGTATACGTATATATATATATGTGTATATATATATATATATATGTATATATATATGTATATATATATGTATATATATATATGTATGTATATATGTATGTATATATATATATATACACATATATATGTATACGTATATATATATATATACACATATATATATACACACATATATATATATATACATATATATATATATACATACATATATATATATACATATATATATATATACATATATATATACACACACACACACACACACATATATATATATATATATGTATACATATATATGTGTATATATATATGTGTATATATATGTGTGTGTGTATGTATATATATATATAAATATATATATATATATATATATATATATATATATATATATATATATATATATATATATATATATATATATATATATATATATATATATATATATATATATGGTAAATTACACACCTTAACTTTGCTTACTGGTGACCTTATTTTTCTAGTCTAATATAATATTCCAAGTTCCTATATACAGGTAAGAATAACATTAACTAAATAACTATTAAAAATAAATGATGTAGATTTTATTGAAAAAGAAAGGAAGACTAATTGAATAACTAATACAATCAAAGGAATTTGATTATTATTTTTTGAATAACATGCCCCATAATTTTGAATGGAGATTTACATAGGAGAGTTTCAATGTAGAAGACCTTCAGCATTCTAAATTCCAATTTGACTAAGAAAACCAAAACACCTATTTTGACAAGGATGATAGCAAAAAGAGACTTCTTCCAATAAGACATGGGTTAGAAGGAAAAAAAGGGCAAGCAGGAGATGAAGATGACCTAGATCTAGGTGGACTGGGGATTGCCCATGCAATTAGAAAAATCCCCCTTAAGACTAAATGGCAAGTTGGATGGGAAAGAATTAGTTCTATAGTCGAGTAGAAGGGAGATTTTGGGTGTAATTTGAAAGAAAAATTAGAGTATAAGTTACTTATAGCAACTATTGGGTTTATTCAAGAACCCCTACTTAGGTAGGGAGTGAATCTACCTAGGGCTTTTATGAGGAGATCCTGGTCCTAGAAAATTCTTAGGAGTAGGAGTAGAAGACCTTCAACAGTCTGAATTTTATTTTGATATGAGAAACTAGAACAACATTGTGTTTTCTTCTGTGGTCCTTAAATGGGGTGGATGATGGAGGATCCTATGCCAATATATATTTTTAGGGTAAGTTAGACCCTAATCCCTTGGTTTTTTGAGTGGCATGGCTATTAGAGGAGTCCATGCTTTAACCCCTTTTGATGGCTTGGATAATGGAAAAATCCATTTATCCCACTTGAGCACTGTAAGTAATTTAGTTTATCTGTGGTCCTTCATTGGAGTGGAAGATGGAGGATCCCACCCTAGGATTCTATTTTAGGGAAATATGGGTGTTATAAGAACCCACTTACCTATTTTTTTTGAATGGCATAGTTGTTAGAGGAGACTATGCTTTAAACTTATTTGATCGCTTGGATAATGGAATAATCCATTTACCTCATCCAAACACTGTTAGTGTTTTGGTTTATCTCAAAGTGATTATTTATATGGAATGCTAGTTTTTAGGAGTAATAAATTCTATGGAAGGCCTTTTTCTTGGTTTAGGAGAACCATGCTTTTTGGTGGCTTCCTTTTATAGTTTAAGAGTGGATGTTAGAGGAGCCCACCCTTGGTCTTACCAAGTTATGAGATCTCATGGAATCAAATCAATTATGGATGAATCCTTTTCAGGGGTTATTATTTTATTTATTCATTCTTGGAAGTGTGGATGTTGGGTGGAAGACTTAGGTTGAAAATAAATTCTTCTCTAGATGGTCTTATGTCCAGTAGTTTCCTCATCAATGACATGACAAAGGGATTCTATCCTTTGAGATTCACTATTTTTTTTCATCTTTTTTATGTTTAATGATTATGGGAACCTTAAAACCCCCTTGATATGATTATTAAAGGTTATGGTTCTAAGTGGGAAGATAATCCCACTTGTGATTTAGATGTGTGGTGGCTATACAAAAGATCTAGTGGGTGGAAGACCTCCTTTTCTAGTTAAACTTATGTTATGTAGTTTACTTCTTATTATATTTTTCTAGGTTGCAGGACCCTCAAAACTCCCTTTTTTTTCCAAGGTCATGTGGACCTTTAATTATATTATTAATGGTTACAAGATCCTCAAAACTCCCTTGTTATGCTTTGAATAGGTTGTGAATCTTTATGGAAAGATAGACCCACTCATCGTAACTCTATTATATGGAGGTTATGTGGAAGACCCTGGTGGTAGAAGACCTCCTTTTTTGATGGATATTATAGTTTTTAGTTCCCTTAGAGAAGACACAATGAAGGGAGATATCCCTTTGATATTAATTGTTCAGTAACATTTTTATGTACTACAAATTACAGGATCCTTAAAACCCCTAGTTGTGGGAACCTTTAAAACCCTTATGTTATCTAGTCTTGCTAAAGTCATGGGAACCTTTACTTCACTTGCTAAAGGTTGTGGGAACCTTCAAATCCTCTTCAATGTACTTGGTTGTTAGGGGGATCCTTTGTTACCCTCTTTGTTGTACCTAGATGTGGGTCTAGTTGCCAAAACCTT
Organism: Torreya grandis; assembly: GCA_037957365.1. Classification (NCBI taxonomy): domain Eukaryota; kingdom Viridiplantae; phylum Streptophyta; class Pinopsida; order Cupressales; family Taxaceae; genus Torreya; species Torreya grandis. The sequence goes on from JARHVA010001930.1 coordinate 1,819,289, forward strand.
CACCTCCTTCGTTCATAGCTCCAATTTTAAAAGTGTTTTTACCCAATCAAATAAAAAATATTTTTTGAACAACTAATTGCCTATGGACCATGAACATGGAAAAAAAAGCCACTATCCATATAATGTGAAGACTATCTAATGAGAAAGACTATGATTAAAAGTTAAAATTAATTCCTACCTACTTATCATGATGAAATAATTTAAAGATATTTCACATTTAGAACAGAGAGTAGGTGAATTGGTAAAACATGAATGTTAGATACAATTATGATTAATTAAATTCATTAAATGAGATAATTGATGAAAAGAAATTGTATATGAAACTAACTGTTGATCTGATAAAAGGGTAAAAGGTGTGTTGAGGAAAAGCTTCTTGAAATCAATCTTAGATACAAGAAACATGTAGGATATTGACATGTCATTGAGCAATAAACAAAAAATTAAAATATTCAATTTAATAAAACTATTTTGGAAATGACAATGCAATAATTTACACATTTTATTTCTCTATCACCTTATAGATATATTAAAGGCAATAGAATATTTTTAAATAACACTCCAAATAATATGATAATATTTATGTATCAAACTATAGCAAAAACTATATAATATCAATGTAATATGTATTTCAAATTGTTAGGTTCACTAATAAAAAACTAGCTAATTCAAAAGTGATTATTATATGTAGATATATTGAAAAGAAAAAAAATATGACATTACTATGAGTCAAAACTATTTATTGAATAATAGGAAAAATGCAACTAGTCTCATACAATCTACAAGTTATGTTCTTGTAATGATAATCAACCCATGCATATGGGCACAATTTAAACTCTAGCTTTATGTGGGCTACATATAGTGTGTCTCTAGTCTATGCTAGAGAGGAAAAGACCAACACATTTGTTATAGAGTAGTTGATCTATCTTATGTAATATGTCGTATGCTATGCGTGAAAAAAATCATTTATATTTTAAAAAATGAAATGCTTACCTTGAAAAGGAAAAAACTAAATTATACCCAAAATCCAAGAACATAACATAATAAAAAATGATCCATGAATTTAATGCATATAAGTAGAATATTGCAAATGTCATTGCAAAAAAAATTCCTATTCTTGCCTAGAAAATTGCAATCTGTGGCAGCTGATAGAATACCAAATATTATTCAATTACTTATTTTCATGCCATAATGATGTCAATGCCAATTATAAAAAATTATGTATAGTAAGTAGGCTAAAAATTCTATAAATTTGACATGTTTTTAGTTTTGATATCCCTATATAAGTCTCAAAACCTAGTTTCTTCATTTTTGGAATCATAAGACCATAATAAATTTTGTAAATAGAATTGTTTTAGACTCTTCAATCGCTTCATATCACTAGACAATTAAATGGTCTCAAAGTGTAAAATAATTTAAAAGTCTAAGAGCATTATCCAAAGTAAATATTTCACCAGTCACCTATAAACCAACCCCATCTTAACACTAAAAAGCCATAATATTTAAGAAACAAAAACTATTAAATATTTTATAAATGAACAAGAGAAGAAAATTGTGATACCTCATGTAAAAACAAGTTGATAACACATGTAACAATGCTAACCCTAGACACAAAGGCTTGCAAAGAATTTGAATATTAGTATTAACCCATAGAACATGAAACCTTTTCAAGGTTTACAACTTTTCATGTAACAAATTCTCTCAAATTTTCAAAAAAATTAGTCCGCATCAATCAAGCAAAATTTTTATTTGCCACATTCATGATATGCAACAATACAAAAACATAACTTCTAATCTATGTTAGAGTATAAAAATAATTCATAATTTAAATAAAATTTTATGTGAAAAACAAATGTAGAGCCAATACCATGCAAAAATCATATCTCCATAGAAATCATGATCTATACAATTGGATTTCTACAAGATTATTATTTCACAGTAAAATCCACCCTTAATAGCTAGGTAAGCTTCCCTAAATGAAAACTATAGCATCAAGATCTTATAGCAAAGATGTAAGGCTAAACAAAAACCAGGTCCCAATCAAATAATTTAATATGAAAAAAAATCTCCTTTTAATAATAAACAAGAAGGAAAAGAAAAAAATAAATTTAAAATCTTGTCACTCTATCTAGACTAGATTGAATATGAACTACTTTGCCTTTGACAAACCTGTTTCCACTTCTATTATGTAGATGTAATTGTAAATAGATAAGTTCATGCTATTAATATCCAACACTGATCACCTTATATTAGACTAAGTCCACACCAATGCACAAATAAAAAAGGCATTTATGAAATATCTAAGATAATAAATATTGTTAGATTTGCTACAATTTATCCACTCAATGGAAAAATGGATCTTTAAAGTTAAAGAGATGCTCTCATAAACGTCTCTTCAAATATCACGCTTACCCACAAATATGTTACATTAAAATTTAAGTATATACTTATGTGCAGTTTACAAGGACAATCATAATAAAAAAATATTTTTAACAAAATCTTGATTATTTGGTAATATATTTAATAACATTAAATATAGAGCAATATTCCTAAATAAACCCTAGGAATATGCCAATATTTACATGACAAACTTTATTAATATTAACATTATACATGCTTTAAGCTTTTTGATTGGCTGAATAAAATAAAAAAATGTTGTTTGTATGCATTTGAGATTTAAACTTGAGATTTTATTATCAGTTTAATGTTGGAGATCAACTTATTAAGGTGGCATTTTGCGTTTTGGATTTTTTGGATTGGACTTTAAAACCTTTAAATTCCACTTGGAATCTTATAAAAATATGTATGTTACTTAATGCTATTCTGTAGGATGGCAATGAAGGCTGTGTATTTATTTGGCTCTAGAGCTCATCCCAATTGATGCATTATTTCACATTCATATGGGCATATAAACTTGCACTAGAATATACAAATAGTAAAGCTTAAAATAAATGATCTAGTGACAAAAGTGCAGCCATTGTATGGATGTAATAAACAAAAAAGTTTTCCTAAAGTTCTTTATATAAATTTTGGAATATTCCCAAACAACACCACTAGGAATATTCCAAATTTATATGTAAAAACTTTAGAAAAAGATTACAATTATTAAAATCATATGAATTTAAAAAAAAAAGATTGGCTAAAGAAAAAATGACTAATTGAAAAGTGAAAACATTAGTACCTTACCTTGGCAGGGACTAATAAAGATTCAAAACACCCTTACAATCTAATCTACGCTTGAGAAATAAAATAAAGTCTTAAAATATTTAACTTATTTTAATCTAAATATATCTCCTCTTTTTAATGTGAATGGAATATAAGATGAAACAAACCTTCTCTAAATGTGAAACACAATGATGTGCATTGTCAAAATCATATAGTTTACCTTCCAAATAAAATACAAATTGGATTAATTAATAATAAATAAATATTAATTGGTCACATCCCATTAATAAAAACACATCCCCATAAGATATATTGGCATATAGTTTGTAAATATTTGCATCAAATTTCAATTAAAACCTAATTTTAGGGGTCAAATATTAAAACCATGCTTTCCCAATCCTTGACCATTATAACCAAAGTGTTGCAGATATTGTTGTCCAAAACCATTTTATTTTGAAAGATGTGTATCATTATAGAGAGGTAGATTTATATTATTTTCTTAATCTAATTTTGAGTTTCAAATCTTTTCTTGCTCTAGGCTTGGCATCTTCAACTGTTTTTATTCTGAATTATTCTTTGGTACCATATTTGTTTTTTTTGCACTTGTGTTTTAGGAGAGTTACTCATAGTGTGAGTGAGTTTCTTGATGATATATAAACAATATCATCACCACTATATTTTCAACTTTGTATTTCATTATTTAATGCAAAATAATAATCTATATGATGCCCATGAATTATATGATATGCACAATAGTATTTGGATCTATATATAAGATGTAGAGGAGCTAGTTGGTTCAATTTATTTCTAAGCATCTCTCATAGGATTTCACTTGGACACTTATTAGTCTTTTGTTCAATTTTTGAATCACTTATATTGGAAGTATTCTATTTTAGCTTTTCATTTAGATAATAAACCTTGTTGGGTTAAAATTTCTAGATGAAGATGCAAACACATGAATAGCACTAACATATTTTGGAATCTACATGTATGTAATATGGTTTTGTAACTTTTTTATTAAATTTATCATTCTTGATTTGATATTTTAGGGATTCACAAGAAAAAACCCTAGGTTTATCAAATTGAATATTTATGTGTACAATTTAGGGTTTTAGGAAGGGTTTTTTGGCTACCTTCATTTGGCATTATACATTGGTCCACCTTAAACCTTAAAGAAGTGATAACATGGATTTGGTTAGAGAGATAGTAGCTATCACCCTCCTTAGGGATAGGAGGAGGAATAAGTTATTTTTTAGCCATACTAAACATGATTTTAAGAAAATTAATTATTATTTTTTAAACAAATTGTAACAATTAAGAAATCAAAAAGTTAGAAAAACCCTACAACACACTAGGAGTTGCATGGAAAGATAAAGGTTAGGTTCACCAAATGTTTATCCCTAAATTTAGATATGTGTGGGTATTATATTAGTTTTGGAAAAATGATGATAAACTAATCTAATGAGCAAGATAATTAGTATAAAAATAGATAAATAATGTTATGAAGTTATATAATTGAGATTGTTAAAAATAGTAAAGTATAACTATTGATAGACATTGAAATAAATAGGGAACAATGATATTTAGCCGATAGAAACTTGCTAGAAGTGGATTGAAAGGTGATCATAGAATACTTGATAGATTATGGGAATATTATTTCTAGCCTCAGATGCTTGCATCATATCTAGATGGCTACGTCGATATAGGTGTTTGACTTTAAGGTAGGTGTCTTGTGTGAAATGCTGACTGGATTTGGATGTGACCAAATAGAGGCTTTTGGGTTTTCTATCACCTATTTTTGATCTTTTTAGATTTCATGCATAGGTTATCACTCTTTGTAAAATGATCAAAACCATAGCTTATTCACCCTTTGAGTGACTATGAAAAAAAAGGGTTAGTGGGCTCAAAGTGTCAAGCTACCCCAAGAACCCCTCTATCAATGGTCATTCCCTACATAACCAATGCTTTGAAGAGGGTGTCAGATTTATGTAGTTATCCCCTACATGTTGGCTTGTGTGTGAATACAAATTTAATGTGTGCTAATCATAGACATATAGTGACATAGCTTTTGACTTGGAACATAAGGTCATGAGCTGCTCTTTGAATGCTTCAAACCTATGAGAATATTGATTCCATAACTAATATATAAATAGGGATGCATATGGTAAGCTATCTTACTTGAATTATTGATTGAGTTCTTCTTAGTAGGTTTCCTTGTGAGTTAAAGGTATTTTCTATGTGAGGAATGAATAAGGGTTGATCTTTTACACACACACACACATACACACACCTTTTCAAAATATATCACACTAAAGCACTTAGGCTGATCTTTAGGATATGTTTCATTATAATATTAGATTTATCTACAATAGACACTTTGTAGGAAAGATGGACACTTCAGTTGCTATAGGTGTTTGTTTGGGTTGCAAGTGTCTATGAAGCTAGAAAATAGGTACATGTCCAAAATTGATAGTGAAAGATAATTATATGGTTGATAATATTTTGCATAGTATAGAAGGCATAGTCACTAGAATAACAATATTTATACTAATAGATAAGAAATTTAGGCACAAAGAGATAGTGAATGGGAGCCTTTTGGTAATGAGTAGGTGTATAACTAAAAATTACAACCATGATGGATATTTTCTAAGTGTACAAGACTAAAATAATACATAAATTAGATTTTAGTATCTACAACTATACATCCTAATTTTATCAAATTCACACTTGTCTCAATCATGTATATAATGGATGACATTGATGGATTACAATAAATATCCTCGTCCATTTCCATATAGATGTATTGGGACTTGAAATGAATGCCCTTGGAATCCTTCCCCTGAACCTTAGTATGTCATATGTATAAAAAATATAGATTTGAATATGAATTATTTTGCATGAAAAATAATGAATTGCATATTGAAACTGGGTGAAAATTCTAAAATTTAGAAGTATTAAGGATGTGTGCTAAAACTATGATTTATGGGTGAAAACTAGCATGTGACAAGATCGACCAATCAGGCCATTAATGGTATTTTATTTTTTCAAGCATTGCTCACTATTGTATTTGAAAAAAAATGACAAAACAGAGGGATAAATGAGAGATTATGGTAGAATTTGATGACTATTTTAAATTGTGTAGATCTAGAAAGTGAAAAAGAAGAGCTAAAATTCCAACAAGTTAACATAAGACAAGGGATTAGAAGAATTGATCAATTGACTTTATGTACAAGTAAAGGAAGAACACTATACAATAGTCAAGAATCTACGTGTAGTTATATTTTTACTTTTTTGAAAATTTTGAATCATTTTTACATTTTTAAAATATTATAAATTACAACAAGATAACCAAGGATTCAATCGAGATAAGAATTGAAAAAAATATGATAAGTGGTAAATGAATTAATTTATTTAAAAAAATGTATCAGATGTGCCTATATGAGAATCATAAATTGTATTATGTGTAGTAAGAAAACTATCTAGATCATCACTCATGTAATCTTGTGTAGGAGATGTAGAATGAGGTGAAATCCAAAGGGGTCTGATAGAATATTGTGTCAAATGTGGATCTATATGTATCACAAATTTAGGATACATGACATGTGATTGTGCTAGTTGGGAATCGAAAGGATTTTGCTGATAGATTTTCTTTTTGATTAGTTGATTTTGAATCTTTTGCATCTTTTTATGAATTGGTTAATGATAAACATGTTTTGTTTTTGAATAGATACATTATTGAACTATAGATGGGGAGGGGAAGGTACCATATATTATAGAGGGTACTCATATATGATTATCTAAATTTTGACAACTTGATTATAATGATTGTACTTTAATCATCTATGTATCATAGAATGAAAATAACAAAGCTTTTACAACCAAGGGAATCTTAATATATATTAAAGACCCCATTTTATGGTATAATTAGAAAATGAGAATATAATACAGTAGGGCCCACTTGAAGAGGTAACACAATATATCCCAAAGTGGTATCTTGGTTTCCATTGAATATCTTGACACTTTTAGTAGTTTCTTATATGCCATGCTATAAGTAACCCAATAAATGTTGTAATGTTTTTATGTATGAATTTTCACTTGATCTATTATAAACTAACATACCATGAATAGGTTGTTTATCAATGCAAGATTGAATAGATAAAGCATGAAAATTAGAGTCATCATCCACTAACTAACTATCATCAAAAGTAATCATAGGACACAATTGAATAGTCTGATTAATTTTACCAATTATTCCATCTAATGGATGATCGTAGGACTCAGAAGATGTATAAGTGTTTTAAGTGTGATATAATACTTAATTATCCTTATTTTTGTGATGATTTCTAAATGGATATTGAAAATATTAAATTTAGAATTTTTAGTTTGTTGAGGCTTAAGTTCCTCTGTAGGGGTACCTAATTCAATGATGTTGTTATCAAGGAGATCCTAAATAAGGTTCTTGAGCCTAAAACATCTGTTAATAGAATGACCATTGCATCTATGATAGCCATAATATGCATTATCATCAAAATATTTTCCTTTGTTCATATCTACTTCAAATGGTGGTGGTAAAGTAATAATGTTGCATTCAAGTAAATTTTGAAAAAAATTATGAGTTGGTTATGGTAACTTATAAAATTACCTCCTTGGTTGATCTAATAAATTAATTTTGTTATCAGGTTGAAAAATATCATTAACTATAATATTTGCATCTGCTTTAGTATATGTTGGCTTAGATTTGTAAAAGGGTTTGATTTGAAACTTCATTATGGAAGTTGAAGTGGATGTATATGCATACTTAAGCTTATACGAAACAAGAATATTAACTTATATTTATCTTATTATTTGACAAAGCTCTTCAAATGACCTGAATTTATTGAAAATAATTGACTCATGCAATTTGTTTGAAAATGTCTTGTAATTAATTAGCTACAAAGGTATTGATTATTTTATCAATCATGTTATTGTAATGAAGTACACATTATCTAATAGGATCATTAATTCCATGCTCAAGCTTAGTAATTTGTGCATAAGAAAGATATTCATCAATGTGAATATAAAATACTTAAGAAAGAAAATATTGCTAATGGATTGAATTCATTGAATTATTGAAAAGGTAGATAATAAAACAAACAAAGGGCTTAATCTTTTGTCATGTCCCCTTTTCAAAATATTTAATTATTTAAACAATTAATAAGAATAATTTAAGTTATCCAAAAAAAACTTTTATTTTATAACATAAAAATGATACTTATGTATTATTATTATTATTGAAGAGGTCCAAAAAGTAATTATTATTAAGAGGATGAATAGTGATAATTAATTAAAAATATTTTTAAATGATTGTAGGGTGAAATTGGAAAATTTAAATTATAAAAGGACAAGTTGGGCCAAAAGACAAATTATTATTAAGTGGGGAAATAATTGTTCGTTATAATTGATCTTTCACTTTTATCAATTCCTGACAGAGTTCTTGAATTCAATATTTAGCCCGAGTGGGAAATTCAAAGTTTATAACCATTAACAAGTCACAAAGGGGTCAAATATCATAACTATAAGCCACAAATCAGCAATGGAAACAAAAAACATTCAGTATCGAAAAGGTTTGGTCCATGCATGGGACCACAAAAAGGTATGCCAAAACAACCAGTTATTATTTTTCAAGAATTTTAAGAGGATATTTTGGTTAATGCCAAAGTTTTGAGTCTTCCATATTGTAGAGTTGATGTAAATTTCTCTAAGGCATTGAAAGAAGAAGAGAAGATTTTGGATAATTTTTATGACAACTCATAATATGAAAGGAATGTTTCAAATCAAGAAGTTTATGAGGTGGAGTTCCAAGAAGACCATGTTAAGTGGCATGCACATGATAAAAGGGCCTCACCAGATACTAATGTTAGTTTTTAGCTTGTTGGATTTTTTAGATCAATAACTAATGATAAGCAATTTAAAAATATCCAGGGTCATTACTCAAGATATGACAATAATAATAGTGGAAGAAAATTGATATTTTGGAAAGATTTTATTCATCTTGGGAAGTGTGGATAAATGATAAAAGTCACCACTCTTAGGAAATAATACATAAACCCTTTCATTCAAGGTTGTCTATGCAAAATAATATGTGATCTAGGTAATATTTTAAAACACATGGTATTGAAGTTTAAGATGGATGCATAATTATCTCCCGGTTCAAGTTCTTTAGCTTATGATAATAACTAATGATAAACAATTTAACAATATCCAGGGTCATTACTCAAGATATGACAATAATAATAGTGGAAGAAACTTGATATTTTGGAAAGATTTTATTCATCTTGGGAAGTGTGGATAAATGGTAAAAGTCACCACTCTCAACAAAGAATACATAAACCCTTTCATTCAAGGTTGTCTATGCAAAATAATATGTGATCCAAGTAATATTTTAAAACACATGGTACTGAAGTTTAAGATGGATGCATAATTATCTCCTGGTTCAAGTTCTTTAGCTTATGATAATATCAGTGACACAACATAAGCCAATTACATCACAAGAAGGATCAAGGATTGGGAACTAATAATTATCAAGATTGATTTGGGATCTAGGTATTACAAAGATGGTTAGTTGGGGAGAGTTAGAGCATTTGAGATTGAATTGATGAGGACAAGTAATTTTGGGAAGGACGGACTATCATATCCCATTTTTAAAATATCTAATTATGGAAATAATTAATAATAGTACTTTAAGTTATCGTAAGTCACTTTTATTTTATAACATAAAAAGAGACTTATGTATTATTGTTATTAAAGAGGATAAAAATTGATATTAAAATAAAAGTATATTTAACAGCTTTTAGAGTGAAATTATAAAAGGACAAGTTTGGCCAAAAGAGAGATTATTATTCATTATTCATTATCGATCATTAACTTTTTATAATTCATGATTGAATCCATAATTATTTTACTTTTGATTAAGGAAAAAAACTTCATTTTAATTAGATTAGAGGATGAAATCCCTTTAATCAACATGGGTAATTTCATACGTGTATTACAATTGAGCAACTCAATAGGTTATTTATAGAAAGTCATAAAATTAGGGTTTGTAAGGATCCACCATTTATTTTTAGAGGTTGTGAAGCTATTGGGTTATGGAAAAATTTTAGAATCAATTTCATAGGGTTTGCCCTAGTTGGGCATCATCCCCTTCTGCCCTAGTTTTGTTGTCTCTACCTATAAAAATTAGATCACAACTTTTAGGGACCACTTCTAATGCTAAAAAAAGTGTAGATACATATGTATGTATTACAACCATTTTCTATCAAATTGTATAACATCATATCATTTTAGGGTTATCATATTTTGGTGATCCATTTCACCTAGGGTTTCAAGGATTTTTATGCATTTTAAGCTAATTCCAGGATAGGGTTTGGTAAAAAAACTAGTATTTGGTTTTTATGCTCCTGTACTTTTCTAAAATGGAACAAATATTCAAAATGAATTATTGATAATTAATTTTTAGCATATTATAATCTTTATTTTATAAAAATCCAGTCTTGATTAGAATTCCAAAAATAAAAATTTTAGAATTCAATATTTTGTTTGAGTGGGAAATTACATCTTTTAAGCTTCTTGGAAACAATTTGATTATAAATTTATAATTAAAAGCATAATCCAAACATGCTACATGAAAGGATCTGGGATGTTGTTCTGGATCTCCTTTACCTTCATATAGTAGAATCTTAGGAGCTATAAATAATATAGGTAAAGGATATGATGAAATATAAAGTACTAATAGATTATGAAGTAAAGTTTGGGAATCCAATGATTTAATATATATTACAATACATTTATCTAATTATAACACTCTATCATGAAACAAATGCAATAATTTTCTCAAATATTTTGTAGGAGGTAAGGTATGTGATGTAGTATGCATAGATATCAAAGGTCGTGATTGGGTCAATTTGTTAGGAATATGCATATGAATATTTTTTAAACCATGTGTTTCCACAAGTCTAAAGGTGTAAATTTAATAATAATATCAATAATGGTAGTAGCAATACCTATTTTAGGGTTCACACTACAAAAAGTGGTTCTTGTTGCAAATTAAGAGCATACCTTTTTGTTTTTGTGCACTTATAGAAGCTAAAAGGACTTCAATTACATTGGGTATATCTTGTGGTATTTGATGTAGTCCTCTTTAAATATGTGTTAATAGGTGAATTAATCCAATTAAAATAAACTAAATTAAAAAAATAAGAGTTATAAATGAAATTTCAATAAGTAGAATGAAAGTAAATAATTGAACTTGACAAGGTGACAATTTTTGAAAGCAATCTAACTATGGAAATGAATAACAACATTAGTTATTTATGTCTAATTATTGATTATGTTGACTGACAAAGATCAAAAATAAAAAAAATAGTAACTCTATCTACAAGTTCCAAAAAACTAGATATGAGGTTAACTAAGGGAAGGAATAATAGATAGGGACATGATCAACTCCCATAAGTGTCCATATTTGTCAATTTTGTCTTCTTTTAAAAGTTTAAAAATTAGGATAAATCACTTACGATAGTTTTATTTAGATATGTATGCACATATTTGATCTTTGAGAATGTGAAAAAGACCTACAAATATATTTTGAAAGTTTAAAACCCTAATAGGGCTTGAAATAATTGAAATACTTGAAAATAAAAAAGGTAGAGTATAATTGGGCTGAGCCAATCCCAATCACCCCCATGATGACTAAATACTGCCTAAGTATCCAATATTCCAAGGAGAGAAATTAATCCCACATGGATCTCCCACTTAGAGTGATTTGTTCAATTGTGATCCTTTGAATATATTAATTCATCTAGAACTAAATTGAGTACTTGGTCATGATTTTTTTAAGGCTAGATAAAATAGGCTTGTGACTTGACATAAGACTAGTTGAAAGTCTTAGAATTAGAATTGGGAAGAATAGGGAACTTTTGATCAGTGTGTAATAGTGTATATATTCATATATGAAAAAAGTGCCAAGTTAAAGAAAATATGACTTGAGTGTACCTTTATAGCAATCAAAAATGGGAAACCACATGCTAGGAAGCCTAAAAACATAGAAAGTAGGGTAAAGGAGGGTTTAATTTCAAAATTTATCTATTCGAGTGATTAAGATAGGAATGTCCCATAGGTCCACATGAATCCCTTCCACTATTGTCCCTATTGGATGTTGTTGTCCCCTAGGGAAAAATATGTATTTTTAGATCTAGGATAGGCTATATAGATGCCTAAGGGAATTTTTAGCAATCATAACATTATTGTATGTGATATATAATAGTTTGGATTAAAAATATGTCCTCATAAGTGTTTAGGATAAGGTAAAGTGGATGAATAGGTACTAATTAAGTGAACAAGTTAATTAAGGATAAAAATGGTAAAACTAACATAATCAAGTATTCATTACCAAATTTAGGTTACTACGTAAGGATCTATACAAACTATACCTAAGATCCAAAATGATCTATGGTGACCTTCACAAATTATATTTTTTACTTTAAATTAAGGGAGATGTGGCCATTTGTGTATCCAAATTCATTTACTATTAATGGGTTAAATAAGTACATCAATATCCAATCATATTTCTCTATCTACACAAGATACCTAAATGGATTTATGATCTTAAATTTATAAAATTAATAGTGGGATTATCTTATACATCACACAAGATTATAAAACTTATGGTTGTGGTAGATAAGTTGAATATTGTTTCACATTTTATACCAACTCTTATGGTGTATAAGTCCCTAAAACTTATAATATTTATTGATACCATTGTGTAGCTTCATAGAATACCTACAATAATAATATTAGAAAAATATCCCATGCTTATTAAAGTTTCTAAATGTCATCGTAAGATTCTTTAGGGATGAAAACAAAATTTATTACCCCTTATCACCCCTAGATGAAGGGATAGACAAAGAGTAAATCAAGCTCTATAGGATATGCTATGAGCTTATGTGATGGAATGTCAATCCAATTGGGAAGAAATTTTTTAGGAATTAGTGTTTCACTATGTGCATATTTGTGACAATTTAAAATCTTTTTTTATGTGAAAACTCATGTAGATAGGAGATTATGTGAGAATATTTTCTCGAGATCTTGATAGAAATTATAGGGGGTTTGTTGAGATTTGATAAGGTATGACTCATTGATTATAGGAGATATCATTGCATATATATTGTAATCAACTATATTGAATATTTAGTTAGTTTTTACTATGTTAGACTATACCAAATTTTTCATTTGGTATTAGAGCATGTTTTTCAAGATGTAAGATTAAGAAAATTGGGGTCACTATAGAGTGAATCAACCCTTAGGATGATAAATAAATCATTCTATAAAGAATTTTTAGGGATATTTTGATTTAGTTTTAACATAGGTCATATCTTGCATTCATTAGCCTTGACTTTAATATAATTGCATTTGGTGATCTACATTACATTTAGATTCAAAATGAACAAACAAGTTTTCTTACAACAACATTTTTAAATGTTAAATTTAGAATTGGGCATTGATCCCACTTCTCAAATTTTAAGGTTGTTTCATTCACTATGAGCTCGAAATTTAATGATTAATCTCAGCTCTATGAAGTTTTATTTATGGTATTAACTTCATGTTGCTTAATTTTTTTTACATCTTATGAACTTAGTTAATCTACAACACCATTGGAATATTTGTATCTACATTTGAACTCACTTGGATTGATTTTTCACTACATCACCTTGCTACAAAGATCGGTATGTGGCTCACACCACCTCACCTACATTTCATACTTTACTACATTGATAAATTAGATCATGTAACAACACACATTATATTCAATATTAATTATACTTAGTTTCCATTCATTTGATATTTCCTTACCCTGAATCATTTTTCATGGAACTCTCCTCTACTCTATTGGATCACAGCGAAAAGTATGGTCCATTTAAAATTGTGTTGGTGGTTTTATTTTTTCTAGGTGTCTTTATTGGATGTTACAAAACCGTCCACACCAATTATCTACCTTGCATCACTATGGCTCATTCACCACATCAAAATTAATTAATATTTCATTTGAAACCTATCTCAAGTCATTTTATTTTTTATTTTTTTATAGGTAGTCAAATGTTAAAATAATCCTTTTATATCTTTTCATTAAGTAGTCTAGTCATTAGAGTAAATAGTTGATATTAGTCAATAAAGTCCATTGTCTTGTTGTTAGAATCTCATTATAAAGTATTCATTTATAATAATAATTATTTTATACTTTATGGTATATACAATATGTTGTATTGTCTATAGTTTCTTCAATATTGAATTTTTTGGAAGTCAATATTAAAAAAAATGTTGTAATTTTTTGTATAGATATTTATTTGATAGTCTAGTGAGTTTTGTTATTCAAATTTATTCTCAAAACATCAAAATTATTTCCCTATAAATTGGATGCATTTTCATTTGAAACCAATGTCTGAATAAATGAGTTTCAAAATTTTTGTGGGGAGAATTTCTTGATAAAAAGACATTCAATTGAGATTCAAAGATGTATGTTGTTGAGTAAGTAAGATCTTAATAGAGGTCCGAGGCAACATAGTTAGGATGACTAATAGCATCTTTTATTAGCCACTAATGATTAGGCCACACTATGCTATACTAGCATTATTTTTCATTTTCATATTTTGTTGTGTTGTGTACAAAAGTAAACCCTTACTGTAATAACATTTGTGAAAGACTCTTATTTCAAGAAACTCACTTTTTAAGGACATAAAGAGATCTAAGATAAAATCAACATGGATGGCTGCCCAAATATTTTTGGAGTATTATAATTTGGAAGTTTTGGGATTAGGAGATGGAATTTAGGAACTCAAAAATTCAACTCAGGGGCTACACCTTGATAAGGGTTATGATAAAGCTTGATGGAGTTATACCTAGTCCAAATATTATTTTCAAAGAGAATTTTATGAAGAATGTACTATTATTTTATCCCACTTTACACTGGGGGGATTTTATGAATTAGTGTTTAATTATCAATATATTTGTGAGAATTTAAAATATTTTTTAATGTGCAAACAATGAGTTATTGTAACTCACATGGATAGAGGATTATGTGAGAATATTTTTTGTGAGATATTGATAGAAATTATAGGGAATTGGTTGTCATTTGATAAGGCATGAATGCTTTTTTATAAGATAAATCATTGCCTATATATTGTTATCAACTATATTGAATATTTAATTATTTTTTCCTATGTTAGACCATAACAATGTTTTTAGCAAACTTGAGTTTAGTTGAATTCACTTACTACAAAAATTACTATAGTTCCATTGATATGGCCTCATGAAAAGCCTTATATGGTATATGTTTTATAAATCCATTGAGCTAGGTTATAATAGAATTAAAAAAATTAAACTTTGGCCCTGATATGATAGAGGAAATAGAACTACAGATAAAAATGATAAGGCAAAAATTACATTAAGGAATAGGAAAAAAATATATAAACACCAAAAGGACAAAATAGATCTATGAAGTTGGAGACAAGGTATATATAATAATAATTTCCTTAAAGTTTGTAAAAAGAACCAAGATGGCTGTTTGATTGATCAAGACATTATAAATTTTAGAAAAAAATGGATTTGTAGCTTATCAGCTAGCTCTACCCTCAAGCTCTTCATGGATTCACAATATATTTCATGTTTTTATAATTACAAAGAATATATATGATACATCACATGCAATTTATTGAGATTAAATATATGTGATGGAAGATGAATTAATAGAGATGGACCCTATCTATATTATATATTGGAAAACAGTCCAAATTTACAAGATTCATCGAGTAGGGATTATGAGTAAAATATGATTATATATTGAATATTTGGATACATGGGAGGATGCTACAAAAATGAATAAATTATTTCCCCATATAATTTGGTGAATTCTTAAAGGGATCATTTTTTAAAGGGTAATTAATGTAATGTCCTAGCTAGAATCCCTTGGTTTGTAATCATTTTATATCACACATACGAAAAAAATAACATCTAGATGCAAAAATTTGGTTATATTTTATTCACTTATAAATATGTGTATGAACATGGAGTTTTGATTAAATCATTACGGTTATTCTAATGTCATTAAATTCACATGATAATAGTCAACATAAAATGGCTATTTTTGAGTGTATCTTATAAAATTTTTAGAGTGATTGAGTTGTTATGATTGTTTTAAAAATGTCATAATATTTTATGTTGAATTTCGATAAACTAATCAACCTATACAGATAAATGGAAACATGATGAAGACAAGTACATAGTTATCAAGTGGTTTTTTATTTTATTTTGAACTAAAATTATTAGATATTGTAAGTATATATTGACACTTATTCTATTATGACATGTGGGGGAGGAGGAATCAAGTAGAAAGGAAATTTTAGTCATGAAGTTAGGAAAATAAATAATACCAAAATTGTGCAATAACTTATAATTAAAATAATAAAAAAATAATATACATTTATACACATATAACATGTAAAATACACTAGATGTATTCATGGGACTTATGAATGGAGTGTTTTACGCTTATTTAGATCATTGTGTTGATATTAATGGATACATTTTGATATGTTTTCAATATTAAAAAATATAATTTAGAACACCTAAATTTAGTTATGCAACATCTAAGGGAGAAAAATCTATATGCATAGCTTTTGAAGTGTTCATTCCTTAAAGAGAAAATCTATTACATGGGCCATGCTATATTTGGTGAAGGAATATCCATGGATAAAAAAAAATATAAGGGTTATGGTGGAGTGAATCACACCCATTAATGTGAAAAAATTAATAAGTTTCATGGGGTTGGTAGGATATAGGAGATTCATGCAAAAATTCTCCCAAATTCCTTGCCCTATCACATCTATATAAAGGACATGGAAGAAGTTTAAATGGAAAGAGAATTATGAGAATAAGTTTTATAAAATCATGGAATTAATTACTAATTTTCTCATATTAGCATTCTCAAAACCCAAAAAAGATTTCATAGTATGCACAAATTCTTCCCTAGAAGGGTATGGAGGGATTATAATGCAAGATGGTAAATTAATTATCTATAAATCCCAAAAGCTTGAGTTTGATAATAAATATTCCATGTGTATGATATAAAACATGATGCTATTTTTCATGCTTTATTATTGTGGATAAATTTCCTAATAAGTCTAATATTTGAACTGAAATATGACAATCAAATCTTTTAATAACTCTTAGATCAACCATATTTGAATTCATGTAGATGGATGAAATTAATCAATAAATACAACATTGAAATTTTTTATAATAAATGGAAATAAAATAAATAAATGATGTATTTAGTCATTGGAAACATTTCTATGTTTTAATCGAAATACAAACATATTTATGCGCTAGTATTTTATTGAATTTTACACACAATAAGGGATAACAATAAGTGAGAGAGGTAATCAAAGTAGGTGGTTGTATAAAAATGAGGTATTCCATAGGGGATGATGGGTTGATACCATACCAAGAAATAATTCCTAACTTAATAAACTTGATAATTTCAATTGTATATGAGGATCACAAGGTGTTTTGTTTAAATTTGGATTAATCGATGGATTAACCCTAATTAAATAAAAACTAAATAAAATAAATAAGTGTTGTAAATGACATTTTGATAATAATAATGAAATTAAATAACTAAAATAAAAAGGTTAAAATTATTACAAGAAATCTAACTATGACATTGAATAAAAAAATTACTTGTTTCTGTCTGATTGTTGATTGTGTTGACTAAAAAGAGTGCAAACAAGAAAATAAGAATTATGTATACAAGTGCCCAAAAATATATTTGAGGTTGAATAATTATAGGAACAAAAGATACTTATAGGATTGATTCTGATAATTATCCCTATTGGTCAATTCTATCTTTTTTATAAAAATAAAAATTAGGGCATGCTCACTTGAGACAATTTGATTTAGGTCAATATCTATAGATTTGAACATCATGAAGGTGCACAAGACTTAAAAATATATTTTGAAAGGTTGAAACCATAATAATAATTTCAATGATCGAAAGACATATAAATATATAAAGGTGAGTGTAAATAGGCTAAGCTGACCCTAATCACTCCCATGATGATTGAATGCTACATACATTTCTAATACTCTAAGGATGGAAATCGAGTCCACATAGTTATCCCATTTAGAGTTCTTTGTGTGATTGTGCTTCTTTTACTATATGAATGCATATAGAATCAACTTGAATAATTGATCATGATTTTTTTAGGGCTAAATAAAATAGGCTTATGACTTGACTAAGAATTATTTGAAATACTTAGAATTAGAATTAGAAAGAATAGGGAACATTATCTTAGTGTGCAACAATGTAAATATGCGTATGTTTTGAAATTACCAAGTTAAATAATAAGTGATTTAAGAATGACTATATATAAATCCAAATGGGGAAATAACACACTAAGAAGCCTTAAAACATAGAAGACAGGGTAAGGGTGGGTTTAATTTCAAAATTTGACTATTATAGTGCTTAAGATAAAAACTTTCCATAGAGACATGAATACCGCCCACTATTGTCCTTATTGGATGTTGTTGTCCCTTAGGGAAATGCATGGATTTTAGATATGGTTTATGTCATACAAATGCTCAAGGGATTTTTTATAAATCATAACAATTTTTAGGTGATAGATAGTGTTTTGTAATAAAAATAGGTCCTCATAGGTGTTTTGGATAAGATAAAGTGGCTAAATAGGTACTAATTAAGTGCATAACTAAATCAATGATTAAAAGGTGTAAAACTAACATAATAAAGTATTGACAAAATTTAGGTTATTACATTTCCCCCATTTAATATATAATTGATTTTTTTTGGTTAAAGGAAATATATAACTTAGTGTGCAAAACACACTTTTTATTTGAGCTATAACTTCCATCATGAAAGGCACCATAATTTTTGGAAAACTCTATAAAACACATGAAGTAGTTACTTTGTTATTTTGAAAACTTAAATTTTAAAAGCTTGAATTTGAAAATGAGTTGAATCTTGAATTTTTAAAATGTTTGAATCTTGAAATTTGTTTAAACTTGAAGTTTGAAAATTATTGAATTTGAAATAAGAGCAAGGGAGGAGTACAACATATATGTGTGAAACAATGTTTATTTTTTGATTTTCCTTGGAGATGATGCTTACTTGAAGCATTGGAGAATTGATATTTATCATGAAACACTTGGGAAAGATTGGTTCCTTAGCTAAACCAATGGATAAATTTGAGGGTGATCAAACTTCAAATTGATTTTTCACTTATAGAATAAAAATAACACCCATTATGGGACATAAAAAATTCAATTTAACTCAAGTTGTCTTTATAACCCCAAGATATGAAATGTGTTTAAATTCAAAGTGGATTTGTAGATATAATGCTAGAGGGGACTAAACCTCTAATTTATGCATTATTCACTTAAACTGAATCAATCATTACATATCACTTTTAGATTAAATTTCAACTTTGTTCTTGAATGCATGATCAAAAGAGAATGGTGTAATCCATGCTCCTACCAATCCTATAGCTTAGTAAATAGTATTTTTAAATTTTGAAAAAATAACATAGTGTGCATGAATTTGTATCATACCCTCACAATAACTGTAGAATATGTAATTGTATGTAGATACCAATTATGATTTTTTTTTTGAAAATTGTGCATAATCTTTTATCATGCACTTGAAACTGTGTAAATTATTGCTTTGAATCTAAAATACAAGTGGATATGCATGACATTTACCCCCACAATCTATGCCAACGACTGAATTTTGAACCATTTTTCAACTTTTAAAAGTGTATTTTGCTCTTTAAAAAGACTTATCTCATGTATGAAAATCCCATTGAAATTCTCCCCATTGAAGTGAGATAATTAATATCCAAATTCACACATCTCAAAAGAAATTTTCACTTCAACATGCTAGTGAGATGTAATCATTGAAAAATGTAGAGTATTTGAAAATTATGTTAGCATATTAAGATTTGAATCATTTTAATTTCTTATGTAACTATATGAGGCAAGGCTTATAGAAATATGTTAATGAAGTTCATAGTAGTAGAATATAAAACTAATATATTATGTGCTAGCAGTACAAGATATGGATCACAACACTCATAAAAATTAACAAGATCAACAAGCACACAAACACAACAATAGAAAATTCAAATAATACGGCCAAGGGCCACATACAAGGGATATGTTAAAATGCTGCAAAGTGAAATATTGCACACATAGTGGATATGAATTATGTCATAAATAAGGGACATGTTAAAATGCCACACACAACATAGATCCAAGGGATAAAAAAATGGACATGTTCAAATGTCACACATACCAAAAAATATATCATAGATATGTTTAAAATAATTTTCACACAAGGATCAAGGGTGACACATAATAAATAACCAAGATGTAATCTACTATGTATAATTAATAACATCAATAGAGAATGAACTAGAAATGTAGCCTAAATCATGCATATATAATTTGATCATATCCTATAATATAACATGTTCATGCATACAATGTAATATAGAGATGTTATCAAAACATTTATAAATAGTCCAAATCTCAACAATATATGAGTAATGGAATAATAACACTTATGAATATCATCCCCTACAGATAATATACCCCTATATTAGAAAGGTTATTAAGAAAAGGCAAGTACAACATCTTAGTCCTATAAAGGTTTGTATGTCCTGCATAACCCTCACAAATATTGGTGAAATGCATGTGTGAAATAAAAATGATATGTTATCTACTAATCATGAGATAAATAACATAATGCAAAGATGTAAACTATAAGTCTAATCATAATAAGGTCCTATCTTTAGATTTTTTAGAATATTTTAAATGTTTTTATATTTTGAAGTATTTGTATTTTATTTTTTATTTTTAAAATTTGAAAAGAGAAACAACAACAACTAATGATATGTAAGGTGTCAACAATAGAATAAGGGAGATAGATTTTAATAATTTATGACATGTGTTAATGTGAAATATGCACTAGGAGAGATTTTATAACCATGTATGAGCAAGATTCCTCTATTGTACGTGAGTTATGACATTGATAAATGTATAAGAGATTGAAAGATGTATGTAGAGGATTGATTATTGTTTATCCCTAAATATTTATCTTTATGGATATCTAGGGTTAAGGGGTATTATATTATCTTTTGCACAAGGATGATGAATTAACCTAATGAGCAGGCCAATTAATATAAACCCAGATAAATAATATTGTGTAGTTATATAGCTAATATTGTTATAAATAGTAAAGTATAACTATTGTAATATGTTGTATTAAATAGGGAATAATGATGCTTAGATAGTTTAATGTGTTCGTGCAGGTTTGACCTAGAACATGTTGGAAGTAGATTAAAAGGTGATCCTAAAACACTCATTAGATTCTAAAAATATTCTTTCTTTGGCCTCATATACTTGTATTAGATCTGTATAGTTGTGTCAATGTATCTATCTAACTTAGATGCAGGTATCCTGTATGGAATGATGACTAGATGTAGATGTGGCAAACTAGAAGCTTATTAGTTTTATATCACATTTATTTTTATGTCTTTAGATCATGTGCATATGCTATCACTCTTTGTAAAATTATTAAAACCCTAGATTTTTCACCTTTAGAATGACTATGAAAAAAATGTGTTAATGGGATCATAGTGTCAGATGCCCTAAGGATGTCTATATTAATGGGAATTGTATACATAGCCTATGCTCTGAAGAGGGCCTCAAACTTATATAGTTTTAACCTAGGTGTTGGCCTGTGTGTGTACACATATGAAATGTGTGATAAGCATATACATGTAATGACATAGATTTTAACTTGACAAATATGGCTTATGAAATTCTCTTTGAATGATTTATACTTGTGGTAATATTACTCCTATGACTAATATATAAATAAGGAAGAATGTGTTAGGTTTTCTTACTTGAATTCTTGATTGAGTGATTCTTGACATATTACCTTATGGTTCCTAATATTTTTTAGGTGAGGAATGAATGAGGGTTGATAATATATGTGTGTGTGTGTGTATCCATTATATATATATATATATATATATATATATATATATATATATATATATATATCAATTTTAGACATATCTCACACTAAATCACTTATGCAAACCTTTAGGATATGTTTCATTTTTAAATTGGATGAATTTTGGGTACTGGACACTTTGTAAGAAAGGTAGACACTTGCATCAACACAAGTGTTTGTCTCAGATGCAAGTGTCTAAGAAGATAGAAAACATAATAGGTCCAAAAATGGTAGTGAAGGATAATGATAAGGTTTAGATAGTCATTAGAATAACAATGGTCAGACTAAGAGATAAAAATTTTAGGCACAAAGATATAGTAAATGCAAGACTTTTGGTAGCAAACATGTATATAACTGAAAGGTATAATCATGATGGATATTTTATAAGTGTACAAGACTAAGGTAATACATAAGTCAGATTTTAGTATCTAAATTTAACCCCTATTTTAATCTAGTAATGAAATTTCTAGTTTAAAGGAAAGAAATGCATACCTGGATGTGTATAACACACCTTGTATCTGTGTGAACCCAACTTAAGTGCTTAATTGGTGAATGCCCTAAAACCAAGATGATGTTATAGTATATAATTAGTGCATGAAATAAAAAATTGAAAGAATATAATATAATTTAAAGTAGAAAGAGAAAGGTTAGGATTACATTTATTGTTGATACAACCATCTTGCATTTCAAAAATTTGATTTAAGGATGCCTCATTATGAAGAATTGAATATGAGATTAGGAAAAATCTAAACTAAAAGTGCAAATATATATATATATATATATATATATATATAGAGAGAGAGAGAGAGAGAGAGAGAGAGAGAGGACATGACCCCAACCTTGATGTAAAGATGTGTTATAACACATCTATTGAGATTGTTTCATCTCAATCATGCAACGTAAATATGAGAGAGAGAGAGAGAGAGAGAGAGAGAGAGAGAGAGAGAGAGAGAGAGAGAGAGAGAGAGAGAGAGAGAGAGAGAGAGAGAGAGAGAGAGAGAGAGAGAGAGAGAGAGAGAGAGAGAGAGGACATGACCCCAACCTTGATGTAAAGATGTGTTATAACACATCTATTGAGATTGTTTCATCTCAATCATGCAACGTAAATATGTGCATGATTTTGTGAGTGTGAGTGATTTAATTAAATCAGAACATATCTGGTGGGGGTGGATGTTTCAATCAAATCCAATCTATGATTTTGGTAAATTTAGACTATTTAATTAAGTCTAACCTATAATATTGGTAATATTCATTAATTTAATCAACTTAAACTTCAAAAAGTGAACTAACCAATGCAGTAGATTGGATTAGTAACAATCCATAAAATTCTAACTTGGGTGTAGTAACAGTCTATAAAAGTATTTGACATCTAGAAAATGATTTGATTTTTTAATTTTGGGTTCCCTTTTTATGGCATATGCACCTCATATTTTAGAAGCTACAATCTGGGTATAGTAACAATATCAATGTATATAATGGTGCCACAAATGTGTGTCTAAATTATATAACTATGAAATATGTTGAATTTGAAATTAGTGAAAGTGTGGAGAACATGTTACATAACATGACACCACTATAATATAAAGAATCTAAGAGCTGGTGTAAATGTGAAGAACATCTTTACATAACATACCCCCATTGTAATCTGGAGATGTTGAGTACTAGTGTCAAGTGTCGAGAACATGTTTACATAACATAAACCCACTATAGTTTGAAACCATGAAAGTGTGGAAGTCATTCCTCTATGACATGCCCCCACTATAATCTGAAACTATAAAAGTGTGGAAGTCATTGCCTCTATGGGATGCCACCCACTAATATCCCCCCCTTTTGAGATGAGGGGAAGTATAATATGGTAGTCACCTTACCTCAAAGTAGATTTAGGCATGTAGTATGTGATCACACCAAATCCTACGATGCATGATTTAGATCATGTTAACGTCTAGAGAATAAAAAAACAAGATTAACAAGAAATTAAGCACACACACATGAGAACTTATAAGCAAAGCAACACAAAATGGGTCAAGGTAACCTCATAAATGGGGCATGTTTAAATGCCACATAATTGAAGGGACATGACTTAGTCAAATTTAAATAAATCATATAATGACATATTAAAATGCTCACGTACAATAAAAAATGAATATTAAAATTTTAAAATAGGTAAGCATAGGAACAAAGGCCACAATCAATTAAGCATATTCAAGTGCTCCAACATGAAATAAAATGCAAGACATTATCAAGAAAGAAACAATATGCAACCAAAATGAATATAGCATACTAGTTGCTAAACATACATGTTTGCAAGCAATGTTAAGTACATAGCATATCAAGTACACTATGTAAGGTATATGCATCGATAGAGGCATGTGTAAGTATATAATATCAAACATGATAATGGAAAATGATCATATAATAATTTAACCTAGGTGTATCATGATCAAAGACAAGTGTCCCCAATGTCAAGCAAATGATGAAAATATTAAATAAGTGGTAAATGAATAACATTTCTCAAAATAAATGTGTCATATGTGTTCATAGCTGAGTCAAAAAGTGTATCATGTTCTTTTGGTATGTTTGTAATTGTTGTCTTTCTTGAGAGATAATTTCCTTTTTTAATTATAACCATGGTTTTTTAAGTTTAGAATTATATTTTTTTATAAAAGGGACTAATATTCAATAAAATAAAATATGATTTTGATCTAAGTGTGACATTACATTGAATATATCCAACACACAAATTAGATGCAATAGCTTTATTCATGTGTTCCATGCTACATCCCAATGATGTAAATAATTTACATGTGCATATATTGAATTCATGTATTGGGTCAACCATGATATTTTTACCTTGCTTAAATGATGTAAATAATTTATAGGTGCATATATTTAATTCATGCATTGGGTTAACTATGATATTTTGACCTTGTTTAAATGATGTAAATGATTTACAGGTGCATATATTGAATTCATGCATTGGGTTAACTATGATATTTTGAACTTGATTACCATATAATCAAGGTTCAATGATTTTATTCTTTGAGTAATGATTGGTAATTGA
This sequence comes from Torreya grandis, assembly GCA_037957365.1. Lineage (NCBI taxonomy): Eukaryota > Viridiplantae > Streptophyta > Pinopsida > Cupressales > Taxaceae > Torreya > Torreya grandis. Next base: position 1,844,632 of record JARHVA010001930.1, read on the forward strand.
TTCATATGAAGGTACACATTTTACATTATCTTTTGGATGCATTTGTTTTTTATTTATGGAATTGTTCCTTTTGTATGTTGTTTCATTTATAGGTTCTTGGTCATTTTTATTAACAAAATGGATATGCATATTTGAATGATTTTCATTAGTATTTATAATATATCCCAATAATTTACAATCATTTTGATTAGTTGTCGAGATAGGATGAATGATGACTTTGGAATAGTTTCCCAATCCTTGATCATTATAACCAAAGTGTTGTATATATTTTTATCCAAATCCATATTATTTTAAAATCTAAGTATCATTATGGAAAGGTAGATTTGTATTCTTTTATTGGTTTTATTTTATTTTTTGAATTTTTTCTTACTCTAAGCTTGGCATTTTTAACTATTTTTTTTCTAAATTATTCTTTGGTACCCATATTTGTTCTTTTTGCACTTGTATTTTAGGAGAGGTAATAATAATATGAGTGGTTTTCTTGATTGATATATCAATGATATGATCACGACTATCTTTACAACTTTGTATTTTGTTCTTTAATGTAAAACTACAATCTGTATAATGCCTGTACATTCTATGATATACACAATGGTATTTGGATCTCGATATAGGATGTAAAAGAGGTAGTTGGATCACTTTATTTCTAAGTATCTCCCTTATAATTTCAATTAAACTCTTATTATCCTTTTGTTCACTTTTGGGATCACTTGTTTTTGATGCATTCTATTTTATCTTTTCATTTAGATAAGAAACTTTGTTGGGCATAACATTTCTAGATGGAGATGAGAACACATGAATAAAACTAACATATTTTATATTTTGTATATATGTAATATGATTTTGTAAATCTTTTATTAACTTTCTCATATTGGTGATTTGATATTTTAGGGATTCATAATCACAAACCCTAGGTGATTTGGATTGAATTTACATACATGTACCATTTAGGGATTTAGGAAGGGCTTGTTGGCTACCCTCATTTGGCATTATAGGATGGGCCACCTTACCCCTTGAAAAAGTGATATCATGGATTTAGTTAGAGGTATGGTAGATATCACCCTCCTTAGGGATAGGAGGAGAAATAAGTTCTCTTTTAACCATATTAAACATGATTTTAGGAAAATAAAATATGATTTTTGAAATCAATTGTAACAATTGAGAGATTAAAAAATAGAAAAAAACTTAGAGCACACTAGGAGTTGCATATAAATACACAGAGGTTAGGCTCACCAAATGTTTATGCCTAAATTTAAATATGTATGGGTATTGGATTAGTTTTTACACATAGATGATAAACTAAGCTAGTGAGTAGGTCAATTGATAGAATCCCAGATAAGTAATATTTTGAAGTTATACAATTGAGATTGCTAAAAATAGTAAATTGCTAATATTGATAGATATTGTAATAAATAGGGAATAATGATACTTAGTTTGCTATGCTCATGCAGGTTTGACCTAGAACAAGATAAAAGTGGAATTGAAGGTGATCTTCGAACACTTGATAGCTTATGGGAATATTATTTCTATGGACTTATGTGCTTGTGTCAGATTTGGATGGCTATGTTGATGTAGGTGTCTAAATTTGATGCAAGTTCTTATATGGAATGCTAACTAGATATGGATGTAACCAATAGATCCTTCTAGGTTTTTGGTCACCTTTTTATAATGTATTAAAATTACATGCATAGGTTGTTTCTCTTTATCAAATGATCAAAACCCTAGCTTCTTCACCCTTTCAGTGAATGTGGGAAAAATGGGTTAATGGGATCATAATGTTGATCTACCCCAAAGACTGTCAGGATCTAGGAAGCACAATTAATTACCATATACAAGAAACTAAACATGTAGAATTTAACCAGAATCACAAGTAACTAGAATTCAAAAACAACACAGAATATGAGAGACAATACCCAATTGTATTAATACTCTTCCATAAACAAATTACAATGAAGAGATGCCACACTCTTCCACACCTTACAAGCTTCCCACACCAAGTGTACAGTAATTCACCTTCAAGAGTTCACTCTCTCAATTATGGTCACAACACACAACTCAAACACAGAGTTGGTGTTCACCTCCAACCAGTCAGTATCACTACTACCAGTACCACCAGTCAGTATCACTACTGCTAGTACACAAGTACTCCACGTACTCCACGACTGAGTACACATCATACTTCAAGTACACAACATACTCCAAGTAGATCTCCCTGATCTTGAAACAACCTACAAATCAATGACCTTACTTACCATGTAGATCTAACTACACCCTGAAGAACCCTTGTCCTTGCCTCACCAAGTCCTTATGATTCTCCAAACTAGTACCCCAGTGGATCTCTACCAGATCTTGATATCTCATAGATCTCTCTGATCATACACATTCGGCACCCCTATGGAACTAGGAGGAGCTACCCTTGCTCTCTTCACACTGAAGGAGCTAACCAAGCTCAACTCAAACTAACACACTTTACAATACAACCCATGAGTCTATTATATAGATCCCATGCAAACAATAATTAGACATCCAATTACAATAATTAGATCCACAGCTCAAGACTAAAATTAGTCTTTACATGCAAACGTGTTAAACTAACTAAATTTTTGTCAACAACTAGTTCTGGAACGTACAGGTGATTGGCGTCGGTCCCTGTCTGTCTGGAGGTGACCGACGTCGGCTGACTCCTAACTGATGTCAGTTGCTCTGTGCTCTGAATATGACCGACATCGGTTGTGCTACCGATGTTAGTTTTTGTGCACCTTAGCAACCTCCTCCATGTCTGCATACAGTGAAGCTTTTAGCTCCACAACCTAACAATCTCCCACTTGGAGATAAATAGTTGCACCTGTACCTATACCTGTACACCATCTAATCTATTTCCTAGTTGTATCCCTCTTCAAGCTCAACCTTGAAGACCAACCACCACAAATCCTATGGTGCACCTCCTATCATATAAGTAACTTGATGCATCCGCATCTACAAACCCATGTAGAAAAGAACTTGACCCTGCATAGCAGAAATCCCTACTACTGGTCCCTCTCAGATACCTGAGAATCCACTAAATTACACTCTAGTGCTTCTTTCCTAGATTAGCTCCAAACTTGCTGACATCTCCCACTGCATGGGCAACCTCAGGTCCAGTACGCATGTACTTAACCTCATCATGTGAATTAGGACACTATTCATAGAACTGTCCAACCATCGGCATGCTGACTAGTTTTACACAATCATCTGGAGACAAAATCAACCTATGATCTTCCATGTCTTTAGAACACACTTATGCCAAAGAATTTTGCTCCTCCAAATTCTTCATGACATACCACTGAACTAAATTTATCTTTAGCTCAGAAAAACCCTACATGTGTGACCCTACAACAAGCAAACACACAACATACAGTAATAGGATAATGTTGCGACCATCATCCACCTGGTAAAGAAAACCACAATGGTTACAATGACATTGATTAAAGCCATGCTTTGTCATCCACCTGTCAAACCTGTACCACTATCCTGGAGCTTCCTCAAGACCATATGACCTGGCCTTCCATCTCACATATCCATTCTCTCTATTTTTTAACCAAGGAATGCATTCATCTTTCAGTGCTTTCATACCGGCTGGCAACCCTACCAAATCTCTCGTTTGGTTCTGCATCCTAGGAATCAAATTCCTCATTCATGCCATGCTCCCACTATTTTTTGGATCCTTCTTGCTCTACAGTGAGCAACAAGTATAAAGAAGAGGAACAATGAATTTGAGGCTTACTTACCCTTTCATTCCTACATATGGGTATTTGAGACTCCTTGATAGCTTGCTATCCACCCAAAATCCATCTCAGTGATCGACCTCGATCACCACACAGTCTACATCCGATCGACGTCAGTTCCATATGATTGTCTTGACTATCGATGCTGGTTTCCTGATCGACGTCAGTGTCTACCTATCACCGACGTTAGTTCCCTAACTGACGTCGATCTTCCCCTACCTGACACCACCGGCTCTGGTCTACACATGACCGACATCAACACCTGTTTGTTCGATGCTGATTCCTCCTGACCGACGCCAGTACCTGTGTTTTCTTGTGAGTGATGAATTTTTTACCTGTAAGCTCTCTTTGGATCAAAACCCTATCCAAACTGCCCTGCTCAGAGTTACTCAACCTTCTCCACTAATCTCTGTTTGTCATCTCCTCCATGAACACCAAGGCTTTCTAGTTCTTAAGTCTGTCAAAGACATCTGACTTCTTCTTAAGAACATGCATCTCCTTCTTGCTCATGTGACCAAGCCTACAAAGCCACGTCTTCACAACAAAAGAAGAATTCATAATATAAGTAGATAGATAAAGGATACCTACTTTCTTACCACCTACTAATTCAAGTGCATCCACTGTGAGAGTTTTTGTGCATCTCTCATCACCCAACTTTCTTGAAGAAATTAGCCACATCTTCAAGACTAGGACCTACATGACCTCCTTCAACACCCATGTGTTGGCCATCTGTAATTTCAGCTACACTTCCCCATTGCCAAAACTTTGACAAGGCACACCAGCCCCTAAATAAATCTTTTCAAAGTCTTCAAGGACCTTAACATAGAAAAATACTCTATTTTAGGCTGCATGGAAAGAGGCAACATAATCTATAAAACAAGATTCTACTTTATCCAAGGAACATCCTAGAGCATCTTGTGCAACAACACCTACAACATCTGCTTCTTCAGTTCCTTCATGCTGATCTTTTACCAACCAACAATTTTTCTTTACCTGCTCTTTCTTTCCATAACACTGTAATTGACCATTCTTGCTTTTCAATTCCTACATTCTTAGCTTACTTTCTTCTACCATTGCTATACTCCCACTCAATCAGAAACCCTTGAGAGTGACCTGTAATCAAACACAAACTTGATCCCTGCAACCTTAGCTCTGATACCACTTTGTCAGGATCTAGGAAGCACAATTGATTACCATATACAAGCAACTAAACATGCAGAATTTAACCAGAATCACAAGTAACTAGAGTTTAGAAACAACACATAATATGAGAGACAATACCCAATTGTATTAATACTCTTCTAGAAAGAAATTACAATGAAGAGATGCCACACTCTTCCACACCTTACAGGCTTCCCACACCAAGTGTACAGTAATTCACCTTCAAGAGTTCACTCTCTCAATTACGGTCACAACACACAACTCAAACATAGAGTTGGTGTTCACCTCCAACTAGTCAGTATCACTACTACCAGTACCACCAGTCAGTATCACTACTACTAGTACACAAGTACTCCATGTACTCCACGACTGAGTACACACCGTACTCCAAGTACACAATGTACTCCAAGTAGATCTCCCTAATCTTGCAACAACCTACAAATCAATGACCTTACTTACCATGTAGATCTAACTACACCCTGAAGAACCCTTGTCCTTGCCTCACCAGGTCCTTATGATTCTCCAAACTAGTACCCTAGTAGATCTCTACCAGATCTTGCTATCCCACAGATCTCTCTGATCATACACACTCGGCACCCCTACGAAACTAGGAGGAGCTACCCTTGCTCTCTTCACACTGAAGGAGCTAACCAAGCTCAACTCAAACTAGCACACTTTACAATACAACCCATGAGTCTATTATATAGATCCCAAACAAACAATAATTAGACATCCAATTACAATAATTAAATCCATAGCTCAAGACTAAAATTAGTCTTTACATGCAAATAACCCATTCAACTAACTAATTGTTCGTCAAAAACCAATTTTGGAATGCACAGGTGACCGACGTCAGTCCCTATCTGTTTGGAGGTGACCGACATCAGCTGACTCCTGACTGATGTTGGTTGCTCTATGCTCTGAATATGACCGACGTTGGTTGCACTACCGACATCAGTTTCTGTGCACCTTAGCAACCTCCTCCATGTCTGCATACAGTGAAGCTTTTAGCTCCAGAACCTAACAAAGACCCCTATGTCAATGGACATTGCCTACATAAATAATAACTTGAAGAGGGCCTTAGAATTATGTAGTTATCTTATGTGTTGGCTTGTGTGTGCACAAAGATGCAATGTGTGATAAGCATAGAAAACAACAACATAGCTTGTAACTTGGAAAATATGGCTTGTGAACTACTCTTTTAATGATTCAAGCCTATGAGAATATTATTATTATGAATGATATAGAAATAGGGATGAATAAGGTACTATAGGTTCTCTCACTTGAATGCTTGATTGAATAATTCTTGGTATATTGCCTTGTGATCTCTCAATATTTTTTAGGTGAGGAATTAATGAGGGTTGATTTTATATATATACTAATAATTTTAGAAATATCTTTTAGTAAATCACTTAGGCCAAACTTTATGATATATTTCATTAGAAATTTTGATGACTTTAGCATTGGACACTTTGTAAGAAAGGTAGACATTTGCATCGACATAAGTGTCTGTCTGGGTCGTAAGTGTCTAGGAAGCTATAAAATTGATGGTGAAGGATAAAAATAAGTCTGGAAGATTTTTTCATAATATAGAAGGTTTGGTCATCAAAATAACAATAGTCAGACTAAGAGATAAATAATTTAGGCATAATGAGATAGTGAGTGGGAGCCTTTTGGAAGTGGACAGGTCTATAACTAAAAGGTAAAAGCATGATGGATATTTTACAAGTGTACAAGACTAAACTAATATATAAATTATATTTTAGTATATATAATTATACATCCTCATTTTATCAAATGCACACATATATAAATCACGTTTATAATGGATGGTATTGATGGCTTAGAATAAAGCTTCTATCTTGTTTCTATATATATGTATCAAGCCCTAAAGTAAATGCCCTTGGCCTACTCCTCTAGATCCTTGATATGTCACCTGTATGAAAAATATAGATTTGAAAATGAATTATTTTGCATGGAAAATGGTGAATTAAATATTGAAACTGAATGAAAATCTTGAAAATTGGAAGTATTAAGGCTCTATGTGCTAAAATTTTGATTTTTGGGTGAAAACTAACACGTGACAAGATTGACCAATTGGGACATTAATGACATTTTACTTTTTAAAGAATTGGTCAATGTTGTCTTTGATAAAAAATGACATATTGTTAGTGTAGACTTTGAAAGTAGAGGGATAAATGATAGATTATGACAAAGTTTGATCATTATTTCAAACAAAGTGAAAAATAAGAACCAAAAGGCCAAGAAGTTAACAAGATCAAAGGGATTATAAGACTTGATCAATCGAATGCATGTGCAAGTAATGGAAGAACATGATTTAATAGTCAAGAAGCTATGTGCAATTAGATTTTTCATTTTTTGAATTATTTTGATATATTTAGAATATTAAAATTTGCAACAAGATAACCAATGACTCCATCGAGATAAGAATCAAAACAATATATGATAAGTGGTAAATGAATTAATTTAGTTAAAAAAATGAACCAGATGTGTCTATATGAGAATAAAAAATTGTATCATGTGTAATAAGAAAATTATCTAGATCATTACTTATGTAATCTTGTCTAGAAGGAGGAGATTCAAAATGAGGTGAAATTCAAAGAGGACTAGTATAATATTGTGTCAAATGTGGATATATATGTATCACAAATTTGGGACACATGACATGTGATTGTGTTTATTGGGAATCATAAGGATTTTTTCAATAGATTTGATTTTTTTTTGGTTGATTTTGAACCATAAATTATAAAGGGTACTCATATACAACTCCATAAAATTTGACAACTGATTACAATGAACGTAATTTAAGTATCTATGTACAGTAGAAGGCAAATCATGAAGGTTTTGTAACCAAGGGTGTCATAATATCATATTAAATACCCCATTTTGTGGTATAATTAGAAAATGAGTAGATATTATAATAGGAACCAATTGAATAGGTAACACAATATGTCCCAAAGCAGTATCTTGGTTACCATTGAATATCTTAACACTTTTAATAGTTTCTTATATATCATGCTATGAGTAACCTAATGAATGATGTAATGTTGTTGTGCATTCATTTTCACTTGATCCATTATAAACTAACACAATATGAATAGATTGTTGTTCAATGCAAGATCTAATGCATAAATCATGAAAATTAGACTCATCATCCACTAATTCACTATCATGAAAAGTCATCATAGGATGTAGTTGAAATTTTTGACTAATTATACTAGTGATTACATTTAATGGATGATCATAAGACTCAAGAGGTGGATAAGCATTTTAAGAGTGATATACTACTTAATTATCTTGATTTATATGATGATTTGGAAATAAATCACTGAAAAATATTAATTTTAACATTTTTAATTTGATGAGGCTTAGGTTCCTCTATAGGGTTCCCAATTCAATGAAATTGTTATTAATGAGATCCTAAAAAAGGTTCTTGAGCCTAAAACATCTGCTAGTAGAATGACCATTGCATATATGATAGTCATAATATGCATTGTCATCAAAATATTTTTCTTGATTTTTGTTCATATCTACTTCAAATGGTGGTGGTAACTTAATAAGATTGCATTAAAGTAACTTTTGAAACAATTTGTGAGGTGGTTGTGGTAGCTTATAAAATTACCTCCTCGATTGATCTAATAAAATAATTTTGTTAGCATGTTGAGAGATATCATTAACTATAATCCTTGCATCTACATTAGTATCTGTTGTCTTATCTTTGTAATAAGGTTTAATTTGAAAATTCATTTTGAAATTTAAATTAGACATATATGTACACTTAAGCTTATTCAAAGCAAGAATCCTAATATATATTTCTCTTATTATATGAAAAAACTCTTCAAATGATATGAATTTATTGAAAATAATTGATGCATGCAATGAGACAAGAAAAAATTGTTTGAAAATGTATTGTAATTAATTATATGCCAAAGTATTGGTTATTTTATCAATCATAGCCTTTTAATGAAGTATTATTCGCTAATAGGATCATTAGTTCCTTGCTTAAGCTTAGTAATTTGTGCATAAGAAAGATATTCATTAATGTTAATAGAAAAATGCTTAAGAAAGAAAATAGCTAATGGATTGAATTATTTGAATTATTAAAAAGGTAGATCATAAAACCAATGCAATTCATAATATTTTAAGCTTATTGGTTAGAAATTTGTCATTAAAATCAAATCCAAACATGCTATGTTAAAATATCTGAGATGTTGTTATGGATCTCATTTACCTTCATATAGTAGAAGCTTAGGAGCTAAAAATAATACAGGTAAAGGATATGATGAAATATCAAATACTAATGGATCATGAAGTAAATTTTGATAATCCAATGATTTAATAAATTTTCATATATATTTATCTAACTACAACACCCTAGCATGCAAAAAATGCAATAGTTTGCTCAAGGGATTGTGTAGGAGGTAAGGTATGTGATGTAGTATGCGTAGATATCAAATGTCACAAATGGGTCATTTGGTTAGGCACAGAGATATGAATATGTTATAAACCATGTGTTTCCACAAGTTTAAAGGTGTAATTGTAATAAAAATATCAACAATAGTAGTAGCAACATTTATTTTAGGGTTAACAATGTGAAAAAGTGGTTCTTGTTGCACATTAAGAACACTTTTTTTATTTTTGGGAACTTATAGTAGCTAAAAGGAATTCAATTGATTTGGGTATATCTTGTGGTATTTGATGTAGTCCTTCTTGAAATATGGAATAAGAGGTGAATTAACCCTAATTAAAATAATTTGAATATAATAAATCAAAGTGTTATAAATGACATTTCGACAAGTAAAATGAAATTAAATAATTGAATTTGACAAGGTGAAAAAAATTAAAAGTAAGATAAATATGAAAATGAATAATTTTTTTAGTTATTTCTATCTAATTTTTGACTATGTTGACTGATAGAGAGTGTAAACAAGAAAATATTAACTCTATCTACAAGTGCCTAGAAACTAGATATGAGGCTAGCTAAGAGAAATAATAATATATGGGTACATGATTAACTCTCATAATCATTCATATTGGTCATTTATATCTTTTTTTCAAAATATTATAAATTAGGACACAATCACTTATGATAGTTTGGTTTAGGTATGTGTGTAGAGAGTTTATCTTTGGGAATGTGTAAAAGACCTATAAAGAGATTTTGAAAGTTCAACAACCTAATAGGGATTAAAAAGATTGAAAATAGAAAAAAGGTGGAGTGTAATTGGGTTGAGATGACCCCAATCATTCCCATGATGACTAAATGTTACCTAAGCATCCAATACTCTAAGGAGGAAAATCAAACCCACATGGATTTCCCACTTAGAGTGCTTTGTTAAATTGTGTTCCTTTGAATATAAAAATTCATCTAGAATCAAATTGAATACTTGGTCATGAATTTTTTAGGTCTGGATAAAATAGGCTTGTGACTTGACATATGACTATTTGAAATGCATTGAATCATAATTGGGAAGAATAGGGAAATTTTACTCAGTGTGCAATAGTGTAAATATGTCAATAAGAAGAAAGTGCCAAATTAAATAATATGTGATTTGAGTGTGCCTTTATCGAGGACCAAAATGGGAAACCACATGCCAGGAAGCTGAAAACCACATAAAGTAGGGTAAGGGAGGGTTTAATTTCAAAATTTGTCTATTGGAGTGCTTAAGATAGAAACATCCCATAGGGACATGAATGCCTCCCACTATTATCCCTATTGGACATTGTTTTCCTTTAGCGAAACACATACATTTTTGGATTTTGGATACACTATATAGATTATTAAGGAAATTTTTAGCAATCATAACATTTTGTAAGTGACATTTAACAATTTTGAATAAAAATAGGTCCTCATAGGTGTTTAGGATAAGATAATGTGGCTGAATAGGGACTAATTAAGTGAACAAGTTAATTAAGGATAAAAAATGGTAAAACTAATATGATCAAGTATTCATGACCAAATATAGGTTATTACACAAGGATCTATGCAAAATATAACTAAGATCTAAAAAAATCTATGATGACCTTCACCAATTATAGTTTTTACTTGAAATCAAGGGAGATGTGGCCATTTGTGTATCTAAATACATTTAATGTTAATGGTTTAAAGAGTAACATCAATAGCCAATCAGATTGCTCTATCTACACAAGATACCTAAATGGATTTATGATCTTATATTTGTGAAATTAATAGTGGGATTACCTTATACATCACACAAGAATACAAAAATTATGGTTTTGGTAGATAAGTTGAATACTGATTCACATTTTATACCCAATTTTATGGGGTATAAGTACCCAAAAGTTATAATATTTTTATTAATACCATTGTGTAGCTTCATGGAATACCTAAAAAAATAATATTAGGAAAATATCCCATGCTAATTGAAAATTTTAACTATCCTTGTAAGATTATTTAGGGATGAAATTAAATATTATTACCCTTTATCACCCAAGATGAATGGCCAAACAAAGAGTAAACCAAGTTCCATAGGATATACTATGAGCTTATGTGATGGATTGTCAATATCATTGGGAATAAAATGTTAGGAATTAGTGTTTCACTATGGGCATATTTGTGAGAATTAATAATAAATTTTTATGTTAAAATAATGATTTGTTGTAACTCAATTATATAGGAAATTATGTGAGAATATTCTCCTGAGATCTTGATAGACATTATAGGTCTTTGGTTGAGATTTGATAAGGCATGAATCCTTGTTTATATGATATCTCATTACATATATATTATAATCAACTATATTGAATATTTAATTAGTTTTTATTATGTTAGGCTATACCAAATTTTTCATATGGTATTAGAACAAGTTTTATAAGATGGAATATTAAGAAAAATGGGGTCATTATAGTGCGCATCACCCCTTAAGATGATAATGAAATCATTTTATAAATAATTTATAGGGATTTTTTTCATTTAGTTTTAACATAGGTCAGATCTTGCATTCATTGGCCTTGGATTAAATATCTTTAAATTTGGTGATATGAATTATGTTTAGATTCAAAATAATCATAATATATTATTTACAACAACATTTTTCAATGTTAAATTCAGCATTGGGCATTGATCCCGCTTTTAAATTCATAAGGTTGCTTCATTTAATGTAATCTTGAAATTTAATGATTAGGTTTAGTTTTATGAAGTTTTATTTATGGAATTATCCTCACATTTCTTAGGGTTGTTACATCATATTTTTAGACATCCAATTCCTAGCACCATTTGTGTTGAAATTATCAATCTTACTTGATTTGCACTCAAATGCACAATTTAGGCCAAAATCACAAAAAACGTGCTAAAAGGTTCAAGCTTGTCATATATACATGCAAATTTAGGAAAATGTATCCCTAAATGGGGTAATACATTTTATGTGATTCCTAACTTTGATCAACTCATTTCGAGTCAAAATGATGATTTTGCGTTTTTGTGCTCTAGATCACTCTTTTCTTCTAATTCATTACTATACATCACATACCTTTAGTATTTTATGTCAGCAACATCCTAAATTTGAATACCATCTATACACATCTAAAATCACCTTCTAATTACACTTGAGTCAAATTATGACCATTAATATGACTTTTGACCATTTTGATTAATTGTGCACCAATTTTGAAAGAATTGCATGTAAATTGATTAATCTTGTTCAAGCTAATTAAAACAAATCAAGAGATTAAGTGGATTTTACATGGAGGTTCTTTATTATTTCATTATTAGAAATTGATTCTCAATATCTGCACCACCTAGTGACATGATCTATGGGGTGGCATACTCAAGTCATAAATGCAATAAATATTAGGTTTATGGGAACCCATGCCTCATTAATGCCCCTTCCTCCCAAATTATTATGAATATATTTATGGATTTAATTGAAAATATTAGATTAATTCATGGCTACACATCTCAATCTTGAGATGGATGGTCATGGTTGATCCTGACCCATTTGAAAAATCTATAAATAGAAGGGCATATAACATCATTTTAAAGCTAAAATATTGTAAACTTATAATGCAGAATTATCTTGAAAATATTTCTTTATGTTGATCATTATGTTTTATTTGCAAGCTTCATTTGGTAGGAAAATTATAAATTTCTTAACTTGAGCCTAGGTTATGCATAGTGATCTTGAGATGATGGAGGGGCTTGGCACCCATTGTTGACAAAGACAAGAACAATAGATCAAAGGGAAAAACAAGTTTGGAGCCACTATTGGATGGTGGAATCATTTGGGAATGTGATTGGTATTGATTTATTTCAATTTAGTCTTCATTATAATTTTCAAACCCCATTGGAATAGGTTAGCTTAGTTTTTTAAGTTCTTTATGAATTCTTTATGTTTACATGACTAATGTTTAACTAACCAACTTTGTAATCCAATCCTACATCTTGGCACACTTGGTGGAACCATAGAGTCCATTCAATCAAGGAAAACATTTTTAAAGTTTTACATTTTCATTTTAGTCATTAAAAAGTCCTTTAATATCATTTTTTAGCTCATTTTGTCATATTTCTAACATTCTTTGTGCACACATAGGTTAGATAGTGATTGACGATGGCTCTTAGTGACCGGGAATGATTAGGTATAATCATGGTTGGATGGGCTGTAGGGGAAAGTATATTAAAAATTTGCATTCTAAGATTTTATTCAAGTTTGTTTCTAATGTTTTGAGTTTTGTAAGTCTCTGGTTTGAACATAGTTGTGATCCAGAAGCTGAACTTCTAGAGATTTTATTCTCACAAACATTTTTAAGCATAAATTTTTTGCCTTTGGGTTCACAGGTGGTCATTGGTGGTTATTTTTTATTGATGACAATTGGGTTTTGATTGGTGACAGTCTTGCAAAAATCATTATCAATCAACAGTGATCGACATCGGTCTATATGTTTTTAAAAAAAATAGACCCAAGAGCATATTTTCCAAAGTTATTGGTCTCAAAAGTAAAAGTGCTTCAAATCTAAACAAAGCTCTCTAATTTTTAATGTAGGACCTACATGGAAAGTGATCAATTTGAGATTGATTAAGTCTTTTTAACCTCATTTTGGTGCTTAAAAATAAATAGGAATCTTTCCATTTGGTTTAAAAGGAAAAATTTATTGGTTTATATTGAATGCTTTGTGGTTGTTTTTTAAAAGTTTTTGCAACTTAAGGCCAAGCGGCCAAATAACATCACCAAACACTTTAAATCAGTGCTTAAAACCAAACTCACTTCAAAGTTTTGTTCTGTATAAGTCATACGTCATTTATTTATTAAATTTTTGAGAAAAAAAGGAATTTTCATGTGTATTCTCTCCCATGTCCCCTATAGGCAACTCGGGTGATCAAAAGTGCCATTTTCATTAAAAATTGTGCCTTTGTCCAAGACATAAAAAGGAAGTTATCTAGGCTCTCCCCAAAACCCACATAGTTTGGGTGATCTAAAAACAACCTATAAATCCTTTTTACTTAGATTTTATTTCATGCATTTTGGCTTGCGAGGGGGACTTCATTACCTCCCATGGGTTCGATAGGAAAGATTTGACCTGAGGATTCATATCCCAACATCGTCTTCAACCCCTCTCCATGGGGGGTAATATAAATTAAGATCACCCCACTGTGACAGTGGTTTCAATGGTTAAACCATATATATTAGTGGAAAGCTGGCCCTAAACATATGATCATTTAGGATATTGCACTACATTGAGCAATTTATGTATGTAGTGGTTATGAAAAGGACTAGAAATTTTCATAACAATCTCTTTGACACAAATCCAATTAAACTAATGCTTCTATTGTGTGAAAACATGAAAGTTTATACACATGGGATCAATCTAGATGGTCACAACTTGTAGAGTTTTAGATAAAACCCACTTGCCATGGAAATATTATTGATGTGAGGTGCATCCCAAGGTCCATTTTATTGTATTATAAATTGAGAGAAGGAAGTGTAAAATACCCTACAATATAATGTGCTTTTATTTTGGATGAACACTTAATTTCCTCTCAAGTGCATGTATAAAGATGAACTTCAACAATATCATGCAACCTTGTCATTTTTAGGGATTTAGGATGATTACTTAGTTGTATTGGTTTATTTTAGTATTTTTAGCTTACTTGGTCTTGATTTGAGTCAAAACTTACTTGTAAACAAATGTCATAACCAAACACATTGTCCATGATTTCTTGAATAAGGAGGTGTTACACTGTCCAAGTGAAAATCAATCTTTTCTTTGTTTAAATTTTTCATATTAAACATTGTTTCATATCATTTAATTGGTGAAATTATGCTACCCATTTGAGTATAAAAACTTTCCAAATTTTTCTTGAGTCCTTCATTGATAGTTAAAATTCAAAATTGCACTTTTCTAAGTTCATAAGGTCGATGTGTTAAATTGGGTTTGCCATTTACACTTAACTTGAGGGATCTTGGGCTTAATTTCTAATTTGGATTGAAGTTTTTTTATAGACTCATTATCATTCTCATCATTAGTGGACTTAATTCATATTGCATATCTCTCATGCTTTGAGTCCTAGAACATATTTTATACTACCATTCCTATTACCATGTAGGAGCATTATGCTGCCCATTTGGTTCTAGTTTTATACTTAGGAATTATTGCATGTTCCAACATCATGTGTTTCTTGGTTCATATTGTATCTTTCCTAATACCAAGGTATTTCCTTTAGTTTCCTAGTAGCAAGTCATATAATTTGAACTAGCTTTTTGGTATTGATGTATCTTAAAAATCTAGGATTTGGTGTATTAGTTTTCACCTTGGATTTTTGAGTTATCATACCCTCTTCCAATTCATACGATTTTAACTTTACCCAAGGTTGAGTAAATTCATAAACATCATTATTCTAATTGTGTGTGGTTCCATTCCACCCTCCTTTTATAGTCTCTTTGTTACCTTAGTCATTTATTTGGAAGAAAGATCAATATCCATACCTTGATTAAATGTTTGCACAACATTGTTCTTAAAATATAGTCAAATGGATAGAGCAAACCTTTATAAACATGACTCAAAGGTTCACTCATAGTGGAGTCTCTTATGGCTTTGCTATAAGGATGAGCATTTTTATGATGGTCAAGATAATTATGTTGTATTTGAGGAAATTCCTAGAATTGTAAGATCTGAGGAAGAATGTATGGAATATCAAGATGAAGCACTCCTTAGGTTGATAGAATCTAGTGCTAGACTACCCTTAGATTTTCCTATGGATTAATTTCACACCTTAGTTAGAGAAGGAGAAAAACAACGAGAACAAGTTTTCACAAACATTGTAAACACAAACATACCTTCTTCTTATAACAAGGGTAAATAAATACTTATAGAGTCAAAACCAATCGATTAAGATCTTGTTTCCAAGATTTAGAAAATAAGTCAATAGTATGCCAACTAGATTGTCATGGATTTATTGACTCTCTCGTACTACTTAAATTCAAAATGATGCTTCCAAGCAACAAGGAAATGTGATTGAAACTACACACCACACATTGGTTGAGAACACAACAATGATTGATCAAGGTGTCTCAAATGAATAAATAAAGATGCAAGAGGTGGTGAAAAATGTTTCATTAGACACAAAACACACATTATTTAACCATCAAGATCCTCTTATCACTTTGCAAATGTAGAGACCTAAACATTCAATTTAAATTGAGGAAATCCCTCAAGATAATTTGGCTAGTTCATCTAAACCAACATGTATAATGGTGAATAAACAAAAAAATCCCCAAAACCAATAGAACATGGTTGATTCAAGGAAATAAATTCCTAGGAATTGATTGATTACCTACTTGACTCAAGGAGTGAACCAAAACTAATTTGAGGATCATAGGGTGTACATTCTTACCAAATCCATGTAGAAATAGGGGCACATACCACTATAACAACAAAAATAGGGGCACATTCGACCCTAATAGTAACAACAAGGGAACATACCACCCCAATGACAATAACAACGGTGCATACAACCGCAACAACATTGTGTTCCACCCATGAATGCATGAAACATGCAAGAGCGGAACTCTATGAAAGGAATTTTGACACAATTGGAGACAAATAATAGAGTTGAAAAATACAAGTTTGATGAGATATGTCCATATCCATTACATCCATCTATTCTAAAAATTCCCTTTCCTTCTCATTTTGAGGCACCAAAGTTTGATAAATACAAAAGAAAGGGGGATCCATGTGAACACATTCAGGCATTTTTTGTATTATGTCAAGAGGTTGTTTATAGTAGCATGTAATTGCTTCAATTGTTCCAATGAAGTTTAGCATGGAAAGATTTAGATTGGATACTTAAGTTACCCAAGGGATTAGTTTCAGATTGGAATGACTTATCTAAGAAGTTTGTCAACCATTTATCATACAACATTGAGCATGAATTAACCATTGTTGACTTATACAAAGCTAAACAATGTGATGGAGACAGTTTCACCACATAACTATAAAGATGGAGAGCATTAGTATGTCACTTTGAACATAAATTTATAGACAAATAGTAGGGTAGACATATTTTTACAAAACTTACATCTTGAGGTCACACACAATCTATGACTTGCTTATGATAACTCATTTGAGGAAATTATCGACAAAGGGGTACAAATCATGAAGGCTATTATTGCTAAGGGCCTTGCCAAGATTTTCACACAAGGTCAAAATTTAAATCAGACCTAATCACCAGTTTAGACAGTTATGCAAGATAAGCTTAAGGGATTTAACAAGAACAAGAACATGGTTGGAAATGAGGTGACTAAAACAAGGCACGTATAAATAGTGCAGGCTCCACCAACCCCAAATGTATAATTAACTCCTTATAATCTACCACCTAATTTATAGAGACAACCTCCATGGAGGATAAACCATGGTAGTTTTAGGGTCTTTAGCAAATTGGGAGAACCAATTGAAATAGTATTCCAAAATCTCATAGCAGCTAACTTGATTATATGACTAATACCAAGGCCATTTATTCAAGATCAACTAAAACTAGATTGGTACAAAGAAAATGAATTTTGAAAATTTCATCATGTTGTTGGTCACGGTGCATATCTTTGCATCTAATTATGACATATTATTGAAGATCTCATTAAGAGTGGAAAAGATGATATTAACATGGCCGCTAATCAGGACACTAATCATGATATGAGAATCTACAAGGACCCTTTTCTTTGACATAATCAACCACCACCAAGGAAAAAACAAAACCAAAGATAAAATCAAGGAAAAAGGTAGAATTAAAACTAGAATCTGGGTCAAAATCATAATTAGCATGAGCATAATCATGATGATAATACCCATACTAATAATTTTTGTTTCAACATGTCTTATGACTATAAAAATATCATGGGATGCATTTTTTCAACCCACATTGCCATTGTTACTATCAGACCATGTGAAACACCTCATACTCCTTATAATATGGGACCCATTATTATAGGCTCAACACCCTCTCCCTCTTGTAATACTATGTCAAGTTTGTACAATTTAGTTATGACTCCATTTGCATGGGTTACTATTTTTTGACAACACCCTTCCTCTTATTATAATGGATACTTATTGACTCAAAATTACAACAACACAACTAAACACCCATGAGTCACCCTCCAAGGTCCTTTGACTTTGTTTTCTAATTATATTGGCTCCCTACCACCTCTAGGTTGTGCACTCACAACCAGATGCTCATGAGTTACTCTCCAAGGACCTTTGTGTACTTCTTCTATGGAACTCAATGTGAACATTTCACCAATGGATCCAAAGATGACTACTATGCTAGCCAAAACTAAGCCATCTCATCCCAATGTTGAAAATCCTTATAGTTTATTAGACCAATTAATCAAAACCCCTACACAAATTTCCATTTTGGATCTCTTGTGGACATTTGAAGTCCATATAACTATCTTGAACAATATTTTACAACAATCCACTATTCCCAATGATATAAATCCAAAACAATTCTATAACCTTGTGGGACATTTATCTTCATTTTGTCAAGTAGCATTTGATCAAACAAACATGTCTACACTTGGATTGAGCCATAATAACCCATTATACATTAAGGTAATCATTTAAAACCATAATATCAAGTGGGTTATTATAAAAATTGGTTTAGGGCTAAACATTATATCTCTTAAGTTGGTATAAAGATTGGGCTATACTATGAAAGACATTCAGCCATAAACAATCACCATCAAGGCTTATGACAATTACAAGGAGGAGTTTGTTGGTACTATTTGGTTACCAATCATTATTGGATCAATTTTACATCATACATTGCTTCATATTGTGGACATTGAACTACCATATAACATAATTCTTGATCATCCTTAGATCCATGAAGTACAAGACATTCCATCCACCTTGCATTAGTGCCTTAAGTTTCCCCTTGATGGGATGAAGGTCATTATTCCTATTGATCAATAGCCTTACTAGGATTGCAAACATCTTGAGGTTGAGTTTTGTGATTATAACTATTATCTAGGTTTTGACTCTATTACAAATAAGAACAAGGCTATAATTTTGAATCCACCTCCATCCAATTATATCAACCCTAGTGATTTCACTTTCACTTTGACTGATTCATTTCCCATAACTCTTACAAAGTAGGTAATTATTAAAGATGTGGGCATTTCCACATATAGTCTCAATGATGCCTTCCATGTTGCAAAGTTGACGAAAACTCCAAAAACATTTGGTAAGCCTAAACCTTCAAAGAATCCTAATGAACCCACAATGATTTGGAACGAAAGAACAAATAGTGAAAACCACATGTGGTTTTTGTACCTACTATCACACTAAAGAAAGATTGAGAGAATTTTATCAAGGGAGACTGGTAATATTCTAAAGGTATTGATTATTAATTTTAGAATCCAAAGTATCCTATCCCTAATCAAATCATGGATCATCTTGATTATATAAGAAAAGACTTAGCCCATAAGCACAAGGAATCCTAGAACCCTTATTAGTTGGAGTACCTATTTTTAAACATGGTCTCAGATTTATATCACCTAAGGGTGACCTCATAACTTTTGATAGTGATTCTTTTCAATTGATTAACAATGAGACTCCTGACAATGACACACCATTCCATTATAACCTTTTTAATGAGCTTGCTAACATGGACCTATTTGATTCTAATGCCATTTTGAACTTAACTATTGGATATTCCCATCTTGAAACAAGATCTACCATTGTATCTTCCCCTACTAAAGTAGAACCCTATATCTTTATTGGAGCTTCCCATCCTAAATCAAGATCCCATCCACTATTGGATCTTCTTGTCCTAAAGTAAGATCTACCATTAGAGCTTCCCCTACTAAAGTAGAACCTTGTATCTTTATTGGAGCTTCCCATCCTAAAGCAAATCCTTGTTGTTTCATATGCCTTTTCCATTTAGAACTCATTGATTGGGACCAGTAAAATCCAATCTTATAGTTTGATGAGTTTCAAAATGAAGAATCAATTGTAAAATAAATGGGACTACAAGATAGATTGCCCATTGGTGATAAAAAATAAGGCTTTAATTTTTCATTAGATCCTTTTGCCTACTTTGGATAGAAAAAAGCTTTCTTGGTCATAAAAAAATAAAACATTGATGTCTTTGGGCGAAAACATCTTTAAGGCACTCGTTGATCAAAGAAAAGTAAAGAAAAAGACAAGCCTTTGAGTGAAAACATATTTTAGGTGCTCTTAGGTGGGAAAGTTTGCTCATCCCCTTAGGATGTAGAAGGTCCATCTAGCCCTAGTTCTATAGACAATACCATTATCTCTTTAGAATAAAGCAAATGTTTAAGCATCTTGATTTTGAGTTTCTAGAGATTTTTGATACTTAGCCTTTACCTAGGATGGTGGATTCTAATTCATCACATTATTCAAAGCTCTAGGAGGAACAACAAGAAGATGTAGTAGAATAAGATGATCATACCTTACCTAAAATTTTAGAAGATGGATCCACACTCCTCATAGAGAACACAATGGAAGTGAACCTGGGAACCTATGAATATCCCAAAATTATTTATCTTGGAGCTTCCCTTACTGAAGTAGAATGTGAACATATTATATCCATCCTGAGGGATTATATTGACAACTTTACATGGGCATACTTTGACATGCTAGGCTTAAACTTGTGTTTGGTTGTGTGTCACCTTGTTGTCCATCCCAATGCCAAACAAATCAAGCAAAAATTGAGGAATATGCATCCATGCATCACCTTATTGGTTAAAGTAGAACTAGAAAATTTGATAGGAGTAGGTTTCATTAGATCATAAGATTATTCAAAATGGATTTAAAACATAGTCCCATAAAGTAAAAATACCTCATGTATATGTCTTTGTACTAATTTTTTAGATATAAATAAGGCATTCCCTAAATATGAGTTTCCTCTGCCCAACATCGACATGATCATTGACTCAACTTCTGGGTATGAGATGTTGTTCTTAATGGATGGATTTTTTGGATACAATCAGATCAAGATAGCCCAAGAAGATCAACACAAGATTGTATTCACCACTCCATGGGGAACATTCTATTACCAAGTCATGCCATTTGGATTGAAGAATTTTGGAGCCAAAAATTAACATGCTATGAATATCATCTTCCATGACATGATGAATGATATTGTTGAGGAATATGTTGATGACATAATAACAAGATAAAGAGCAAAATTTGGACATCTTGATAATTTATGAAGAATCTTTGAGAGGATTCATGAATACAAATCTATTTAAATCCTAAAAAGTACATCTTTGGTGTCACTTTATTGAAATTGATAGGTTTTATTAAATCATAAAGAGGGATAAAATTCAACCCTATAAAAGTCAAGGCCATTATGGAAATGCCTCTACCAAAAAATATTAAATACCTGTGAAGCCTGCAAGGAAAGATCTAATTTATATGCAAGTTCATTTCTCAATTGGTAGATATGTGCCACCCATATACCCATCTCTTGAAGGAAAGGGTAACATTTCAATGGGATGAAGATTGTCAAATAGAATTTGTGAAACTCAAGACATACTTGGCCAATCCACTAGCCTTGAGATTTCTAACACCTAGATGACCATTGCTTCTTTACATATCACCAATAGAGTATGCACTAGGGGTACTTGTGGCCTAACATGATGATCAAAGCAAGGAAAATGTAGTCTACTATTTAAGCTACACTCTAGTGGCTTATAAACACAATTATATGCCTATTGAGGTGTGTTTATATATGGTGTTTGCTACCCAAAAAATGTGACATTATATGCTAAACAATAAAACTATTATCATCACCAAGGTGTATCCTCTCAAATTATTATTATCTAAAGTAACTCTTCAAGGAAACATGGATAAGTGGGTCATGCTTTTAAGTGAATTTGACATTGAGTATCAGAATTAGAAAACAATCAATGGGTAGGCTATTGTTGATCAAATTACATATGCCCCTATCAAGGACACTCAACTACTCAAATTCAAATTTATAGATGATTCTATTATGGTAATAGAACAAGAATCACAGGAACCTAAATAATGGAAGTTATATTTTGATGGCTTCTTTACATCTTATGGATCTGGAGCTAGCATATTGTTGATTACACACTAGGGGTATCTAATTCCCAAAGTTAGGCATTTATTGTAGGGCTTCACCTTGCCATACAGTGGGATATTTAGTGCTTAAAAGTCTATGGTGATTCCCAATTAATTATCAATTAAACCACTGATCAGTATCAAACTAGAGCTGACAAGCTTGTTCCTTATAAGCAAATTATTGATAATCTCAAAGGTCATTTTAAAACGTTGTAGTTTGAAAAAGTACCAAGGGAAAATAATAGATCCACTGATGTAATGGCAACACTTGGTTCCATGATACAGATTGATGGTAGTGCTAAAGAGTATCAATTTTTAATTAAGAATATTCTTCAGCCTGAACATATTATCCTAGGTTCAAAAAGGTTATGTGCCATTGTTGGTCCCAATCCCCCACATGAATTACTATGGTTCCAAGATTTTTATAGCTACTTCCATGATCATTTTTTCCTAACTGACCTATCCAATAATAGATAGAAAGTCTTCATTCACCGTTTATCACATTATACCCTCCTTGAAAAAATGCTTTATTGTAAATGCTATTATGGAATGCTTCTTCATTATTTATCTTCAGGAGAATCCAAGATAACACCGAGGGACATTCATTAGGGAATATATGGGGCCCATACCAATGGTGTAGTCTTAGCAAAGAAGATCCTCAGAATAGGGTATTATTAGCCAAAAATGGAGATTGATGCTTGAAATTATGTAAGGAACTAAAAGTCTTATCAGTAACATGGAAATTTGATACATACACCTTATTTACCACTACAATCGATCACAACACCATGAGCATTATGTATATGGGATCTCAATCTCATCGACAAAACAAACCCAATAACTTCAAATGGACATAAACACATTTTAACTACTACCAAGTATTTTAATAGGTGGATTGAGGCCATTCCTCCCACTTATGTTATTGAGAATCAAATATCCAAATTCATTCATTACATATCATCTATCAATATGGCATCCCAGATCATCTTATATCTGATAATGGCAGATCCTTTGTAAATAGAGATGTTAAAGACCTTTGTGAAAATTCAAAATCAAGCACAAGAAATCAACTCCATATAACTCACAAGGCAAAAAATAAGCTGAGGCATCAAATAAGACCATTATAGACATTTCAAAGAAAATTATCAATGATGCTAGCTACAAATATTTCTTTCCCTCGAAGTTTATAGAACCAATCATCAAACCCCAATAGGAGCCACTCCATATTTCCTTGTTTATATCATAGAAGATATTATATTGATCAAGATAAAGCTACCATCATTGTGATTATCACTGAAGCATATTGAATATGATGAGGAATACAAAGTATCAAGGTTGTAAGAGCTATAACTTCTTGATGGTAAGCATTTGGTTGCCCTAGAAAACTTGCAATCCTATCAGAATAGATTGTGGTAAAGCTACAACAAGTGCATTCTCTTTCAGGAGTTTGAGATTAGTGATCTGGTCTTGAAAGAGAACCAAAATAACACAAAAACTAAATGCAAGAAAAAGGGAAGTTTAAACCTATTATTTTGGGACCATATGTTATCACAACAAACTATGCATCAGGGGAATATCTACTAGCTATTTTGAATGGGGAAGAACTTCCAAAGCCCATCAACATTGTGCACCTTAAGAGGTTCTATATGTGAACAACTTTAAACCATTATATACAAGATCCCTTACTTGGGGGCAACTTATGCTGAAGTAATTTTATCCTACCATTTTATACTACCCTAGACCACTCTCACATGAGCCTTATTACTTTCACAATGTTGGACAGTGAAAGATTTTGGACCATTGGTATGTTGAACACATTTTATCCTACATTATGCCATTCTCTTTGATAAACATATTCATTAGACCATTATTCTCAAGAATATCATTCTTTATCCCACCCTAGACCATCCGTTTGTTGGACCCTACTCTTTGGATCACTCTCTTTAAGAACCATATTCTTTGTTATGCCTTGGGCTTATTGTAACGTAAACACTTTTGTACCCTGACCAATTATGATCATGATTATGTCTCATCAACATTATGAACATCTTCATGTAGGTTCTACAAATAAATTCATCCACTAGTATTTTGCATCTTATTCTATAGACAAGTGAACAAGGACATATTTTTAGCTCAAGATCTTTACTTACCGTATGGTTCTTTGGATTGATTTCACGCTACACATTATTCTATCATTATTTTTTTCTCTTTGTTGAACATTATTATCTTTTTAGGATCCTCAATTTTGCTAATTTGTGAACATGTGCTATTGCAATTGGATTAGCTATTTATTGGAACTTCTACTCTCAAACGAGCATCTCCTTGATTAGTTGGTTCCTCCTTTGTACATATTTTATCCCAAAAAACACCAAAAACATTAGAAAATGATCAAAAAGAACAAAAACATTGTCTTACACTTTTTACATTTTGATCCTCGTGCTCTTACCATTTTACAAGAAATCATCCCACTAATTTGTCATTTTACAAGTAATTTGTCCCACAAACTTGCTATTTTGCAAGATCATTCTCCCTCATCTCACCAGTTGCCTTTTTGCAAGAGCAATCACATTTGTCAAGTCTTCCCTTTTCTTCAACAACATTAATCATATGTTCTAGTCATCACATTTTTCTTCTATCTCACTTCTTGGGAGAACTACATTGGGCCTAAAGTTTAGGTTAGAACACATGTCCATGGAACTATGTATGTAATGTCCACTTGTCTTGTACATCTAGAGTCAACTCATCCAACCCTTTATTTTTATTCTCTTTCCCCATTTCCTCTACCATTGTTATTCTTTAATTAGGGAACAAATTTTGTGTCATTGTTCTTGTTACATTGTTGTAGAAAGTAACACCTATATTAATCGTGCTTAATCAACTATTTTTAAACTGCACTCACTTGGTTTTTGTTTGTGTGTGTTTATTTGAGTTTTATTGGTGTTTTGTTGTTTTTTATTAGTGTTTTTTTGTGCTTTCTAGCCTCTCCATTTAATTTCTTCTTATTTTCTCCTTTTATTACTTCTTGTCTCACCTTGGTCTTGTGTTTCCTTATTTGATTTTGCTCTTCTTATCTTAATGGTCCATATGGATCCTAATTATGTTATCTTGATCTCATGTTATTAAGTTGTTATTGTTTTGTTTTATAAACATTATTGTTCCTACTTGAATCTTGATTTTTAATATCTTGATTTAAGTTAGGTTCATTTATGTATATTTATATTTGTCTTTTCTTTTTTTATTTAAATGTAAATCGCTGTAACTCTGGTTTTTGGTCATTGTTTTACCATTATTCTTAGTTATAGGTATTCACATTTAAACTCGATCCACACAATTGAAATAAAATGTCATTATAAGTTTTTTATAATTATGATGCCTAATTTATTTTGCTATAGCAAGCACTTTGTGCTCTAGATTAAATTCTTAATGTCAACACAACTCTGATGAAGAGATCTCAAGATCACTATGCATAAACTAGGATCAATAGGTTTAACACCTAAATATATGCTTAGATGTTAATCTCTTAGTATACATCATGAGTCTAATCAATCTTTGGTCAGTTTTAATCATCCCTCATTCTATTCCCTCCCAATTTTGGGTAAATTACATTAGCTTGAGGTCCATTTGGACTATGTAGGTAGTGTTTTGATAAATGATGTATCTCGGGTTCGCTCGGCCATCTTCATTCTTCTTTTCATCTATTTCATCACTTTATGCATTTTTATATGCCTAGTTTTTTTTATGGATTTTTCTAAGATATTGTATCATCACATCTATGTTTGCACCCACTCACTTTAATCTATGTTTTAAGTTATATCCTTAAGCTAATTGCTTGATAATTTTCCCATGCTAAGGAACAACATTTGAATTGGTTAATAAATATAAATCTGGCCTACAAGGGCAAGACCATTATCTATTCTTTATCAATGATCAAAATTAGCCCTACTAGGGCACAACTATTTTATCATGATCAAATTTGCCTTATTAGGGCACTTATTATTATCATCTCTTTAGAGACTGCGTTATTCTTTTCCTTTAATTCTAACCTCTTCACCCATGATGGTAATATTTTATTGTGCAATTTATCTTGAGATTGATCAATTTCATAAGTGTGTAGCTTGCACTCTCAAATTGGGTAGATTCAAAGCGTGTCACTTATATGTTTATATTGAATCATTCCCTTTCCCCCCATCTTTGGGGCCCATTTTACCTGTAATTATATTTTGATCATTGATGGTAACCATGCATGCAAGCATTATCTCATCTAGATGTGATATACTCCATGGGTTAATTTCTCACTTTCCCTCTCTTTTCAAGAGTCCATCCTTCTCTTTCATCCTAGTATGTCCTCTTGAGGGGGCATCATGGGTCATTTACAATTTCTTCTTGAAAACTCTTTTCTTTGAAAAGATGTTGCTTCCCTTGAATGTCTCAATATGCCTTCTCAAATGAGGTGAAAATCTAGACATCCAATTCCTAGCACCATTTGTGCTGAAATTATCAATCTTACTCGATTTGCACTCAAATACATAATTGAGGCCAAAATCACTAAAAACACACTAAAAGGTTGGAGCTTGTCGTATGCAAGTGATGATTTAGGATAATGTATCCATAAATGGGGCAATTAATTTTATGTGATTCCTAACTTTAATCAATTCATTTGAGCCAAAATAATGATTTCACCTTTTTGTGCTCTGGATCACTCTTTTCTTGTAATTTATTAGTACATGTCATGTACCTTTATTATTTTGTGTCAAAAACATCTTAAATGGGAAAATGGTCTATACACATCTAACATCACCTTCCAATTGTTCCTGAGTCAAATTATGACCTAGTAATATGACTTTTTGACCATTTTGTTTAATTGTGCACCAATTTCCAAAGATTTACACTAAAATTGATTTATATTGTTTATGCTAATTAAAATAAATAAAGATCTTAAGTGGATTTTACATGGATGTTATTTATTATTTCATTATTTTAAATTGATTCTCAATATCTGCATCATCTAGTGACATGATCTATGGGGTGGCATCCTCAAGCCATAAATGCAATAAATATTAGGTTCATGGGCACCCATGCCTCATTAATGCCTTTTCCTCCCAAATAGTTATGAGAATACTTATGGATTTAGTCGCAAATATTATATTAATTCATTTCCACACTCTCAAAATTGAGATGAATGGTCATGATTGATCCTGACCCATTTGAAAAATATATAAATAGAAGGGTAAATAACATCATTTTAAAGCTAAAATATTGTAAACTTATAATGCAGAATTATCTCCACAATATTTCTTTGTGTTGATCATTGTGTTTTATTTTCAAGCTTCATTTGGTAGGCAAATTAGATATTTATTATCTTGAGCCTAAGTTATGCATAGTGATCTTGAGATGATGGAGGGGCTTGGCATCCATTATTGACAAAGACGAGAACACTAAATCAAGGGAGAAAATACGTTTGGAGTCGCTCTTGGATGGTGGAATCATTTGGGAAGGTAATTGTATTGATTTATTTCAATTTGTTCTTCATTATCATTTACAAACCCCATTGGAATAGGTTGGCTTAGTTTGTTAAGTTCTTTATGCAATCTTTGTGTTTACATGTCTAATAATTGACTAACCAACTTTGTAATCCAATCCTACAATATTGACTTAATTGATCTAAAACATCATTGAAATCTTTCTATCTACATTTAAAATCACTTGGATTGATTTTCACTACATCACCTTGTTACAAATATTGGTATGTGGATCACACCATCTCACCTACATTTCATACTTTACTACATTGATAGAATGGATCCTACAACAACACACATTATATTTGACATTAATTGCACTCATTTGATCTTTACTTACCATAAATAATTTTTAATTGACCTCTCCTCGACTCCATTACATCACATTAAAAATCATGGTCCTTTCAAAATTATGTTGGTGCTTTTAGTTTTGCATTGAGATCTATTCTGAGATAGCTAGTTATCTTCATTGGATGTTGCCAAACCATCCACACCCATTGCCCACCTTGCATCACCTTGGCTTGTTCATGACATCAAGACTAATTACTATTTCATTTGACACCTGTATCAAGTCATTTTTTATTATTTTATTTTATTTTTTTATAAGTATTCAAATGTTAAAATAATCCTTTTATATTTTTTTATTTAGTCATCTAGTGATTAGAGTAAATAGTTTCTATTAGTCAATAAAGTCCATTATATTTTTGTTAGTATTGTCTATAGTTGCTTCAATATTTAATTTTTTAGTATAGAAAAGTTAGTAGACAAAAAAATGTTGTAAATTTTTGTATAGATATTTGATTAATAAAGTAGTAATTTTTATTATTAAAATTAATTCTAAAAACATCAAAATTATTTCCCTGTGTATTGGACACATTTTTGATTAAAACCAATGTCTAAATAAATGACTGTAAAACATTTTAGGGGGAGAATTTATTAATAAAAAGACATTTAATTGAACTTCAAAGATGTATCTTGTTGAGTAAACAACATCTTAATAGAGGTTAGAGGTAACATAGTTAGAATGCCTAATAGCATTTTTCATTAGCTAATAATGATGAGGCCACATTGTTTTTCATTTTCATATTTTGTTATGTGGTGTGAAAAGCTAAAGCTCTATTGTGATAACATTAGTGAAAGACTCATACTTAATAAACTCACTTTTTGAGGATATGAAGAAATCTAAGGTAAACTCAACATGTATGGCTTCCTAGATAGTTTGGGAGTCTTGGTATTTGGAGATTTTGGGATTAAGAAATGGAATTTGAGAACTCAGGAATTCAACTTAGGAACTAAAACTTTATGAGAGTTATAAAACAAATTGATGGAGTTGCACCCAGTCTAAAAATTGTTTTCAGAGAGAATTTTGTGAAGAATGTACTATTCGTTTATCACATGCTCACACTAGGGAATGTTAGGAATTAGTGTTTCACTATGGGTATATTTGTGATAATTTAAAATATTTTTTATGTGCAAACAATGAATTGTTATAACTCACATGGATAAGAGATTATATGAAAATAATTTTTGTGAGATATTGATAGAAATTATAGGGGATTGGTTATGATTTGATAAGGCATGACTACTTGATTATAAGATAATTCATTTACTATACAATATTATCAACTATATTAAATATTTAATTATTGTTCTTGTGTTAGACCATACCAAGTTTTTAGAAAACTTGAGCTTAGTTGAATTCACTTACTACAAAATTACCATAGTTCCATTATTATAGATTCATGCAAAGCTTTGTATGGTATACATTTTATAAATCCATTGAGTTAGGTTAGAATCCAAAAAAAATTAAACTTTGGCCCTGATATGATAGAGGAAATGGAATTACAAATAAAGATGATAAGTAAAAAATTACATGAAGTATGGGATATTTTTTTTTATACAAACACCAAAAGGACAAAGCAAATCTATGAAGTTGGAGACAAGGTACCTATAAGAATAATTTCCATAAAATTTGGAAAAAGAACCAAGATGTATATTTGGTTGATTAATACATTATAATTTTAGAAAAAATTGGATCCGTAACCTATCAACTAGCTCTACCATCAAGCTTTTCATTGATTCACAATATATTTCATGTTTCTATAATTTCAAAAAATATATATGATCCATCACATGTAATTTATAGGGGTTAAATAAATGTGATGGAATACAAAGTAATAAATATTGACAATATTTATATTCTAGATTGGAAAACAATCTAAATTTACAAGAGAGTCATCGAGTTTGTACTATAAGTAAAATTTGACTTATATATTGAATATTTGGCTACATGGGGGATGATACACAAATGAATAAGTTATATACCTATCTATTTTGGTGAATTCTTAGAGGAGCATTTTAAATGGGTAATGCATGTAATGCTCTAGCTAGACTCCTTTGATTTGTAATCATTTTGTATCACATATATGAAAAAAATAACATCTAGATGCAAAAATTTGGATATATTTTATTCACTTATACATATATGTATGAACATGTAGTTTTGATTAAATCATTATGGTTATTATAATGTCATGAAATTAACATGATAATAGTCAACATAAAATTACTATTTATGAGTTTATATTATAAAAAGTTATCAAGTTGTTATGATTGTTTTCAAAATGTCACAACTTTTTAAGTTGAATTTGGATAAATTGACCATCATATATAGTTAAATGGAAGCATGATGATGTCATCTGCATAGTTGGTAAGTGGTCGTTTATTTAATTTTAAATTTAAAAAATTTGATATTATAAGTATATATTGATACCTACTCTATGATGACATTTGGTGGAAGGGGAATCAAGCATAAAGGCAATTGTAATTATGAGGTTAGGCAAAGAAATAATACTAAAATTTTGAAATAATATATAATTTAATGAATATATATATATATATATATATATATATATATATATATATATATATATATATGTATGTATGTATATGTATGTATGTATATATATGTATGTATATATATGTATGCATATATATGTATGTATGTATGTATAATACAATAATAATGGGTGGGTGTGTGTGTGTCAGAGAGAGAAAATAAAATAATAAATAAATGAACAAAATGAAAGAGGACATAGAGAAATATAAATAAGAAAATAGGAAAAAAGAAGTATAAAAGTGGAATGAGAATGGATAGACACATTAAGGACCACATTGATTTGAAATTAAAATTGAACATTTAATTTTTTTAATGGAAATGGATGTATTGGGAGGAGGAAGGGAAATTTAAAAATGTATAAGAGGTAAGGAAGAGTGTGAGGAAGGATTTATATTGGTATTATTTTGTTTAATTATTCTAGCATAGTAGTGGTGGAGAAAATAGGGAGAAATAATATCCAAGAATCAAGTGAATAAGGTAAGCCATAGTATACAAAATGTTGTTGTGCTATGGGTAGAGCGAGGGATATTCATTGCATCTTTATACTGTCATAAATTAGTTGGGAAATACACTTATTATTTTAGGCCAAAAATTGTTCTAGTGTTGTTGTGA
Source organism: Torreya grandis (assembly GCA_037957365.1). Lineage (NCBI taxonomy): Eukaryota > Viridiplantae > Streptophyta > Pinopsida > Cupressales > Taxaceae > Torreya > Torreya grandis. The sequence goes on from JARHVA010001930.1 coordinate 1,876,167, forward strand.
ATGTGGTATGATGTGTAGTTATATGTGCATGAGGAAGGCATATTATGAGTGTAAAAATTAGCACAAAAATAAGAAATATGAAATTAAGAAATAATAAATGAAATAAATGGGTGCATTGATTTACAATGTCTTGGTAATTTATCTAAACCCTTGATATAGGGACATGGGTGTAATTTGGAGGATTATATGCATTCCTTTTTTGAGATGGTTCCTATTTTCCATGTTTTTATGTGGTGTTATATGTGCAAAAAATAACAGTGTAAATAGAGGAGAATGGAACTATGTGCTAGTTGAAATATTGCAAAGAATGTATTTGAAAAATGTTTTTTTATTTGATTCAGGTAAAGTCTAGATTTTTAGAGGATCCACAACCTACAACATCAGAGAAAATATACAACAATACTAGATACAAAGAACGCCTCTACCAATGGCACACGAAATAACAAAGGATTGATCCACCACATCTTGGATAAACTATGATGATAAAATACAATAAAAAACCAACAAAAAATCCACCAACCTTTAGCCTATTTCCCCATTTCTTCCTATGTTTCCCAACTTAAAAATTATGTCTAAATTCCTTAGTTATATTATGGGTTATACTACACCCTTTCCTCTTGGTCTAAATAAAACTTGCCATTTTTTGAATCTAGAATAAAACCTACTCACCTCTAATATTTTCTACATTCCATTTGCTACCTCTTTAGTATTGAATTTGATTCGAGCCTCTCTTTGATTGAGTTTTATTCTTTTATTGTCCAACCTTGATTCAATATTCTTATTGGTTTTCCTGGTGTTTCTACTATATCCTCATGGTTCTAGGATCTGAGATTTTCCTTTCTCTTGGGACATTCCTAAAGTCTTATCTTCTAAATTCTCAGGCTTCCCATTAGTTGTATTAGGAAGTTTTGCCTCCTTGTTGATCACAAGACCCCTAGGATTAATAGGTCCTTTATCTTATTTTTGGGGACTTTATATATGTATGAACCCTTAATATCAATCTCCTCCATGGTTCCTTCCTCTTTATAAATTTTAAAAACCTTCTACCTCCTTAGTCATTTCCTCTTTTGAAATATGGGTTCTTTCCATCTATTTAATAGTTTTCAAATTCCTTCTCAACTCAGTCTCTTTCTCCTTATTCCCAACTCTTTCTAAGACTAGTTGCTTTAAATTAACCTCCTCAATGCTGGAAAATTTTAGTAATCTTTGAGTAAAAGGGTCATTAATAGTAGAATGGGATTCCTTGGTCACCACCATTTTTTAGACCTCTTTCTCAACTGTTAATTCCTCATTTTGTTTAGTTTATCTCTCCTTTTAGCTAGTTCTCCTGCTTTATCTTTACCTTTTTACAACTATTATTCAATTTTACTATCTGAGCATGAGTTTGAATTATTTCCAAATTTGTCACATTTGGAGCATATTTCCTTAGCTCTCTCATAAAAAATATATTGAGTCCACACCCCATACTTATATTTAAGATGAATGGAGTATGGAAAATTAGAATACTAGCCTATGTTGACACAAATCCTAAAAAATATAAGTCTCCTTCTTGACTTGGTAACTACATTAATAATACTAGGTTAGACTATGAATCTTGAAATACCTAACCTAATTTTTGTTGAGTTGTGGAGCTAAAAGCTTCAACTCTTTGCAAACAGGTGGAACAGGAAGGTTGCTGAGATCCAGGAGCACTGGCGTCGGCAGCAGGACCGACGTCGGTCGTGACCCAGTGCAGAAGTCCACCGGCGACGGCAGGGAGTTGGCTGATGTCGGCAGAACCAGACTAGTAGGGACCGACATCGATCGCCTGTGTGTTCCCGAACTGCTCGTTACACGGATAGTTAGTTAAGTGAACGAAGTGTTTGCATGTAAAGGCCAGTTAGAGTCTTTGGTTGCGAGGATAATTGTCTAAATTAAGAGTCTAAGTTAGTGTTTGAGTTAGGGATCTATTTATAGACCCATTGGCATGTATTGTAATTAAGGCATGAGATAGGAAGGAAGGAAAATAAGTTGCTTCCATTGTAAGATCATTGAGTTGCAGGTTGTTGCAAGCTCATAGGGGATCTACATGTGAGTATGGTCTGTTGAATTACAGGTTGCAGATTCATGGGAGATCAACTTGAAGTACTTTTGAGTGCTTGGTGAACTGGCAGGGTTATTACTGACTAGTTGGAGAGGTGAACACCAATTCTATTTGTGAGTTGGTTGTTGGGACCATTTTTTGTGTAGGAGAGTGTTGTGTGAGAAGAATTACTGTACACTTGAGGTGTGGCAAACCTCTGTAAGGTGAAAGAGTGTGGCAGCTCTTTGTTGTATTCTTTTCTGTAAAGTGTTAATACAAGATAGTGTATTGTCTCTCATATTCTGGGCTATTGGTGAATTCTAGCTATTTGTGTTTCTGGTTATTTCTGCATTTATAATTGCTTATATCTGGTCATCATACTGTGCTCTTTTTGAGGAGCAAGATCCAACAAGAGGAATCAGAACAGAGGTGTGTTTGTTCTTGGACTTCCCTGACAATTTCATCCTCTCAATATTCTAGGGATATCCATTGTAATTTTAAATAGATGGGACTAATAATAAAAGATTCCTTAAATAGATCAAAACATGGTTTCCAAATTTTTAACCACTAACAATGATGTTATTGCTTGATAGCATTTGGATTTTCAATGGATGTCCTTCATAACCACTAACCCTGATATATGTGAAAATTTGGAAATGGATGTATTAGTTTCCATGTTGGTTGACCAATTTATTTGCTTCTATTAAAATCCTCATTCCCCAATCTTCTTCTAACGATTGCAATACTCTCATTATGAACATGTCATTGACCATGGTGTAGTGTTTGTTGCTTTGATGCAAAGTGAGATAAGGAAAATAATCATATATTTGTGTTACTTGTATGATAGGCCCATGTTGGTAAAGCCCCAAGTATACAATCTAGAAGTCTAGTGAATATACTAAATAGGATCTCATGAAAAATTACCTCAAGGTCTATCCATTTAGCAACTGATCATGCAAGGAATCACTAATTAGTTCACCCTAATCTATGAATTTATTTCTATGATAAATGATTTACATTGGAGAAATATCTAATGGTGTAAGGGCCCAATGTCTTCAACTCCTATGACCTGGTTCAACAAGGTAACCATATCTGAGAGTTATTCTTTGAAATCTACTCTGAATAAGATTTTAGCGACATTAGAAGTCCTATCTCTCTTTTGATTCACCCAAGAATTATTGTAGTGGTTTTAGTAGGATACTAATCCCTGTTCATCTCTCCATGATTGATACTGATACTAATCAACTCATCATGAAATGAGATCCTCATTGTCATGATCATTTTAACCTAATCCATTTTTTACTTTAGGTGTCTAGATTTTGACATGATTTCTCTTGTTTGGGGTTGTAGTATTTGGCATAGGAAAATACTAGCTCTAGACACTGCACTAAAGTGGGGAAAGAAACTTCATGTGGTGCGTTGCTTTTCACAAGGTATTAAGCCAACAATGTTGGGATTTCAAAATTCAATCTCTTGTGAAAGTCCTGTAAATATACATGTCTGATCTGAAAAACAAATATATTTAAGATATCATAGTAAAAAACCAATAGTGGATCATATCCAATGTACTTATTATTGATTTTTATAGCCTCTAGGTTTGTAAATGTTTCTTGGCAAGTAGAGGACAAGAATATCCAATTGATCATGAGATAATAAACACTAAATTGGTAAGACAAATTGCAAAGTAGTGGACATATGGAACCTCAAAAATGTAGGTAAGAGATTTCAAAACAAGGTTTAGGTTTGATAATAATGCAAAGATGAGGGTGTTTGTCAAATTACTATGAATATTTTTATATAACTTCACTATAGGGAAGATAGGGGTAGAGAAAATCACAATTCACAAGGTTGAAATGATTAAATGAGAGTGATGCAAAAGAATAAATAAATTTGAAAATGACATGCATGGAGGGGGAATTAGGGGAAAGGGAGAATCATTTCATGACTATCGGTGCATGCGTCTATAGGGAATGTCAAGTTAATCTATCATGTCCTTGTAGCACATGTAAACATGGATACATGGCCACCTAGGTAAGAATGTTCACATGATCACGATTTTATGAGGGACCTGGCACTATTGTCATGTCATCATGATACATATGGACATGGATGCACAACTATCATCAACCATATCATCGTGTCACCATGTCTACAAAATATGGGCTAACAACCTACATCTTGCATGAATGTACATATGTGTTTAATAAAAAGGAAAAAAAATTAAATATAGACTTTTAAAGTTTTGGATTCTCTCCTTTTATCATGTTAATTTTTACATTGTTCTAACCTTTTATAATAAAATGTTAATATAATTTATAGGGAACAACACCTTACTAATTCAAAATGTAACTTGCATTGAATACTATCCTTACCATGTTAGTCTAATGTACCTTTAAGATCAGATCTATCTTTAAGATTTTTAATAATTGATTCATGTTCAAATTCATAAACTTTCCAAAAAAAAATGTTGTGAAATTTTCTATGAAATTTTATCATTGCCATGGTTACCCAATTTTGTGCATTTGGCCATGTAGTTTTATGAAAAATGGATCCCTATGAGAAATGAAAGCCTTATACTGAAAGCCATAATAATTTATTTGGGGTCACAAATCCAAAGGCTAAGATTGATGTAAGTGAATGGCCAAAGTTTTACCTTATTGTCTTCATTATAAGTGTTAAGTTATGATATTAAAATTTATATTTTATTTAATTTATTTCATTTCATTCATTTATTTAAAGAATTACCTAGATTTACAAAATTTGGCTTGGGAATGGATTATAATTTAAAAATTAATATTTATTTTATCATTTAAATTTTAATATCTTATTCAATCGACTTATATTTTAATTATTTATCTATTTATATTTTATTTATTTATTTACATCTTATTTATTTTATAATAAATTAATAAAGTATAAATAAATATTTAAGAAATTAATTAATTGATTAATATTTTATAATATTATAAATGTTGAGTATGATGTTAATGTCGATACTTGATTATTGCTGTTAAAATTAGTTTTGCTTGTAATTTATTAGTTTAAAAGGGTCAGTTAATATAATTATATCATAGATTAATTGTTTTTGTCAATTTTGATTATTTTTTACAAACTTCTTAAAAAATAATTAGAAGTGTAAGAGTTCAGTTAACTAAATATGTACTTAACTGCGATCAAATCCTTATCCATTCATCTTTAGGAGACGGGATGAACTTTTTAAATTTAGTTAACCAAATTTAATATTATTATTAGTCAAACTTATATTTTTAGAGGTGTTGGGATGCCTAGCTTGTTTAGTGTGCATGTTTACTTAACTAATGAAGAGGTTTCTTACATAATAACTAAATTTTATTAGTGAGTTAAACTTGTTCTATTGAGTCTATTTATATTTAATTTAGGTGTTATTTTAGTTCTATATTTATAATTATATTTTTATCTTTCTCTTGTCATGCTTTGTCATGTAAGTTCTTTATAATTATTTTTATTTAGTTCGTTTTATTAATTAAAGATGGTGTAATAGTGTGACATCATAATTCATTTTTGAAATTAATTTTACATATTATTATTCTATGATTTTAATTGTAATTATTCATAAAAGAAAACCAAAAATCTGAAGAAACTTAATTTAAAGTTATTCAATGTATATTTTGTCATTAATTATACTTACAACAATACTAGATTAACAACTAGTAATTTTGGGTAAGATTAGATGATCATTAGTTTCATTTTCATATTAATTCATAGTTGATTTGTTCTCCATCCATACTCAAAATATTAATTTGATATCAAAGCCTCATTCAAGAAAGGTTCAAAAGGGGTTTAAGCCATTATTAAGAGAAACATAGCTTTTATGAATTTTGATTCTATGAATATTCTCATTTTCAAAGATGACAAATTTAAATATTGAAGAGATTAGTTAAATATATAAGACTTGTATAGAAATGAGTTTGAAAGAATATTACTCATAGATACACAAAACCTGTAGATTAAAATAATTTGTCTCAAAATCAAAAGAAATTAAAAAAATAAAGAAGAAAAGGTTGATGTAAAAGCTTTCTTTTATATTTAGAGTGCCATAGACCCAAATATCTATCCAATAATTGTTGGATGTAAAAATACCCATGAGACATGAAATAACTTGGATAATTCATATCAAAGATCTATTAATGTAGACTATAAATATGACTCTAAACTGTTAAAATGAATTTTAAAAATGGAGTATTGCACAAAGATAAATGATGTAGTGCATATAATGATGGTTTATGGAGCAACCATAGAAGATAAAGTCATAGTCATACTTTTTTTGAGATCTTTAATTAAAAAATGGTTTCATATTGTGATCACTCTTGAAGGTTGTAATGACATGAACATTATAAGTTTTGATGAGTTACTGGTTTATCTCTTATCCCATAAAGATAATATGAGAGAATATGCAAAATATTTAGAATATGCACATGAAACCAAGGCAAGAGTTTCAAAGATCAAAAATGAAAAATTAAAATAAGAATCAATGGAGTAAAATAACTCAAATTCAAATGGAAAAGTTGAATCTGAATTCATAGGTAAAATAAAGATAAACCTTACTTGTCATTGTTTCAAAAAACTATGACACATTATAAATGAATATAGGATCATGGCAACTAAGAATGAAGCTAATAAAGAGAATGAAGAGAGGAAATTCCAAACTAAACAAAGTGATCAGTAAGAGAACTCTTATTATTGTCTCATATGTATTATGGAAATAGAGGATGGATTTTTTTTTCTTGATTCAACTTTCTCAAATCATAAAGATGGTTTCAACACATTAGATGATTTCGTAAAAAACCGAGTGCAATGGGGAAATAAAAAGTCCATCTAAGTTGAAGGAAGTGGTAGTGATGAAAACTGATCTTACACAACTCTGTAACCATCAACTGTGAGGTAACTTCATATACATGCCTATTTAGTTCAAGCATTCCTTGTAGCCCTATTTTCCCTGTTTATTGGCCATAACTATTTATAGGTAGACTCAATAATGAAAGTAAGACAATTTATGGATACCCATTAAGCCTTTCTATAACATACTTAAAAATATCCTGAGGTTGCTTTGTACGGAATTGTACTTTTTTCTTTAGGCCCTATTCCAATTAGCCCTCCTTTAGTGCAAAACCCCTTGTCTAGAGTGATGTACGGACTTTCTAAGAAAATCAAGAATCATTCCAGATACCCATTACCTTTTTACAGGTGAATCAATCATTTATTATGGTACTTCTTTGGAGAAATCCACTTTTCCTCTATTGGCCTACGCTCTTCCCTTCACATGCACCTAGGCTCCACTTGGCAATTGACTTTTTCGGTACTTATCCATACTTTGGCACCTTGAAACCACTTCCAACAGTTTTATAACATCATCAAGGGTCAAATTACAAAGTTTCAAGAGTTTTCAAGCTTTAAAACTCATTTTGAGGGTTTGAACCTAATTCAGAATTTTTCCATGACAGCCACAGGCCAAAAGCTTATTATTTTTGCTGGGAGTGTTCTAGACAGTTTCAAGGGTTCTAGTCACTTTTATAGGGTCTGTTTTAACCCCCTACACCTTCTCCAATAATCATCCAGGTCATATCAACCCTCTGTACCTTCCTTTGCTTAACCATTTAGTGTCTTTTGACTGTATTTTTACAACAGTCAACAGGGTTCTTAGTTTTCTCCTCTATTTCAAAAATCAATAGGCTCTCAAGAGGATATACAATCATGTCAACCTCTAAATGACTTCCCTATTCATATGCTTTATCAAAGATGACCTTATCAACCCATCTACTATGCAAAACATGCAACTTTCTTAACTTCCCTGTATACTATCACCTACAGGCCTGAATTCCAACTGTTGGCGTTTTGAGACATCAAGGGATTTCTAACGCCTATTTATTTATTTCTTAAGTTTATACCTGCCTCAAAAACTTATTTCCATGTCATTATAATCTTTATGCAAACATTTACATGTTGGTTTTTATCTTAGACAGTGGGCTGTAGTTTTTGGATGCTTGAATACCCTGTTTAGGCCTGTTTAGGCTTTTTATACATTCAAAATACTTAAGGATCTCTTGGACACATCATATTGGTTTTAAAATCATTCTCAAAATTCCAAATAACCAGTTTACATGTAGCTTTCTCAATGTTCTATAGAAAAACCATCAAACACATCCATACACACAGGCCTACTACCAGAATTTCATCAACAGCAGTATAATCATCTGAAACAAAATATTACTTCTTTCTTAGATCAAATAGAAGACTTACATTACAATATTAAAGTCCATGGATTTCAAATCCTTGTTTGCACATTCTCTTGACTTCAATCAAATTTGCTCCTTCTCTTTTCTTCACATTTCTTGAGTGAGGTCCTCCCTCACTAATTCTTCTCTCTTTTCTTCATTCCATTCTTTTCCCATGAATGAGAGAACTTTTCATTTCTGTCCTTCTTCCCTTCTATGCCCCTCTCCTTCTCTCTCATTATTGAATTCTCTTCTTTTTTTTCTCTTTTCAAGAACTTTCCTTCTAACTTCTACGCCCAAATTGGGCTTAAGGCAAACAAAAGACTGTTTTTAAGTTTTAACAATTTACTAAGGTTGAAAATAGTTTCAACCATTTCCCCCTAATTTACTCAACAGCCTAACCATCACTTTTCACCTTTTACCTTTCACCTTTTGATAATCACATTTACTTTCAAAGTGAAATTTTGAAATCTCACACAATTTGGAGGGAAAACTGAAATTTGAATTTTCATGCTAGAATTTGAAACTTTTGTAGATGCTCCTGCATCAGGTAGCAATTGAATCAAAAAAAGTTAGAGTAACAATGAAATAAATAATGTTTATTTTTATACAAATCTAGATCATAAGAGTATTTATCATAATTTCATATGATATATTAGTAAAATCAAATCATACAAGTTTTATAATCCTACTAGTAAATTCACAATTATTTCTATGTATTATAATTATTTGAAAATGAGATGTATGATAACTATAAGCATATATATATATATATATATATATATATATATATATATATATATATATATATATATATATATATATAGAGGTCATAAGTACATGGGGAATCTTTTTAAATTTAATTAGGGGCTTAAAAATTCATACACATGTTTCTAGCTCAATATCTAAACAATAGCTCTTCAAAAGAGACTAGTCATCCATATTTATCAACTCCAAGTAAGTACAAGAGTTTGTTTAATCCACATATAACCACTCAGATGTTAAATAATAACTATAAGAGGAATATAAAAATTCTTCAACATCATTAAGGTAATTTGTTTGATGATTCTTATAAATAAAATAATATGTCTTCATTATCATCTATGGCTAGTGAACATAAAATTTATGAAAAATCTAGTCAAACGAGAGAGTGGGTTGATGCTATAAAAATTGAGATAGATTTAATTGAGAGGAATGACACAAGGAATATTATTTAGTGTATACATACATACATACATACATACATACATACATACTTATAACCAAATGGATATACAATACCAAAATCAAGAGTGATTGTATAATTGACAAGCTAAAAACTAGACTAGTTGTAAAAGAGTTTGCACAAACATATGAGATTGATTATTAAGAAACTTAATCACCCATATAAAATGAATATAATATAATACTAATTATTATTATATATACTCATAAATTATATATATCAAATATATGTCAAAATTACATTCCTAAATGGATTGATTGAAGAATAAGTATATGTGGGACAATCACAAGATTTTGAGGTAAAGAGTAAAAAGTTTGAAGAAGGATCTTTATGGGATGAATCAAGCTACATGAATTTGATATTAAATAATTGATAGATATTTATTAGATCAAATATTTTTAATAATTTAAAATGAACCAACTCTTTACATTCAAGCATTGAATTCTAATGTGTTGTCTATTTGTTTCTATGTAAATGACTTTATATCTATAGATAGGTCTAAGGAGATGTTGAATAAATTAAATGAAGATATGAAATCCAAATATGAGATAATTGATATTGTACTTATGAATTATTTTATAGGCATGGAAGTCCATCAAAATAAAGAGGAAGTATTCATTTGTCAAACTAAAAATGTCTAAGACATTAAATAAGTACAATCTTCAAGATTCTAAGTCCATAGACACTCTAATTTAAAGTAGAAAAAATATAATGAGAGAGGATAGGATTCCTTTATTTAATTAAAATAATTTTATAAACATGGTGGGAGGTTTGATGTATCTCACTATGACAATATCTGATATAACTTATGAGGTTACACTAGTTTATAGATTTATGGGCAATCCATCACTCAAACATTTTCAAGTAATAAAAATAAATTTTAGATATACAAGAGTGAATTATAATCATAGTATTTATTTTAGACAAAAAATTTAATTATCTCTGATTAAATAGACAAATATAGATTGGAAAGGATCTCTTGATGACAAAAAGCCAACTTCAGGGTATTGCTTCAGATTGAAAAGTGGATTGGTTTCATAGTTATCAAAGAAATAAAATAAAGTTTTATTATCCTCTATTGAATATGAATATACAACACTTACATAAAATTACACATAAATAATATGGTTGAGAAGACTCTTAGTTGATTTTAAAGAGGCTCAACTTAAGCTAACATATTTAGTTGATAACAATGGGGCAATACAATTATCTAAGAATCTATTCTTTCATGTTATAATTAAACATATTGAACTCAAATATTTTTTTTCAGAGAATTAGTCAATAATAAATATTTTTTTACTGAGTACTGAGAATTTAAGATCAGTTTTCTAATATTTTCACCAAAATATCGTTGAAGAATATTCATGGAAGACTTAAGGAGATGATGAATATTTTTTCTCTTTGCATTAAAGGGGAGAATGTTGACTATGATATTAATATCAGCACTTGATTGTTGATGTTAGAATAATTTTTATTCTTATTTTATTAGTTTAGGATGATTATTTAATTTATTTATGTCATAAATTAATTATACTTTCAATTTTAAACACTTTACAGAATAACTAATCTTAAATCCTTATCTATTTATCTTAAAGAGGTGGGGCATACTTTCTAAAATTTTAAACTTAATTTAATTTATTTATTAGTCAAACTTATATTTTTAGAGTTGTTGAGGTGCCTACCTTATCTAATGTGCATGTTTGTTTACTTGATGAAGAGGCTTACACCATCTTTAAACAACATCTAAACAATCCAAAAAGGACTTAAAAAAACATTATAAATTTAAATAATCCAAAATTGCTTTTGAAAATAGGATGTTGAGGATTAAATTTAAAAATAAATAAAAAATACTTATTTTCAACCTCCATAGTCTTGTCATGAATCAACCACCCCATTCCAAGATCATCTCATGGGCATGGCTACCCTTTTTTTGAGCATTTGGCCATGGAACAAAGGAAAACTAGAGCCTTGTAAGAAATGCAAGTCTTATAATGAAATCCATAATAATTCATTGGTATCACAAATTAAAGTGCTAAGATTGATTAAATTGAATGGCTTAAATTTTATCTTGCTATATTTCTTATATCTCTTTTACAACTATTAAGTTCTACAGTTAAAATTTATAATTTATTTACATTATTTTATTTCATTTATTTTTTATTTTTTTTAAATTTACAAATATAATTTGAAAATGAATTATAAATTTATAATTAATATTTATTTTATCATTCAATTAATTTATATTTCAATTATTTATCTATAAATTGGTTATTAAGTTAAACATATGTCAACTAGCAAGGAGAACACTACATCATGGAACTATTTTCCTGTGAAAAGAGTAGATTGAATAGGATATAGTACACTTTATTGAAATAAAAAATATAATGAATATATGAAACATAAATTTTAATTATGATACCAAAAAATATATAAAATAAATTTTAACTTAACATGCCCATTCGTTAGGACTATCAAGTGAAAGTAAAATGTTGTGAACCATGGAGCTGACTTGCCCAAAAGCCTTCATTATCTCCTGACAACTTATCACCCAATTAATATGTGAAATGACATGCAATGTTTTTTTTTGAAGTGCATCTTTCTGGCACCAAAAAAAAGTTAGGGAAGTTGTATAACTATCCGATCTATCTACTAATGATAGTGAGCCATAATAGATGCATCATATATAAGGAGATAATTTTAACTTAATTATTTACTAATACTAGCCATGTTATTAAAGTATGTAAATTGATTATAAGGTGGGATATAAAGGAAATGGAACATGAAGCTAGCTCCAGTGATATGGTATTTGGATATTGATTTAGGTAATGCTATAATGCCATGAGTACAACCATTATGGGACCAAATATATCATGTCTTAATTAAACATCCTAAGAATGTCTGGAAAATCTCTCCCAATGTGATGAATGATTACTTCCCAAAGTTTTTCTTCTTTGTGGGACAACATGTCACTTAAATATGTATAAATTATAATGGATTACCTATGAGTAAATATATGCAAAATAATTTAATGCTGAATTTACATAGAGTGTTATTTGTATTTGTTATATATGCATTAGTTTTCTCGGATACTATTGATCAATTTCTTGACACAACAAATAATAGGTAGGGTCTATTAAGCTATGTCTCTTTTGAAAGAAAGAAGATATTATGAATAAAATATTTTCCCAATGTTTAAATGTACCAGATCTTGGTATGTTGACTCTTACTTAGTGGTTCATTGTGAATATTCCATTTCAAGGGGCCTTTGTTGGTTCAACCTATCTTAGATTTTAAATGTACATTGTAGTGGGGTTTGGGTACTTGAACAATTTAAAAAAAGAATTCTAATTTTTTATTTTGTTTGGTTAATTTTTATGTGGGTGTTAAAAATAGGTAAACAAGCATTCATTCAAGTATTGATAGTTACAAATCAACAAGTGTAGGGTTTTGTGAAGTGGTTTGTAGCTGATTTTTTTGTGTTTATTCAATCATTTTAATATTTAAAAATGAAATAATACAATGGAGAAAAATAAATAAGAGACTAAGTTATCCATTCAAACATGCATTGATTTCAAACCCTAGATTAACCAATTGTTTTAAAAAAGGAAAAAGAGGAGGAAAAGGGAAATAAAATAAAATATTGTAATAATGTTGACAAATTAAAGAGAACAATCACAATAAATCCATAAATTAGTCCCTGATCTAATCAACACTTGTACAATCAAATACACAGCTAGTGAAAGCTTGTAGAATGATCAGACAAGGAATTAAATAGCTACAAACACCATTTACTTGTACAAAATTAAGCAAATAATTCCAAGTCTTTGATTAATCAATATTCATCATTTTGACAATCATAATTGGAGTCCATTAAAATTATTCTCTTGAAATTATGTTTGCATAATAGTAGGGGAGGATTTGAGGGAGAGAAAATAAGATAAAATTATAGAAAATATGAATGGGTTGGCTTTAAATCTCTTATTAGAGGAGAAAATTCCAACCCTTGGAGAGTAAAATGCATTCAATATATAGCCATTTGGTATTCCATGGAAGATATTTTCCTTCTAAAACCATCCAATAACCTTCATTAATGCTCCATCTACCTCCTTGGGCATCCTCTCCCTTCAAATTCACCATTTTTAGTATTCATAAGCCTATTTAAGACCAAAAATGATGTTAAGACTTAAATTAAAAGAAATGAATAGTGATTTGCATACTAAAACATGAACATGTTTCTCCACAAGTAGAATTGGGAAAAATTGAAGACATCATTATGTTTGAGCTAGAACTAAGTTCTTGGCAACATGAACAATTGATTTTTTGAAATATGGATCAAAAGTTATGCTAAAAATGGAAGGTAGAATAAGATCCTGATAAACCTATCTAGGCTTTTGGAGGGGTCTAATTCATGTTTTGAAGTTATTGTTCACCTTCTATCCCTCTAGTTATAATTGGGATTTGAAAGCCTAAATAGAACTGAGGGTCCATTTTTATGTTGAACAAGACCTAACCATGGTTTTTTGAATTGATTAACAAGTGTTTTTGGTAGGAAATTTGAGTTTGGGGGTCCAAGACCCAATCAAGGTTTGGGCCCCCAATTAGAACTATTAATACATTCCATCACATGAGCCTCATTGTAATTTAAAAAATGGCATAAAATGCCTAAAGGCGAGCTTGTCAAGGAACTGGGGGAATACCCTAATGGAAAAATGAGTGGGGAGTTGGGGGGGCCAAAGTCTTGAGCAGAATGTATTATGTAATTAGGGGTCCAAAAGCCTACATAGACCTGAGATAGGGTCCTCAGACCTTTGATGACCTAGGCAGGGCTTCGAGCCTCAATTATCATTAAACGTGATAGTTAGGGATGCCCCTGACCTAATTGAGGATCCACCCTGAATAACAAAGGATGTTATCAATTGAAACCCAAATCAATAAACTAAATGCAAAATCTTGAAAATTACAAGGGACCTATTCAAGACAAAACCCATGAAGTACAAAGAAAAATGACCAGGCTTGACATGCAAACCTAATTAGGATTTAAAGTATAATTAACAAAGGAAAGATAAGTGACTCCCCTCCTAGACCTAATCAAGGTTTGGGGAACTGATTAGGTCTTTGGAGATATGAAATTTTAAACTTAGACCAAATCCACCCTAAAAATACTAAATAAAATTGGGCATATAAGATTGAACTTAATAGACCACAATAGAGAAATTTACAAGATTTCACCTAACAAAGTGAGTTATGGCAAGTATGAAATGAGCATCTAGGAGTCATTTTTGGGAGGAGGTTAAAATATAAAAATTCCCTGAATGGGCTTAATGGAAAATATGGAAAAATTTATGAAGGTCCAAATGGAATGGAAACCAAAATGACTTGCTAGGAAAAAATGAGAGACGTGAGAAAGTTAGATAACAACTAGTTTGGAGACCTAACAAGTGAGATAAGTGTCCCAAAACTATATTGTTGCTCAAAGATTAAAACGTGAAACTTACCTAAACAAGTGAGATAGATAGGATGGGATAGGTACTAAAGATAAAATAGTCATGGAAATCAAAGTGTCCTCTTAAAGGAATTGTAAGGAGCTAAGAGAGTAGGTAAGCAAAAATGTGATACGAGTATAAATACAACAAAACTTTGCTTTGGGGCTAAGTGTTATAAATGAAACTTTACCATTGTGATTTGGTAATCATAATGGGATAGGTTTTAGGATCCCAAAGGGTAAAAAAATTAAAATGATCTCTTGAAGTAGGATAAGAGAGATAGGCTCCAAATGCAAATTGGGAAGTTAAAACTCCACTTTTACGCAAAGTGTAAAATAAAAAGTTGACTCACACAAATGTGGAATTTATAATGATGATGGTTTTAAATTATAGTTTAACATGAAAATGATATGGACCACAAAGGGAACTTGTGGTGCTAAGACAAATGAGCTGTGAGTGCAAGTGAGAGTAGAGTAGAAGGGGAAAAAGGAGCTTCCTTGATTCTTGGAAGAATTAGGGCATGTTGTGTAAGTAAAAAAAATAATGGTGACTATGTTGAAATGTAATCTTGAGCATTTTATAATGATAAAAATGTGTCTATGAACTTGAAATCCCTATCCAATACTATGCATGGAATGCGAATGGATTCGAGAGAGGAGAAGACATGAAAAACTAAAAGACAAAATCAGGGATTGTCATTGACTAGGTATGTGAAAATGAGTTAATTTACTACTTTTCAAAACTTTCAAGGATGAACTACTATAAATAAATTCATCAAGCTTGTGAATCTTATCTTGAGAACACTTTCCTAGACATTGATTTGTTGGTAGATAGGTGTACATAGCCCTGATGAAGTTACCTTTGTTCCCACTCAAGACCTTTCTCTACTGCCAACTATGCCAGAAAGCCTATGGTGGAGTTTCCCATATCACTCAGAAGTGAGTTTTTTAGATATTGTCTTTTATTTTATTTTATTGTTTTGTTTTATCTTTACTCTTTCATGTTTAACATCTCAATTTTGGGTTGGGGACCACTGTAATAAGTGAAAAATAGGACTATAAAATTTCACACTAGATATTCACCATAACAAGTTCATCAATGTAAATATAAAAACCATTAAGATGTGAATTTTATGCTTAGTTTTGAGAGAATGTCTTCATTGACTAGATAGTTTTACCTGAACTTAACCCAACTCAAATAAATTTAGAACACACATAATATCCAAACTTTTATAATTGATTTAGAAATACAATCTAAAGCTATAAACTAATTAGAGTACTCACGCACTAGAATGTCACTCGAGATAGCTATGTACATGCCTTTTGTTATTTAATTCATTTGACCAATAGGGAAACCTACAAGACAAAATAGGTAGACCATGCCAAAATAGATAAGCAATAAGATCAGACCAATAATGAAAAATGGGAAAAATAAGAAAAAAATTAAACTAACATTAAAGAAGGAATGAAAAAAACAAAGAAGGAAAGGGAAAGATAAATTATTTATAGGAACTCACCATGCTAATTTAAGCTGGAAGTAATGTCTGAGGAATTATCTATTGATAAGCAATGGGACATCCTCACTAGTTAGTAACTTTAGGTGGAAAGCATTCTCACCTAGGATTTAAAATATTTGGTAGAGACCCAACCATAGGGCATCATTATAATTTTTTCTTGTGAGCCTTGTCCCATAGATGGACTAGGTCAGAGATTCTAAAGGCTTTCACCTTTGTTTAATTGTCAAACCAAGATTTGATGACCTCGTGGTTTTTATTGAAATGTTGTAGAGTTGTATAACATTTTAATTAAAGATATATTAGGTTAATTAGGTGAGGTTATATCTTATCATCTATTTCTAGGTGATCTCTCATGAATGATAATGTAGGGATTCTTAGATTGAGTAGAAAGATGGAGTCTTGGCCGTAAACAAGGTGATACAATGATTTTCCTAGGACTAACTTTATCCTAGTCCTATTAGACCATAATGTAAATTTTATAACATTATGTTAGTCCCTAGGTTTATTTACAAGATCTTATTAATTGCATCAAAAAAAAATTATTAATTGATTTTGCTACCCCATTGCCCTATGGATAATAATTGGAAGAGAATTTTAGGATTACTTGGTTTTCATAGGCCCATTCAATGAATTTTAGAGATTAGAAAGCAAGGCCCATTATCACATACCAACATAGCAGGTATCCCAAACCTGGTAATGATATGATATTCTAGGAAGTTTATTACCATGTTAGTTGTAGAATTATTGCATGCTCTAGCTTCAGTCCAATAGGTACAATACTTAGTTACTATAAGGATGAACTTGTGTCCTATTGAATAGTTTGCATTGATCACTCTAAAGAAGTATAATACCCATTTTATGAGTGGCTAAACCTTAATAACTAAAAGGGTATGTTCTCTATGTGTGATAACTTGGCTATAATATTGATTCAAACGTGAACATTCTTAAAAAAATTAAACTAGTAATACCTTTCCTTGAGTATTTGATGAGTTGTAGCACTCCCTAATCCATGACTATTTCCATATTTTCTATGAAAATCACTAAGCACTGCAGCTAATTCTTACTTGTTCAGGAATCTTAGATATATGCCTTCATGGTTTATTCTATATAGTATCCCTGATTTGATCATGAAGTTATTTCTTTTTAGGTGTAAGGCTCTTCTTTAAGTTGAATTCAGGTGACTTGGGCACTCATTATTAAGAAAATAATAGATGACATCTTGGTACCAGTCATCATTTGAGATATCTTACACTGTGTACTATTGGAAAACTATCTATTGGTTTACTTAAGCCATGACCTTACTAATTCCTTGACCTCTTATAATATTCATTAGCTAGAGATCTAGGCCAAACTCTTGGATAATGGTCATCCACTTGCCCCTTCACTCATCCAAATATTTTTACATCAACATAACTTTCACTAATGTGTTAGGTACCACTATGAATACCTTTCCATGGAGAATGTAGTGTTTAAAAATTTTAACTAATTTTATTTGGGAAAAATATTATTTATCTATAGTTGAATATCTTAGTTTAGCATGCAACATAAAGAACTCATTAATGAGATAGGCCTCTCATATATAGTATTTTTTATTCTATGTTAAAACAAAAAAATAGAGTGTTTTGAGGTGAATGAGTAGATGTAGAAAATTTATCTATAATAGGCACTAATCTACACTAGTGTATTTACAATTGATTTCTTGATTTGAGAAAAAGCTACTTATGTTTCAGCCATCCATTCAATCTTGGCATCCTTATTTAACATGTTATTCAATGGCCAGACTATCTCTACAAATCTTGAAATGAACTTCATGATGAAGTTAATCTTGTTGAATAATGAATTATCTCTTTTCTACTACTAAGAAATGGAATTTTTAGAATTGCCTCCACCCTCTCAGGGTCTATTGAAATACCTAATTCTAAGATGATGTGGCCAAGAAATTTACCCTTTATCACTCTAAATATGCACTTATTTGGGTTTAGAAAATTTTAAAAATCTTTACATCTTTGTAATACTAATCTTAAGTCTTTCATGTGGTCCTCTATACTCTTAGAAAATATAGTTAAGTCATCCATGTATATGACTATGCATTTGCCAATAATATCTTTGAATGCAATATCCATGGCATGCTGAAAGGTGGCACCTACATTGATCAAACCAAATGAAATCCTATTATATATGAATTTACCCCATTTTTTTACAAATGCTATTTTAATCTAGTGCTCATAATTGACCACTACCTAATTATACCTTGAGTACCATCTAGGAATGACATCATTTGAGAGTTGTTTACTGTCTGTAGAACTTCATCTAGTTAAGGCAACATGTAATTATCTTTTTTTGAGGATTTGTTCAAGTTATGGAAGTAAAAAAAACCTTATCTCTCTAGTTTTATTTCTAACTGGCACCATTGTCTACCCATATGGAGTGCCTCATAAGGAAGATTATCCTATCTTGGAGTAATTTTTGTAATTCCTTAAATGTCAATGGTTTTAGCAATGGATTGATTGGTCTTTACCTTTGATGAAATGGCTTGAATCCTAACTTGAGAGGATGGTATGCCTAAGAATAAACATGCCAAACACCTTTAAGTCCTCATAACTCCATGCTATAACATCTCTAAAGTATTTTAAGGTTTGAACAAAGTCATGTTTTTCTTTTTCTGTACATGTGCCTAGAAGCACATTCTTTGATTCATTTACATTACCTAGATTATGATGCTAATGTAGCATATATTTGGTTGGGGCTGATTTTTATTTCTCACCTTGGTAATCCATGTTGAACAACCATTCTAATGAGACCATGCCCTTTGGTATACTATTTTTTTTCAAATTGATGGCCCCTTCTTCATCCGGTTCAAACACTTCTTTGTCATCTTCATCAATAATATGTGATACAAATACATTTATTTTTGTGATGAATTTGATTATACGTTGATCATCATTGAACATCTATTTTTTTTTATATGATTGAGAACAAAAGGAATAAACTAACTCCATGAAGAACCTTCTCAACTTGGAGTCAACTATAGGATCCAAGGTACTTGTAGCTATAGCCAATGCATCTGTAGTATAATTTCTTCTACGTTGCACTATTTAAATGTTGAATGCATTTAAATCTTCTATTAAGTTCCATACCAGTTTTGGTATCTAGATAAATGCTTGTCATTATAAGCATACTGGCTTCTTATCTACCTAACTAATAGCTTAGAGTCATAAGAACTTTGAAACTCTTAACCTTATTGTGAATAAGAGACCATGAAACAATGCTTCATACTCATCTACATTTTTGGTGCAATAAAATTACAGGTAAAATGCAACTAAATATGACTTTTGTTGAGGGTTGATGAATTCTATACCAATACCACACCTACTCTTATACTTATAACTATCAAATTTCAATATCCATAAGTGATTTTATGATGAATACTTTAGATTTTAATGAGCTGATGCTATTACAACATTGATTTATTTATTTATTTTTTGGATGCCAAGTGTGTACACACTTTGTTTATCATCTAATAGGAACCTTCTAGTCAAGTCCTCATTGGCAAAAGTGAGTATAGGACTGTTTAGAATAGTTTTCTCATCACAAGATCTCACAAACCCCTTATCTTCATTTGGACAAATCTCATTAAGATTGATGAATTTTAATTAAGTCATACCCACTACTGGTAATAACTATTAACAACCCTATTTTTTACTTAGATCAAATAGTTTCTCCTCCTCGTATATTGTGGCAACATTAGGAAATGATGTCATCTTAGGTCCAAAAATAAAATCATCCTCATCTAGTAGATCTAAATCCTTAGTTTCCATATTTTCTTGTATAGACAACATGTTGATGGAGAACTTCTTCTAGGCCTTTGTTTCTTTTTCAAGTGTGCACACCCCAAGCTCTAATTATTAGTACAAGATTTCATTCATTTTGTTATATTATGTTATCATATGATTCATCTTTAGCTCATTTTTAATTATGATTTTATTATAGATACCATGCCATGGGAGCCACATATGAGAAAATTTCATTGCCATGTAATTGTTTAATGTTCTAGATCAATCTTTGCTCAGAATTATACCTTAAGCATTAGGTATATCTAATACCTGAATGTCAATAAATTTATACAACCTAGGATTAGAGGCTAGATACATATGAATATGATTTAACTCACCAACAAACTTGAACTCTAATTTGTCCAACTAAACAACTTTCTTGTTTGACTTAATAGGTGTCAAACCTAATAGATGGAATGTGACATAAGGCATCACATTTCTATAATCACTTGAGTCCACCAAAAAATTGTGAAAATTTTATCAAAAATATGGATTATTAGGAGGAAAGGAGGAGTCTTAATTTTATCTTTATAAAATTCCACATGGGAATAAGATATTGTATTGTTTTGTTTCCCCTTAGAAGTAGATATTTATATCAGTAACATGTCTTTCTAGTTTGAAATTTGGAACAATTCAAACGTCATGATTTGGCCTTAGTTTTCTTCAGGTCATCTATCATATTATATCTATGTTTACTTGGTTCTACTAGTTTATTATTTGGTTTGGGATTAGATTTATTCTTAGGTTGATAAGATGTTGGGAGTCCTTTAGGTGGAAATGGGAAGTTTCTCAAGTTCTCATCATGGAAAACTTGAGTGTTATTTAGAAGAGTAGACACAGTTAACATAGTTTGAAATTTACTCCTCAACTGGTAATTATTTACCCTTTAAAACTATTTGAATGTATGGACCTCATCAAAGTTATCCTCAGACTCATTTTCACTTTTGAATAGAAACTCATAATTCTCCAAGACTAGAGCTATTCTAGGTTTCCCTCCACCTTGGTTAGAGTTGCTATGTAACATCCCCACTAGAATCTACTTAGAATAACATGGTTTTTTTAAAATTAAATTTAATCAACATATTATTTCATTAGATTTCACCACGAGAATCTAATTAGTGATCCAAATAAAACACTCTATCTTAACTAAAAAATAAGCATATAACATCTATCTGTCACTGATCACTATCATTAGATGAAATAAAATATAGCTAAATATAGAAATTAATTATAGATTTCCAACCATGGATGGTAAAAACATACAAGCACTACTCTCAATATAAAATGAGTAAATAATTACATCTCATTAGGTATAATGTTTCAATAATAATAATTACAATATAATATACAAGGTTGCACGGAGCATGAGTTACTAAACTCTAGTATCTATGGCAATCTCAAGTGTAGTCTCCAAATAAGTATTGTTATGGGGAGAGCATCATTAGATCTATTTTCCACACCAACCATGGACCATCAATCCCATATATAATCCTCAATTAGGGAATGGCCTTCTCTTCATGGATCAATAGATAGTGATAGTGTAAGAATCCCGAGAGACAAGTTAGTACATGTGTGTTGTATGATTTATAAGAACATGAAGTGTACCATAGAGAAAACATTCTAACATGATATTTTACAAAAATGTAAATCATACATATGAAATGACAATGTCTAGCTAACATTACTTTGGCTAAAGTTTTTAATAGTTATTGATCTCTAGGATCTATCAAATTTATACACACCACTTGATGAGATTAACTTCATCTAGCATTGATAATGCTAGTAAGCTAGTGAAGTTTGTCTCACTAATTACTCAGTACTAGCAATGTGAGATTTAGTTAATATAAATATAACCAATAGATTCATACAAATTACTTCTTACTAGTAGGAATAAACATGCTAAACACAAGAATAATAAAAATACATATATTTAATCCATCAAATGTATGAATGAATTTCCATTATATTATCTATCAAATAAATAATAATAATGATAACAAGTATAATTCATATCATCTGAGTATAATATATATTTAGACTACATTTTTTTAATCTTTGTACGTAGATTCAAATATAAAGCATTATATGAAGAACAATATTATTATAGTCTATTATTCATATGTACACACTACTCAATTTCAAACATCTAGTTATGATAATTTTAGAGAATCAAATAACTCATAAACCAAGTTATACCTCGCATGAACATAATCTTCCATTTAATCAACTTATTACATTTTTAGGAGATTGTATTCATGCGGTTATAGTTTATTGACCCTCGAGGTCCTATGACTTATATGTTTTTATCACTCAATAAAACTATAGATATGGGTTCAAAACCCAATACACCATTATATGTTATATTTTATATGAATACCTAAGTTCTCATATATATATATATACACACACACACACACACACACAATTACTTGTACATCATAATATGTACCATATATAAGTACTCAAATGATATATAAATACTATGTCAATGATCATTTATATTTCTTAATCAAAAACATCATATGGTTTCAACAATCATTATAACTCTCCTATTCAAAAAATACATTGATGATATTTATACGATATTAATATTCCAAAAATATTAAAGAACATATTAGTATAGTCAATTGCATATTTATATCCCTTTCAAATTGCCATCTCGTTATGACATTCAAACACCCATAATTGGTACAAGAATATTATGTGTTTTACTTTTGAATATTTTTGCTATGTAGTCAATGGTATTTTTAGTACAGATTAATTCATAACTTTATAACCATAATGAATATTATATGATGATAATGCAGAGTAATTCTCATAATTATCTTAAAATAACTATACTTTATATAGTTATCTTTGACCTCATAGTTATATTAAAGAGTAGATACAAATAGGTATGTGTTCTGATTTTAATCACTATATTACATAGTCTGAATTATAATAAAAGAGTCTATATATTATATTACACAACTATTATGCTAGCCTCACAACTCACTATTATAATCTCACAGTTTGCTATACATTTTACATTGATTCACTATACATTATATATATAGTTCACTATATATAACTATATTTCTATATATATATATATATATTCAACTCATTGTACTAGGTCACTATATTTAAATCACTATAAACAATTTGCTATATTAGCATAATTTGCTATCATAAATAATATAATACACAGATTTCCATTATAACATACACTATGTTCATCATTGTTTTCAAATGTTTATATATATATATATATATATATATTTCACTATAGTTATCAAGAATATATAATACAATTAACCTCAATTCATTTCTTTACCATCTGTACCATATATATATATATTTCACTATAGTTATCAAGAATATATAATACAATTAACCTCAATTCATTTCTTTACCATCTATACCATTATTCGTACACACAGTCCAACATAATTAATTAGAAAAATAGAGTATTATATGTGTGTGTGTGTGTGTGTGTGTGTGTGTGTGTGTGTAGACACACACACCATGATATATATATGTATAATTTAGCACTTTTTAACATTGAATCTTAGTTTAAATTTGAGATTATCATGAGAGTATTAATTCTCTATTTAAATTATATGGTATAAATCAAAGGCTAAGTTATATGGACTCACATTATTTTTTTTAACACACAGTCCATGCATAAATAAACCAGTTACTATTTGATTAGTATTGTTCATACATAAATTTGATAATTTCCACACAAAAGATTAATAACATCACCTACCTATCAAAAATGTCTGGCATAATTCTGAATACCGTTGTTTGGCTCCTACTTATCCTCTTCACGTTCTTATTCTCCTCCATTTTATGTTGTTTTTATGCTCTCCAATTTACACTCCTCTTCCCTTATTCACCTCCTATCCTTATTCTTATGCCATGCCTTTACTTCCCTTCCTTGCATGAATATATTTTTCTCTTTAAATCTCACTAATAACTTAGTATAGGTAAATAATTATCATGACTTAATGATAATATGAATAATATAAAGTCAATTATATTCTTTTAATGATAATTTATATTCCTTAAATATCATAAAGATAACCTATCAATATTCTAAAACATTAATAAGACATGATGGTTAGGCTAGATGTGGTAGTAACCAGGTACTAATCACATAAATTTACATTTTTGAGAACATTAATAGTTATGAATACATTAACATGACATAAATGCAATCACATAAGATTAATTTCACATGAGCATTAAACTTAGCTAACACACAACTAACATGCATAAATAATTATCTAAATGTAGACAACATAAAAAATATACTAACACTAATAATTCAAACTATACATAAAATGAGTGTCATCTAATGTGGTGTGTGCATGGGTTCTAGCTATTCCTCTGTCATCCCCCAACACCTCTATCTACATTACCTTCTTGATGATGCTCTCCCCCCATCATTATCTAAGGGATGAATATCTCCTACATCAAACTCATGACAAGAATGTAATTAGTCCATTGCATCATGATATATATCATAAAACACCACTATAATAACAAATCAACATGATCATAATGTAAGGAATATACGATATATCTAGCTCATATTAATGTAATAATTTAATAAAAATAACATACAAATGTCCCATAAAAACATATAACTTATAGTTTAGTTGAATAATAATCAAATCAAATTATCATCCATAAAAATCCATGAATATTCAAGTAAATTTGCTTAGTGAGAAATCAGGATGTAATATATTGTCAGATGTAGGGACTAGTTCTAATTTTTCCATCTCCTTCTAAAAGATGTTTGAGGCACAAATGAATTCCACATAATTTAATTTTAGTGTGGTTAGTTATATTGTGTATCTTATACTAGGTGGATAGGTCCAAATTAGCTAAGTTTGCCACATTGAAAACATTGTTACTGTTATTTTGATTATTATTGTCCAATGAGATAGGTACACTTTCATTATTTCGTATATCATTATCTATTGGTTCTTTGGAAGTTGAAATTTCTACTTGGTGGTAGGTTATTCACATTTTTGTTGGTGTTTTGGGGCACTTGTATATGCAAATTGACCATATCATTTGTCAACCTTTGAACCATATGATATAAAATTTCCACTTCGGGGTTCACACTAACATTTTATAGATTTCCTTCTTATAGTTGTGGGTTAGCCATAGGTGCATTAGAGTTTATAAATGTAGGGATAATAGGGTGTGTTTAATTATAAGCATTATTTATAGGTGTATGGATTTTAAAAATGATGGGACACCATGTTGATTGCTAGTAGAATCATTATAACTACTAGTGTTAGAAATGGTAACAATGTTGTTATATGCAATGGGAATAAGTTTTTGATTGTTTGGATAAGGTAAAACATGATTGGGAGGCATATAGGGTAGACCACTATGCACGTAGATTATTGGGTGTTAGATTATAGACCAAAATTGGGCTTGTATATAGGGCACCCAAAATTCAAATCATCAATAGTGTATTATGCTAAAGAGTGTGACTAATAATCAAGATTTGATTATAAGAACACAACTGACCTAAGAAAGGTAAAGGATTGATTATATAACCTTGTGGAATAATTTGTTACTCAATATTTATAGCCTCATTGTAAGCCAAGGATAAGGATAATAAGGTTGTTTGGGTTCTTCTAAAAAACATAAAAGTCATTGAGCCTAAATCCCTCAAGTATGTTTGTATGGTAGCCACTTTTGTTTGAATGTACGAGTCTTTAAAACTTTTATAAATGTTGTAGAAGAATGCATTAAATAAACTCATGGGCTCATTTTTCTCCTTATAGGCAGCCACAATATGTTGATATAGGACATTTAGGACAATGGGAAACCAACATAGTTTCTAAATCATTCTAAGAAGTGATAAATCCTTTTGATATCCCAAGATGCCAGGTGTAGGCAACTTCTCCCAAGGAGTAAATAAATAGGTGAAAAACCACATATTTGTGTTGAGTTTGTATTCATATCAAGGCATCTTTGAATGCTTGAATATGCTCCTCAGCTGTTTAAATCCCATTATGTATATATTGTGGACATAATTTATCAGGATTCTTTGATAAATCATGCGTGGGCCTTGAAAAATTTATAGGGAATCTAACTCCACCAAGTCATATGAGATTATCTACTATTGGTGGGTTTTGAAGGGTAGTAAAAAGATTGATAAATTAATCTACAACTAGAGGTAAGCTACTAGCTGAGTGTATTTAGCATGTTTTTGGTTTCCCTTTGTTTGATCTTGATTTTCTATGTTTGATGAGTTATAATAACTTAAAATTAGTGCATACATACATTGATCTTGTTGGTATTCATTTATTTTCCAGTTTAGCTCTCAAACTACTCAAGCATGAATAATTTTGAATTTTACGTTAAAATTTTAGTTTTAGGTTGAGGCCCTCCTAAAACCAAAAATATTGATTGGTATCTTGACATAGCTAAAAATAGGTAGGGTTTATTAATCCTTTTCTCTCCTAAAAGGAAGAAGATCCCATGAAGAAAATGCTTCCCCAAGGTCTAAATGTACCAAGTCTTAGTACGTTGGCCCTCACTCAGTGGGTCATTGTGACCATTCCATTTCAAGGGGACTTTGTTGGTTTAACCTATCCTATATTTCAAACATGTATTTTATTAGGTTTTGAGTACTTGAATAATGTAAAACAAGAATGCCAATTTTCTATTTTGTTTGATTAAGTTTCATGTGGCTATTAAAAATAGATAAACAAGCATTCATTCAGGTATTGACTAGTTACAAATCAACCAGTGTAGCATTTTATTAAGTAGTTTTTAGTTTATTTTATTGTGTTAATTCCATCATTTTAATATTCAACAATGAAATATTACAATGGAGAAAAATAAAGTAGAGATTAAGTGTTTCATTTAGGTAGACATTGATTTCAACTATAGATTAATCAACTAATCAAAAAGGGAAAAAGAGGAGGGAAAGGGAAAGAAAATAAAAGCTTGTAATAATATTGATAAATTCAAGATAACGATCATAATAAATCTATAAATTGATCCCTGATCCATTTAGTGCTTGCATAATTAAATGTAGAGCTAGTGCAAGCTCCTAGGAAGATCAAACAAGGAAATAAATGGCCTCAAACATTGTTTACATGCACATAATAGAAAAAATAATCCCAAGTATTCAATTAATCAATATTAATATTTTTGACAATAATAATTGGAGTCCATTACAATAATTCTACTAAATTTTTTCTAGCATTATAATAGGAGAGGAGTTGAGGGATAAAATTGTAGAAAATATAAATGGGTTAGCTCCAAAGATCTTGTGGGAGGAGAAAAAGCCAACCCTTGGAGAGTAAAATGCATCCAATATATTTCCATTTGGTATTCCATGAGAGATATTTTCCCTCCAAAACCATCCAAAAAATTTCATTAATATTCTATCTACCTCTTTGGGCATCCTCTCCCTCTAAATTTTCCACTTTCACTATTCATAAGCCTACACAAGACCAAAAATGAATTTAAGACTTGAAATTAAAAGAAATGAATAGTAAATTTCATAATAAAATTTGAACAAGTTTATCTATAGGAAGAATTGGGAAAAATTGAAGACATTGTTACATCTAGGCTGTAACTAGATTCTTGGAAATGCAAATAGGTCAAATTTTTGATATCTGGATCAAAAGTTATGATAAAAAAATGGAAGGCAAGAAGAAAAAGCTTTTGATAGACCTGACCAATATTTTGAAGGGATTTGGTTCATGTTTTAATTTTACTATTAACCTTATAATCCTCTAGTTCCAATCAGGATTTAAAACCCTGATTAAAATGAAGGGTCTATTTTATATTGAACTAGATCTAATCATAGTTTTTTGAATTGATTAGTAGGTGATTTTTGATGAGAAATTTGAATTTGTGGGTCCAAGACCCAATTGGGGTCTAGACATCTGATAATAATTGTCAAGAATTTCCATTGCATGAGCCCTATTATAATCAAAGAAACAAAGGGTAAAAAGTATCAAAGGTGATCTTATTGAGGAATTAGGGGAATACTATGATGGAAAGGTGATTGGGGTGTTGGGTTACCAAAGGCTTGAGTAGAATGTGCCAAGTAATTAGGGGTCCAAAACCCCACATATAACTAAAATTAGGTCATAAGATCCCCAGTTACCTAGTCAGGGATCGGGGCTTCTTTTACCATTGAATGAGAAAATCAGGGATGGCCCTGACCTAATCAAGGATCTATCCCCAACTAGTAAAAGATACTGCCAGTTGAAACCCTAATCAAGAAAATAAACATTAAATCCCAAATAAAATCTTGAGGGACTTAATCAAAATAAAACCCCTAAATTATAAATAAAAATGACCAAGACTAGCATGCAAACCTAATCAAAACTTAAAGTTTGATTAATAAAGGAAAGACAAGTGACTCCCTTCCCAAACTTAATTAGGGTTTGGGAACCTGATTAGGTCTAGGGAGTTGTGAATTTTCAAACTTAAACCAAATCCACCCTAAATTGCTTAAATAAAATTGGGTATGTAAGATTGAAGTCAACAAAACAAAATGGAGAAATTTACAAGCTTTCACCTAGCAAAGTGAGATTTGGTGAGTATGAAATGGGGATCTAGGAGTCATTTCTGAGATGAGGTTAAAACATAAAACTTGCTTGAATGGGCTTCATAGAAAAGATGGAGAAAATTTTGGAGATTTAAATTACATGTAAAATAAAATTACCTACTGGGTAAAAATGAGATACTTGAGCAAGTTAAACAATAATTGGGCTAGAGACCTGACAAGTGGGATAAGTGTCTCGAAAATGCATTTCCAATCAAAGAGTAAAACATGAAACATACTTGCACAAGTGAGATAGAAAATATGGGATAGGTATCAAAGACCCAACATGCATGAAAATATAAGTGACCTCATAAATCAATTGTAAGGAGTGAAGAGAGTAGACATGGATAAATGCCATGCAAGTATAAATGCAACAAAATTTCACTTCGAGGCCAAGTGTTATATATGAAACTTTATCATTTTTACTTGGTTATAATAATGGGACATGTTTTATGAGTTCAAAGGGTGTGAAAATCTAAATTACCTCTTGGAGTAGGCTAAGAGATCTAGTATAATTAAGAGAGCTAGATTCCAAATACAAATTGGGAGGTCAAAACTCCACTTTTATGCAAAGTGTAAAATATAAAGTTGACCCACATGGACATGGTATTTCCAATTATGATGATTTTTAGTGCCAATTTAGTAAATAAATTGATATGGACTACCAAATCAACTTATGATGCTGAGGCTAACAAGCCATGCATGTAAGCAAGAGTAGAACAAAAGGTTAAATAGGAGTTGACCTAATTTTTAGAAGAATTAGAGTGTGTTGTGCAAGTAACAATAGATACATCCCTTGATATTAGGATGGTAGAAGAGAATGAAAGGTATGCCTTTTTTTTATGGGGAACATTTTCTTAAAATCATAGTCAAAGAATATGAGTAAAAATAATAATTAACCTAATTGGACCATAAGACAAGGGATGAACACCAAATAAAAGGTAACTGAATTCAAATATTTTAAAGTTTCCTAGATGAAAACCATTTAGATTATTGACATAAAATGAATCAAAATAAGGATATCCATAAATTTAGAATTCTAAATATCCATTCCTTTGCACTAAGATATATTCCCCTTAAAAAATGGTGTAAATATCAAATATCTAGGATGAGCATGCTTTTAAAAATGATCCAAAAGAGTGTTAGACTCCATACAAATGAATGGAAGAGGAGGGGAAAATAATGGGGAATACTTAGATGCATGATTTTACCTTATAAATAATACCTCATTTGGTAATGGATGTGATAATCCCGTTATAGGCTTTAGAGAATAAAGTAACCAAGTAATAATAAGTCATGGAGGTGAAATAGAATTGGAAACTGGTAAAGGATACATTGAGAAAGAGAGACCCCTCTAAGGTGATTTACAAAAAAATTGGGTGTCAAACCAAATAACCATGATCATGAAAGATGACATGTCTCTTAGCCTAGAATTAAATAATAAAATACAAAGGGTCACTCTCAAAAGGGCCAAGGTACCATACAGTTAATGTGATAAAGAACAAAGAGATGTTATGATCATGATGAATGAACCTTACCCAATTTTTTGATAGTGACTGAAAAAATAATAATGAAATTATTAGAAGCACATTTTTCATATAGATTTAATTAAAATATTGATGACCTTACTAACAAAATTTAAAAAATAGTTAATGTGCATTAAAATTGGAGACCCAAGGCATATGATTTTGATATTTTTCATGGATAAAGACAAGAAAGAGAAATTTTTTAGGAAATTGAATATAAATATTGTTTTAAATATAGTGATGAAATGATAGGATACCAAATGGATGTGAAGGAAAAGTATAGAGTGTGGGTAGACTTAGCCAAGGAAAACATGACTAAGACTGAGGATATCAATAAATTACTCCATATTGTAGATATTAATAGGTATCAAGTTAAAAACTATGAGGGATTGGAAGGAATGGAATCCAAAGATAATCTCTATGCTATGGTAAAATTTATACTGACACCAATCCATGGAAATGCTACTTGAGAGACCCTTATTAAAGTAAAAAAATAAGTAGAAGGAATAAATAAACTTTTTATAAAGGAAATGTCAAACCCATGAATGGATGAGAGAATGACATAGATTACCCTTGATCTATTCATAAACCTTAAGATATATAAACAATAGAGAGAAATATCACAAGTATTTAAAAAAAAATGTAACAAAATGTTGAAAATTGAGAATTCCTTTCTCAACAAAAACAATTGATTAGTGGAAAAACATTTTTTTCAATTATGATGAACTCAAGATATAAGTAGAAAGCACATGATATAATTAAAATGAATTTAAAATAGAAATAAATAATAAATAACCTAAGAATTTTTTAGGCTTACGTGAGTATGGAAAATTAAGTTAGCACCTGAGGAATATTGAAAGGAAAAATGCACCAAGTATAAATAATAAGGAAGAATGAACCAATGTAGATATTTATGTGAAATGACAAGGATTTTTTTTCAAGGGACCGTGATAGCAATGAAAGGATAAGGCAGCATCTAAATAATGGAATAATTCCAAGTTATTTAGTTATGATGTATATGTAACCAAGAAAAAAACACACAAAAATTAAGCATCAGAATAGAAAGCACAAGTAAAGTAATCTCTATTGAAAATTTAATAGGATTGGCCATTGACCATACAATATGAGGAAGGAGAGGCTACTAGTTGGAATTTACATGATAAAAGCATCAAGATGCAGGAATATACTTGGAAACTTGCATGATCCACACATCCAACCTAATAGTCTTAATTATAAATATTTATAAGTGTATTCAATTCCAAAAATGAGTTTGTAGTGGAAGGAGAAAAAATGAATGAAAAAATATAACATTAGTATGTCCAAATATAACAAGTTGAAAAAGATAAGTTTTATATAGATTATTATATCACCATATATATGTTTTTTTAAAATTTAATTTGAAATAATAAACAAATTTTGTTCTTGTGTTATGAATATTCATGTGTTTATCAGTATGAATGGTTGTTAGATGTTATCATGTTATGAAGGATGAATTGCAATGGCTTTAGTAAATTATTTTGTTTATATATTTTAATTAAGATATAATTTATTGATATCACTGTTAAAATGAGAGACAATGGATCATAATAAGTACACATAGTCTTAATCCTAATAAGATTAAGGTGCATGCCATTTGCATGTATATAGGATAGAAAATCAATACCATTTACTATGTCAATAGTTGACTAGATGTGTTAGGAATCTAGAAAAACAAACAGCTCTGATACCACTTTGTCAGGATTAGGAGCACAATTGATTACCTTGTATAAGTAACTAAACACATAATTTAACCAGAAGTAATATGTAACTAGAAATCAGAAACAACACAAAATATGAGAGACAATACCCAATTGTATTAATACTCTTCCAGAAGGAATTACAATAAAGAAGTCACACTCTTCTTCCCACACCTCTAGGGCTCCCACACCTCTAGGGCGTACAATAATCTCCTTCAAGAGTTCTCTCTCAACTACGGTCATAACAAACAACTCAAACACAGAGTTGTTGTTGACCTCTACCAGTCAGTAACAATACTGCCAGTCCACCAGTCAGTAACAATATTGCCAGTCCACCAAGTACTCAATGTACTCCAAGTCTGAGTACACCACGTACTCCAAGTAGATCTCACCTGATCTTACTACCTATTGTGTTGCTAATCTCCCTGATCTTGCTACCACCTACAGATCAACCTGGTTTTGCACACCTATAAACCTAGATCTTGCACACACACACACACCTACAGATCAACCAACCTTACTTACCATGTAGATCTAACCTGATCTTGCTACACCACAGATCAACCTGGCCTTGCACACTTGTCGACCTAGATCATACACACCCAAAAGAACCCTTGTCCTTGCCTCACCAAGTCCTTATGATTCTCCACGCCAACACCCCTATGGATCTTCTACTAGATCTTGCTCTCCCATAGATCTACCTGATCATACACACTTGGCATTGTGGCACTATGAGGAGCTAACCTTGCTCTCTTCCCTCTGAAGGAGCTAACCTTGCTCTCTCTATCTAACACACTTTACAATACAACCCCATGAGTCTATTATATAGATCCCATACAAACAATAATTAGACTTCCTAATTACAATAATTAGAACCGTAGCTCCAAGACTAAAATTAGTCTTTACCATGCAAACTAACTGTCTGTCTAAAATTAGACTAGTTTCAGAGACGCATGCAAACACATGCATACACAGGCTGCCAACGTCAGTTCCTGTCTGACCGATGTCGACCGACCCATAACCGATGTTAGTTATTGTGAACACTAAAGATGACTGACATCAGTTGATCAGATCGATGTCAATTGCCTACAACTCAACAACCTCCTCTTGTTTGCATCCTGGTGAAGCTTTTAGCTCCACAACCTAACAAGATGTGGACTCAGGTCTCAATATGTGAGACATTTTGTAAAAAATGGTGTCTTCCCTTTTTGGTAAGATACATCGACATGAAAAAATTCCTTTCCCAATTTTGGGTGCTTGCTAAAGCATGAGATATGAGGTAGAAAAATTTTCACAAACAATTATATTGGTGATTATAAACATAATTCACAAGTATTTTATGATTTGAAATATTGATAAAAACAAAACATGCATCTTACACCCCAAAAGAGGAGTAAAATACCCTTTTCAAGTATTTCAAATAATCATAAATATCCTAAAAGATTTTATGGCATTGTTTTAAATATGTGGTTTTTATGGTTTAATTTGTTTGATTGAAAGTAGAATGAAAATCATCCAAAACTTGTGAAGCTCTATTAGTATGGGATTAAATTTTTGGACCAATCTCCAAAACTAGTTGGTTCTATGTATTATTTTAGTGCTATTCCATCTAAACTAAAGTGCATGAAAGAGAAATATTGGAAATGAAAAGAGTTGTAATTATGCATGAAATTGAAATTGTGACACATTATGCCATTTTCACTTGCAATTATATGGTTTATAAGACAAAAAAAAACAAAAAAAAACAATATCCACTTGTGATGATATAAAATGTAGATAAATCATGTGTGATCAACCTAATTTTATTCATATTAATGCCAAATTGGTGTGGTTGGGATAATGTAGGTCCCACTAGTAATAGAAACACACACAACCAATCCTTTATGTTGATTTTACTTATGATTAGGTCCCTTATGATCTAAAAGTGACATAATGACACCATATCCATGTGGTTAGAGAAAATAAAATTAGTTTAAAGCATATTTATGCATGATCACCCCAAATTACTTTGAATCCATGCAAAGTGGTGTATTGGGGCAATGTAGGCTTCATTAGTGAATTGTGCACACCCAACCACTAATTTATGTTGTTTTTAATTTTAATTAGATCCATTATAGGCCAAAAGTGACATATCAATACTATATCTACTTGATACAATAGAAAATGGGGAAATTTAGGATACATTTGTACATGATCACCCTAATTCACTTTGAATTCATGGCAAAGTGGTGAATGAGGTAAGTAGGTTTTGATTTTGTGTGTGTTAGTCATTAATGTGACCTACATTACCCTAATAACAACACCTTTTACGAAATTCAAAGTGAATTTGGGTGATTGTTCATAAATTCATCATAAATTATTCACATTTTTCCATGTCACGTGGATATGGTATTCCTATCTTGATTTTGGCATAAAATGAACCAAATTGTGAATGAATTTGGCATAAAGGTGTGTTTGGGTCACCAATGTGACTTATGTTTCCAAAATCACACCATTTTATCCTAATTTAAAGTGAGTTAAGGTAATCATACACAAGTGTGCCCAAAAGTACCCACATTTACTATGGTTACAAGTGGATATGATGTTTGTTTGTCACTTTTGGTCAATAAGGGACACAATCACAATTAAAACAAGTAAAAGGGGTGGTTGGGGGTGACATGGTCACCAATGTGAGTTATTTTCCCCCCATCACACC
This sequence comes from Torreya grandis, assembly GCA_037957365.1. NCBI lineage: Eukaryota > Viridiplantae > Streptophyta > Pinopsida > Cupressales > Taxaceae > Torreya > Torreya grandis. Next base: position 1,911,075 of record JARHVA010001930.1, read on the forward strand.
AATTTGGTATGAATTCTAATTTAATTTAGGTGACTGTCCATGAATGTGCCCCAAACATTTTGGACACTCCTTGATAAAAAAAATGGACATGGCATTTTTGTGTTTATTTTAGCCTATCATCCCCATAATCACAAGTAAAAATAACATAAATAGGTGGCTAGATATGCGAAGGTCACCAATGTGACCCACATTGCCCTAATCATACCACTTTGTCTTGATTTTAAAGTGCATTTAGGTGATCATACACATATGTGACCCAAATCATTTGCATTTATATTGGTCATAAGTGTATATGGTGTTTTTGTATGGATTTTGGATTATGAGGGTATTAATCACATATAAAATCAACATAAAGTGATAGTTGGGTGTAAGTGGGTCACCAATGTAACTTATATTACACAAATCACACCACTTTGGTTTGAATTTGAAGTGAATTAGGGTAATCATGCATAAATGTACCCAAAATTATTTTCATTTCCTTGGTCAAAAGTTGATAAGTGTTGCTGTGTCACTTTTGGCTTGTAAGGGAACTAATCATAAGTAAAATCAACATAAATTAGAGGTTGGATGTACAAAGGTCATAATACAACTTAAATTTCCATAATCATACATATTTTTCTTGAATTTGAAGTGAAACTAGTTGATCATGAAGAAATGTGCCTAAAATTATTTTTATTTACCTTATTTTTTGATGGAAAGGTTAAGGGTATATCAAACTTACAAATTGAAATTTTGCTTATAAGAGAGAGATTAAGCCTAAAAAGCCTTCTTGAATGATAATATTAAAAAACAAGGAGTATTTTTACTAAAATATAACTTAAAAATTCAATTAATGTTGTCTCAACTCAGCATATTCATTTTTACCTTATTCCAACTTAAAAATGTAAGAAAACACTAAAACAAAGTTTTTAGCCTTAAAATTAGGTTTTTAGAACTGATAACATTCAATAAATGTTACTCAAGATATAAAATAATTATAAAAACATTTTTAACACTTTAAAATCATCCTCATACACATTTCTACCAATTTTCATTAATTATTAAAGGTTATTTTTCAATATATAGTGATTTTAGTCTTCAAAACCTTAAAAGGTTTGTACATAGGCCGAGAGTGATCAATAAAAGATAATTTAAATTTGATGAATTATTTTTCAATTTTTCAATTTTAAATGGTCTATCCCATAGTCATACTTATTTATAATTCAATTATAAACCTTGATTAACCATAAAACATAATGAAAATAACTTTTTATTGGCTATTATATCACTTTTCTTGACTGCACACAAGCAATGAGGTTAAGATTGAAATGAAAATTCAAAATTTGAGATATATTTTGAATTATTTTTGATTGTATCAACTTTTTACACTTACCTCTTAATTTTTAACCCACCTGGCATCATAATAAATCTTAAAACATGAGAGAATATTACTTTAATGATTACTATAAGCACCTTTTCTTGATTGTATCGGTCCTGTATTGTCTTTTCAAACCTTGTAATATGAATGGATGTTATTCCATATAAAATAAGGATGACAAAAATAAATTAAATTACATAAAATAAAATAAAATCTTAAAGTTAAATAATGGAAATCAAATTATCATTCTTTCATTATTTTCAATGCAAATATGTTACACAGTATATCAAAACCCTAATTTTTTGAACTTATCCTTTTTCTCTTCAAATATTGGAGTTTTGTTGAAATTTATTTATTTTTTCTCTCATTATACCATGCACATATATATATTCTCACTCTTTATTTTCCCTTATTCACTCCAAACAACTCCTAAACTTTCTCAAATTACCTAACCAACTTAGTAAACTTAACCCAAGTTTTTAACCTCCATTGAGTTTGACTTAATTACATATGAGTTAAGACATTTGGTTTGTTATAAATCATGCCTATTACCTTTATTAAACCTTCCAAGAATAATCATGAACCTGTGTTTCACTAGGATATGATAAAAACCCTACAAATGTCCTTTACAAATTCAAAATTTTAAATAGGGAGTTTTGGTGGGAAAGTGGAAAACAAGATAAAAACATAAAACAAAGTAAGGTAGAGAATGGAAATGATTAATAAAAACAAAAAATGAATCTTAAAACCTATTCAAGCTAAAATTTACAAAAATAATTAATTGATCCTAATGCTCCTACATCAATTGTAAGTGGATAAGGTGTTTTTGTATCACTTTTGGCTTCTAGGGGATGTAATTGTAAGTAAAATCAACATAAAGGGGTGGTTTATTATGCATGTGTCACAAATTTAACCTATGTTTCCATACACACACCAACTTTTTATGAATTCAAATAGAATTAGGTTTACCATGCATAAATACATTCCAAATTTTCCCCATTCACTTTGATCACACATTATTATGGTGTTGTGTCACTTTTGGCCTATAGGGGATCTAATCATAAGTAAAATATCCATGAATGGGTAGGTGTGTGCTGGTTTTTAAAATTTAATTTTGATAAAATTATAAATCCTATAAATGTCAACAAGTAATCTAAAAGGCCCAAAACCATAAAGAATAACTATATTTTTACCCAAAATGGACATCATTTACAAAAGTTATGCCTTAAAATCTTTAAGTTCAATACTGAAATCTTGAAATGAATAAGTATTGACAAGATTGGATTTTGAAAAATATCTTCCAAATTATAACTCATGGAATTGTGAGACCAATTCTAGAAGATGCAAAGTGAAAATAATCTCTTATATTTATTAAAATAAATTAAAATATAAGGAACATAAACATTAACAATTATTATTAGTAAACAACCCCATACCTTTTAGTTCTTCACACTCTTTACTTTATATTCCTTACACATTAAAAATTATTAGTAATGTGTTTGTATTATAACACATACACACTTCTGTGTGTATGTGTTATAGTGTATATACACTTTTGTGAATTAGGTTTGAATATTACTGAACCTAAAACACATATGTGATATAATGCATACACATTTTTTGTTTGAGATCAGTTTTGAATCATATTTTCATAAAAACTAACCACTATGTGGTCCCCCAACTTCTTGCACTTGCCCTATAACATGCATTTGATGATAACACTAGTCAATACATAACATATTTATACTTGTATTTTTTTGGTTAACGATAGGCAAGATGATCATCACACTGGAGGATATATGGCATATTTTAAAATTTCCATTGTTGGAGAAAGAAAAACATTGTGATGGATACATAGGGTTCAACATACATGCGATAAGCCCATAAATATATGATAGGGTGTCATGGTATTAATTGAATAAATTATTCCATGGTTGCATTAATTTATATGTTGTATACTTGCCTCGTTTAAAGTGGTTGATGAAAGAGCTATGGTGATATTGTATCATGTGTATGTTATTGTTTAGTCAATTAAAGAGAGTCATATAAGATATTTTTGGGGGCATAACATGCTATACCACTTATATCAAGATTTATATATATTTACTTTAGAGGTTCATACCATGTATGGGAATATGAGAATATCACTATGGTGCATCCATTTTTTGGTCTTCTTGGAGTTTGGGTTCATCCCAATGTCTTTACATCTCAATGGGTGTTATCCTAGTAGTGAGGTTTGATCATTATGGAGTAAAAAGTGATATTGGATATATGACTTTGGATATGATTTGATAACGACCTTATATGGTATTTGGGAGGTGGATATAGGGTGATATAGATTTGTATTATATATGAGTTAGTGTATAACTATAGGATTGATTCCTTAGAATAGTTGAGAGATTTGAGTGGGTTGCTCTTCAGTTTGGGTTGATTAAGGATGTGGCTCTAATTACTTATCCATGAAATTAGACTATTAAAGACACTATTAGAGTAGGTACAAGGTTGGGATACACATGTGATAAATTATCTCCTTGACTAGTGAGGGATCTGGATATTATAATTCTATTGGCAGAGGGTGATGATGTAAGATGTACAACCTATACATGGTGCTAGACTACTACTTGATGGGTTACATTTTTTCTATCTATGGTAGGTGATCCTAGTGTTATGCCCCTTGCATAGGGTGAATGGGATGGATTTGGATGAGATAAAGATGGTGGATATGGAGTAGAATCACCATCTGTACCACATCTTACACCCTAGCTTGCACCTTAGTGTGAAACATAGTTACTATACATGGATGACCTTATTGTTTCACCTATTGAAACTATAGTATATAATCACGAGTATGAATATTTTCAATTTTAAAAGTTTTTATCAATATTATTTAAAGTTGGTTTCTAATTCATTAATGTAATTTGTTATCAAAGGTGATGCATATTAGTTGAAAAATTTAAAAGGGACCATCTATACTTTGTCATGGAATGTGCCCAATGACATAGTGGGTAGTGTCTTAGTGGAGTGAGTTGACCAGATTTTAGGCAAATATGCACACTTGTTTGATTAGTATGTGATTACTACTATTACATATACTATAATTTATAGTGAGCATAATGGATTATAGACAGATCTCAACAAATGGATGATCCCTACTCATGATTCTTATTTATCAATGGATTTACTTGAGTGACATTTTAATTCGTAGTCTATGTACACACATGTTATGGTTTGGATTAGAGTGCTTGAGAGTCGTATCTAATGATGTAGATAAAGGTCTCTACACATGATAGTAGTGATAGTTTAGATGATGAGGATGCCCCCATGAATGATTGACATTTATACTTTAGACATCACACACAAACATGAGATATTTTTGTATGGGTTAGTCTTGTTTAAATGAGTTTATTATATGATTGAATTAATATATTTATGAGTTTTATAATTTGATTGTTATTAAATAGAACATATTGAAAGTATGGATTTATGATGCACTTATAATGTTATATGTATATTAGAATTTATGATTTTTAGTATTGCTTATGTGATAATGTCACTCAATTTGGTTCCCCAACCATTTTTAGAAACAAAGGCACTGTAATCTAGTTGGTGAGTCTGTTAAACAATTTAAAATGTTTTTTATTATTGTTGTTATACTAATCTATTGAATTATATTGTTTTTTTTTCCATAGATACTTGATTCACTTTTTTATTTGATATTTGCTTCAGAGAAGATATAGATACACTTGTAACATGTTGTTCCTAATATATAACGATGCATTTTTTAGTATCACTTCTATCAAGAACATGAATGATCAATGGTTCTCAAGTGGGAATAACTTAGGATAATTTAGTTGTAGTAGAATGTGAAATAGAATAAGGACTTCTTATAGTGGTTTATTTCTACAAACGTTGATAGATCATTCATTATTTAGTAGTAATTTTTTGAAATGTCTTAATATTCTTAGAATAATGATTAGAAGAAGTGGGAGAGGAAGACCTTGGTTTCCTATTGCCAAATGTAATAACTCATCTATCAACAAGTTGTGTAATATTTTGTTATAAAGCATAACAATCGTTATCATGATTCCCATTAATACCATGGTAAGTGTAAAATAGTTGACATTTGATCTTATCATTTATCTGTGAGGTGGATGATAATAATTTGGAGGAAAAGTAATCATCCAATTATCTAGTAATGTATGTAAGATATCATGTGGTCTATCTTTAAGGTGTTAAAACTAAAGTGGTTGCCTCTTAGTAGAAGTAGATACCTTTACTATAGGTGGTATTATCTCAACTTATTCATTTCCTTTGTGTATAACTTTTACTGATCATTTATTAATATGAACTTTTGTCACAAGAGAAAGAATAGGTGATTTCTTATAAACTATGTTTGAAAAAACCTTTTTTGTTGATTCTTTCTCTTTGTAAAGTTATTTTCCTATAATTTTTCCTTTTAATAAGATGAATTAGATTCAACATTTTTGGTGGTAATTTGTTTCTTTGGTGAAGTGAAAATTAATTAACTTATGTTATTACCATCTAGATCACATGCATAATGATGTGCATCTATATATAATTTATATAAAAAAAATATAAGAATTATGTAATTCTCTTTCTATAAATGGAGAAAGAAGATCCTTATCGAATATGAATTGTATTTCAAAATCAAAAGGTTGATATGTCAAAAAACATAAATCATTCTTAAAAAAATAATTAATCTCCAATAACCTCAACATGACCTTATTTTAAGCCTTGTAAGCATTCCAATGTTAATTTAGGTATTTCATGCTTATGATAATCTGATAATAATATTTGTTATAACCTCTTGAAGGAGGTAAAAAAATATTGGGAAGATAATAGAACCAATCACAAGCATCTCATGTTAGACTCCTATAGAAAGCTTTTAATAATATGTGTTCATCTTTAGCCCAATGACCAAAGAGCATACACATTATGTTAAATGCTTATCAAGGTCTCCATTAATATAAAATAAATGAAACATAGGCATGAAAAGATATTTTTTATATGGATACTCTTTTACATTTCATGTAAGAGGTTGATCTTTAATAATATTATCATTACATGATCGAAGTTACAAATTAAGAGCCAAAACTTGCTTTTTAAGGTCTCTATAACATGCATGATAGATTCACTATGACTAATAGGAATAGTAGTAATTTATAAAAGTGAACTCTTGGTTTGAATTTATCATTTATTCAAAACATAGGCATGATGAAAGCTTGGATACTATCATTACATTCTAATACAACATAATTTCATAATTTAGAAACATTTGAATAACATAAAGTTTGTAAATAAGGAATAGAAAGTACATCATTATGAATGTCATAGAAAAATCCATGTAAAATTTGAATATCACAATTTTTATTCATATAGAGATAGGAAAATATCATGTTCATGTGCATATGTGTGTTGAAAGAGAGAGGGTTAACACATGATGTTTCTAGAGATAGAAAAAGAGAATCACTTTCTAATTTTGTATCATTTGTATTGTATATAAAGATAAAAGGAGAATCATATTCTACTTTTGTATCATTTGCATTATCTATAGAGAGAAAAAGATAATCACCTTCTAATTTTGTATCATTTTCATCATCTATAAAGAGAAAAAGGAGAATCATGTTCTAATTTTGTATCATTTTCAGTGTCTAGAGGGAGAAAAGGACAATCACATTATGCTTTTTGAATCATTTGCATTGTCTAGTGAGATATGGAAAATCACATTCTAATTTACTATCATTCACATTATATATATCATTAGAAGTTTATATGCATTGTTAATTTTTCTTATGATTTTTTATATTATAATACTTAATATGATGAAGTCTAGTAGCAAACTACAAGGACAATCAAGGTGTATTTTCAAATAAATAATATCTAGATTACAAGTCATCTAATATGGTAGGAATAGGAATATTTGGATTATTATTGTGTTCCTCTTGTTCTAATGTATGATTGAGAGAAGAGTCTATATAGATTAGGGGAGCTAGGCTATTCTATTTCAAAAGTAATCTATTATTTATTTTCTTCACTCTATGCCTATTTTTAATAGTAATTATAATCATCACCTTCACAACAATATTTCTCATATAGATCATTAACATTGTTAATCATATAATGATCATAATTAGTCCATTCATTAGAGTAATCATAAGGTATAAAGTTACTAGAAAATATAAATTTCAATGGGGAATATTAGGGTTTTTAGTAGAGGTATAAGTTTTGAGGGTTTTAAAACCCAAACTGGAAATAAATAAATGATTGATAGTTATTCCCAAAACACACACTCTCATATAAACCCTAAATATACAATTTATAAGGAATGTTTGAATAAAATATATGGTTTCACTAATATGTTTTATCTAAAATCAGATTATTACAATTATAACCCTTTAATTAGATAGAAAATAGTAGAAAAAAGATAACTATAGATTATAAATTTTGAGGTTTCTAAATTCTAAGCTATAAATAAACAAAGGAATAATATTTATTCCCAAAACACACTCCCACATATAAAACCTAAGTTTGAAATTTATAATTAATGTTTAAATAAAATATATGGTTTCACTAATATGTTTTATATAAAATCATATTAATGAAATGATAACCCTTTAATATTAGATAGAAACTAGTAGAATAAAATCTAATTATAGATTTTTAGAATGTGTACAAAATATAGTTTGATAACTATTATTTAACATGTAAATTCTATAAGTCATAATAAAAAAATACAAAAGGATAGACAATGCATTAGCTTATTTGTTGTACTTTATTAATACATACTTTCTTATTTTCTAATCTAATGATGTGTTAATAGACTATATTTTTCTTGATTCTAAAATTGATTTTTTTTTCTATTCTAGGTCAGAACTGTCTAGAAGCAGAAAATATCAACTATTGATCCTAACCTCTATGGGTTGATCATGACCTTGTGAGTGAAAGTTTCTAAAAATAACTAATATCTCTATTTTGGGTTAGAATCAACTAGAAGCATATAATATTAGTTGTTGTTCCTAACCTCTATGGGTCAATTTTGACCCTATGATAGTAAGAATTTGATTCTTTCTATGATATTTTGCTTGTATTATCAATGTCCTTTTTTATGTTCATATCCTTTTCAACATGCATTCATGTATGTACAATATCAAACCCTAGTTTCACTCCTACACAAGCCTTTGGGACATCAAATTGGGAGGGGGATAAAAGAGGGAGGGGAATTAGGTGAAAGGGACTGAGTTAGACTGATCTTGGTCATTCACCATTGAAATACCATGTGATGCATTATATTATCAATTATCCAAAGAGGGATCAAAATTAAATGTGTTTATCCCACTTGTGTGTGTGTGTGTGTGCGCGCGCGCACGCGTGTGGAATGATAAATACAAGTCTAGACAATCTTTCTCCTAGTTTACCCTTGGAAAAAATATGTAAAATGTAATAATGCTTAAGATGTATCTCTAGTGGTTTAGTGTGAGTAATAATTTTTAAATGTGTATTGAAATATAGGAATCTCTATTCCAAATGTTTTATAGCAACAATATATATAATAACCTTATTAAATTTGAATTAAAGACCTAATGTTGCACAAAATAGAACAAAATAAAATCAAAATAACCAAAATCAACAACTATAACGGGAGATGCATCCGAAATGTGATTAAAAAGATCAAAGGTTAGGATTGATTGAAATGGGTCAAGATCAATGGTCGATCTTGACCGTACTAGTCAATTCTATCCTGGGATAACCACAACCTAGAAATGACAAAAGGGGTTAGCTATCTTTATTTTTAAAATGCAACTCACGTAATGTGGATGGGAAAAGGGAACCATAAAATCATATAAAATCACAAATTAAGAGGGGAAAGACAAAATATATGCACCAATAAGAAATTAATTCTTATCTAAGAACCATATAAGCTAAGTGGCTAAAAAAATTATAAAATAAGGCTTGTGCCAAATTTGGGTGTCTACAGTGAATTCTAATGTGAGAGCTTAGTTTATAAAAATTAATGCAAATTTATACATATTTTTAATATTATATCTCTTATAAAACATTGTTAGCATATAAAATTGAAGAGTGTAACCCATTTTAAATTTATTATCATTATAGGGTTTATTCAAAGTGTTTTCCATTAATAAAATGATATGTACATTTTTATTAAAAAAAATGAGTGGAATGAATCACACTACTAAGTAGTGGTCCTGTGACCGAGATAAAATGAATCTCAAAGAGAATAAAAAATTGAATGGGTTTAATAACACAAAAAAGAACAAAATATATACACCAAAACATCATTTTTTGGTGGAACGTGTGACCCACTTAGCCAAACTGGGATACTTATCCTTTGGTGTGAGATCAGACATTTCATTAATAGTTGAAATGTAAGGTCTATGGGACTACAAACCTTCCAATTAAGGACAACATAAATAGGTCTCTCCATGGGGACCATGTTTAAAGGCTCTTCTACACTCTTGGTTGGGTTGATAGGGATCAAAATGATCTTCCCCTAATCTACACTCTTATGAGTGAGACAAGTAATGACATTAGTGAGGCCATTAAAAAACATCCATATGGGATTGATAATTACCTTAGGAGATATTTCATATTTCCTTCATAGGTTATGTGGAAATTAGAACTTTATCTTCATCATCTACATTGGTACTTAATACTGGAAAAGGGAACACTACTTGATCTCTTTCCTATCCTTTATTTTCATGCTTGGGATATTTAATTCCTTTTGTGCCTACTAATTGAAATTCCTCATTTTACCTCTTAATTTTAGATATTGGATCTAGGGGAAATATATAGCTAAAAGGTGATAGTTTTGTCACATAAAACACTAGAAAGGAATGTTTTCATAGTCCACAGATTATTCAAACATCTCACCTTCTAGATATTTTAACCAAACACTTTTTAGAAGAGGTTTTCTCATTTCCATTTGCATGTAAATTTTGGCATAATCAATATGCATATCATAAATGGTTTATGAATAAATATAAATAAAATCCTCAATGAGTTAGTAATTTTGCCAAAAATGTGCTTGGAGGTTAAAAATATTTACCCATATTGTAGTTACCTGTTGATACTTTTTTAAAAATTCATAGTTGGGACTTCATAGTGTCATGAATAGCCATGATTTTCCCAAAAACTAGGGTCTGTTAAATTTTTTTTGGTTTGGTCTTCTTCTATTGTAAAAATAATGATAAAAAATCCTTTTGTAATGATGCATAAATCCACATGACCTTTTACATTCTAGTGATCTATAACCCAAGCTCACAACTCATGTTCACAACACCTCCAAACAAAAAACTTGTAAATCAAACCCCAATTTATTAGGGAAGGAAGTTCTTGTTCAATCTCATTTATATCAAAGGTGAGAATTAGTTCTTCCTCAATGGCTTTGATTCACCTTGATTTCCACAAAATTTCAATCCTTACATTTATGCATGAACCCTAAGTTTCCCAATAATTCTAAATCTTTGAGATTAAAAAACTTTTAAATTATTATAAATAAAAGATGCATATGAAGGATCAAAAGGCATTTCAATCATATCATATTAGGCCTTAAAAATAACATAGGTATTGCAAGATTCAATATAATAGTTACAAATATAGTCATCACCATATGTATTTAGGCTAGGGTTTGGTTGACTTCATCTCACTTCTTTGTCATGTTATTACAATATTTCAATGTTATAATGAATTACTTTTGACAAGGAAATTATTGGAAACCTTATTATCATTACTTTAATTTTATCACCATTTAAAAATGAGATCATAATTTGTTGCATAAATTTTATTTACTCTTACTATTCATTAAAATTTAATAATTAAGGGAGAATACCAATAGTTGAATGGGGTCTAATAGCTAAGAGGGTTTTCGAGAATGTGGGGCACAAATATTGAACACATTTTTACTAAAAGGGGATGAAATTTTCATTAATTACAAATATATTTATACCCAATTGTAGTGCATTGATATCCTACCCTAATTCATATGAAATCCTAAACTTGTACAAAAAATATTGTACCATTACAAATATACTCTATTTCAACCAAAAATATATCAATTTAATATTTACATGAATTAATGTTAATATTAGGTATAGTGACATATAATTTTATATTACTTGTAAAATATAATATGTCCTTTTACTTACAATCAAAATTCAAATCCTATTAACTTAATACTTAAACATGCACAAACTTTCAAAACAACTTGTCATATTCACAATATTTAATGTGCAAGTATACATCCACTTTGTCTTCAATATTTAATTTTAAAATTTAAAATTATTAACTCTAAACATATTCTACTTCTTAATCCTTACAACACTTTAATAACCATGCCTTCATAATTGAGCATAGACATAAGGTTCACCAAATTATTTAATACAATTTGAAAATAATTCAAATAAAATAAAATAAAAAACTAATTCTTCTTAATCCAATGTAATACATCAATAAATCAATCCAAACTAAATTAAATGAACCAATGAGATGCTATCCCACAGATCATTATAGTTTTTAAATTTGAATCTCAAGTTGCCTATGTAAATAATCCTTATTATGTGTTTTTGTTCCCATACTACTCTTTATAGAGATTTTTTATATAATTTTCAATGCATTTCATCAATTGCACCAACTAGCTGTAATCTAAATTTGGTAGTAAGAAAACAACACAACAAAAAACAAGTAAACAATGAATAACTCTAAAATTTATATAGTCTTTTAATCCAATTTTATGTAATTTATACAATGTTTCATTCTATTTGAAATAACTTATTGTCTAAAAGTGTGTTTATCCACAAATACACACACATGTATTCATACAATAACTTATTCTAATTAGAATCAAACATTGTGTGTGTGTGTGTGTATTAATAAAATGTTAACCTTTCACCAAATGTCATGAATATAAAATATTACTTTCCTTTTCCAATGTTGTCAAAATATAATATATTAATTATAGTTCTTATAAATAACAAGTCTGTAAGATATCAATTTTCTCTATTAAAATTATGTCGTACACTATATATAGTCTTATACTATAATAAAATAATAAATTTTAGATCCCAACAACCCTCCCTTAGTAAGGTAATCTTAAAAAACACATTATGCTCATAAAGATGTCACACACTCTCTCTCTCTCTCTCTCTCTCACACACACACACACACACACACACACACACACACACATGCACACCCACACGCGCACACGCGCCCCCCCCAGCCCCTCCCCCCCCAACACACACCCACACACAAAAAATAAAATAAAACAAAAATAAAAATAATATATATATATATATATATATATATATATATATATATATATATATATATATATATATATATATATATATATATATATATATATATTGCACTTAGTCATTGTATTGATCCCGATAAAGTATTTATTATCATCAAATGAATGACATTAACAACTTTATAATAATAATTATTTTTTTGAAATGGAAAACACTATCACTATTTATGAATGAATAATATAATGGAGAATTTTTAGTAAGTGATATGAAGTTGAATAGTATCATAATATATATCTTGACAAGTATATGATAAGTAACTTTCAATAATCTTAAGGGAAGGGTTTGAAATATATCAATCTTAGCTATTGACAACATCACTAGTCCATTTGAGATAGAAATCAATGCATCTAGGCATGCAATAAAAGTAATGTTATTTTAAAAAATAAAGCAAGTTGATTTTTGTAATGAGACATTTTTTTAAGCAGTCTAAAACTACCCTACTTATAGCAAGGATATATAAATATCAGTGCAAGCAGTGAAATATTGGTGAGATTACTTTGGAAAGAAAGAAATAATATAGTTTGATCATAAACCATTATAATATCCCAAATATTATCTGAGTTGTAGAAATCTTAGCATCTAAATTAGAATAATTTATATCTCAAGTACATTCTACTTTGAATACATCAAAACTATAGTTGACTAAATAAGAAGCTAAATCTAAGAGGTAGATTTTACTGATGTTTATAAAACCATGTAATAGATGAAATAGTAATAGATAAATAAATTAAAGTATAATCACAATGAGATTATATCTTATATAAATTACAAGCCATTTAAATTCTATAGAGACAATATCAAAACAACTAACATGAGAAGCACACCACTTGAAGGAATATGACTATGCATCCCATATGTATGTATGTACATATAAACACACACACATGTATGTATGTATGTATAAACACACACACACATGTATATATGTATGTATGCAAACACACACATCTTATTGATATAACTCTTCTTAATATTAAAATGTTAGCCTTTTACCAAATGTTTTCATAGAAACATTGTTTGAATTATAAAAAAGTTTTATTTTTTAAAAAAGTTTACTCTCCTTTTCCATTACTGTAAAAATTTAAGATATGAATTTTAGCTCTTACAATTGTAGCTAAACTGCTTGGGTCTCTCCCTTATTTGAAAATAATCATTGTGTTTAAAATTGACATATCAACCATGTTTTTAATTTTTAATGGCAAACTATAGATTAAATTTTAAAAAATAAATTAGTAGATGTAATTCTAGACTTCACAATTATTTCAATAAAATACAAAGTATAATTTATTTTTAAAACTATATCAAACACAAGGTGAAATTATAAAAAGTAATGGAGAGGCACAATAAGTGGTGAAAATAACTTGAGTTTTGATAATTTAAATTTATATTTTTAGGGTGTGATGTGCTTATAAGGTGTTAGCACAATGATTACCATGTAAGGTGTCATTATAAAGCCTTTATAAAAGTCAAAATGATAAGTGATAATTAAAATCTAAAAAAAGGTATTAGTGCAATCCAAATGTGGGACATTTAAACTTTAGCTAATAACACTTAGTCCACATTAGGCATGCACCCTATTCAAGGTGGAAAAACAATAACACCTCACCATCTTGCATTGAATATCCTATTTTTGGCATTAAATGATCCCATACCCAAGTTGAATCACACCTAACTAACTTGGATTTCCACACTTCCATACCTACAATGTATCACACTAGTTTGCATTTATGTCTCTATTGAAGGGGAAGAGTAAATGCAGTGTTATTAACATAGTATTTATGTTATCATTTTATCAACTTTTAAAGCATGTTATTAACTTTTCCATATTTTATGATGCAAATAGAATGGAAATTTAAAGAGAAAGTGAACATTTCATAAGACAAGGATAAACGAAAAAAGAGGAAAAAGAGTGGATGCTATGAATTTAAAAGGTGATGAAGCTACAAATTCACATAAGCAACTTGAAACTACTACTCATATGACACTAAGAGCTTAATTAAATAAAAAAGTATCCATCCGAATTCAATGGAATGTAACTAAAATGGAACATGTTATGAGGGATGTTGAAAAAATGGGTACTCCACTGAGATACAAAAAAAAGTGGGGAATCCTTGTAGCTTCACTTTGCTATTAGTTTTTGTGTATTATAAATACTAATTATAAAGGGCTCACCAACCATTTTGGAAGATGAGGAATAACTTGAGGTTGTTCAATGGTGCAAATATATGGTATAACTTGGTCATGGAATTTAAATTATTTAACTCAAGTCATATGTAGCCCACATATGTGAAAATAGGTCCAACCCTTTTAAGAATGGAATGTATGACAAGTCTTAGTGGGCTAGCTTTAGGAAGATGCACTTAGACTTGTCCATTAGATTAGTAGAAAGAATGGATAGAGATAGAGAATTCCCTCCAAGGCCTTCTTTTGTAGACATATTTTACAATAAATTGGATAAGGTTTATAAATCTAACCATTATGTACCTTAAAAAAATTAGAGTTATGATGAAATTAGATTGCAGGATTATCAAAACATTGGCATGCAGGTCCTATAAAAAAGATGAAATCAAAGTGTTCATCACATAATTCTAAAGAGAAGGGAATGGATCACCATTCTTGATTGTGTTGATGTAGTAGGCGAAAACATCCTTGGATTCTATATTTTCAAGGAGAGAAGATAGCTTAAAAACTACACTTTGCACTATAAACTAAGAGCATGTATGGTAGCCCAACCTCATGCTTGGATGATGAAATAACTATTATATCAATTGGCTATACCATTTAAAGAGATCAATTCTAGGTGGAATTTATCATACCAATAGGTACATATTGATTTTTCATGGCCATGGGATCCATGTAGAAATGGAAACTACTTAATAGGCTATGAGTTTAGGAATTGATATTGTTATTTTTCTAGCACACACTTCCCACAAGTTATAACCATTAGATGTGAGTGTCATATCATCATTAAAAAAACATCTAAAATATGAAATGTCAAAGTGGATGGCTCAAAATCAAAAAATTGATGTCAACAACACTGAGTTGGATGAGTTGGGTAGCATAGCCTTAAAGAATTATCTTTATGTAGAAAATATAAAGTCATGTTTTAAGATAACATGTATATGGCCACTTAACAGATAAGCATTTATAGAATACATGGCACCAAGTCAAGCATTTGAATTTGTAGGTGAATATGATGAGAGTATAATTCAAAAAATCATGTAATTGGATATATATGGATAGGATGAGATATATGTTATTATTCACATTGAAAAAGGATATGGATTAGTTTTAAATGATAATATAGATTCAATTTTACCCAGTAGCGGCTAGGATATTAATTTTAACTTAGTCACAAGAGTGTACTCATGAAGGTGAAGAAATGGGTCAAGGTAAGCATCTGTTTGACATTCATGAACATGTTCTTGGAGAGGGGTTGAGCCTACCGTAAAAAATAATCCAACCAAAATAGATCAAGAAAGAGGTAACATAACTAGGTGTAAACTTGGAATAAACATTTTTGTATGATTCAAATTGCATAACCTTGATTGTAGTGAATTGAAATAGGGATTTATCAGCCTCACCAAAGTTTCAGGTGATGAAGTGTAGGTAAGGGCTCATTCATGCCCAAAATATCATCCTTAATGACAAAATGATATTTTTATAAATCTAATTCATACATATAAATCAAATGATTATTTTTATGAAGTGCATGTATAGGCTCCTTCATGCCCAAAATGTTATCCTCAATGACAAAATGATATTTGTATGAATGTAATTCATACATTTAAATCAACTGTTTATTTATATAAATTGTATTCATGCAAGTGATTGTTATTATAACATTATTTATGCTAAACCATATACATTAGTAATAATAAAGGATTGACATTAGATAAATATAAATGAGATTCATTTATCCAAATCATTAACAAAATCATAATAGCCATTTATTACACAAGTTAACCTTAAATGGTCATTAGTTTTTTTTGAGAATAGTCTATCATAATTTTGAAATAAATAAACCTAGAGTACTAAAAAGACCCATTCCTTTCAGTATGTGAGGGGTAGATATAAAAAAAAACCTTTCACATGTTGTTAATGAAGTTTACACATAATGCCAAAAATTCATATAATAATTCATAGATTAACAAAATTATTTATTTTTTAACAAACATTCTAAGCCATATTCACATTTTTAAAACTATTTGGCTCATGGCCTTAATGAGGTTTAAAAAACCTCACATATAAGTGGTGATGGTAAGATAATCCATACAAATTTTAAGACTAAACAAAACCTAAGGATTAATTATGTTGAAAAACACGTGCAAATTGATATGGCTCTCATAAAATCTTTGCTTTATTTGGGATACAAAATTTCTATGTGTGTGAAGCTTGAGACCTGCTAGAGGCAAGACACCACTGTTATCACCTAGTATATTAAAGTTATACCCAAGAAAAAAAGATAAAGAATAAAATATAATATGAATTTGTAGTGACGGTAGAAGTAAATAACACATGAAAATAAAACTTACCAAGCACAATAACAAAAGAGAGGAGGTTTGGGTTGGCATTTCTATAGTGATGGTGAAAGCAGATGACTCTCTATAAGGAAAGTAGTGTGTTTTTGGAGCTATAATGGATATAATGGTGGATTTATTACTTAGTTATCTTTGTAATTTGTCTAATGTCTTCATTACCAGGCAATGAGTTGGCTTTTAATCTTCCCAAAATCTCACGTATACTACATTTTCTCTTCTCTTTAGCAATAACACACATGCAAATTGAATTATCTAAATAGAAAATAGGTAGGTCTATTTTAGCATGGGGATGGGCTCCTTCAATGCCAAAAATATGGTTTTAAATGTAGGATGGTGAGGTGTTAATATTTTGGCACCTTGAACTAGGTTCATGTAAAACATGGTCTGAGTGCTATTAACTAAATTTTTAATGTGCCACTTTTGGGGCCCACTTATATTTTTTTGGGATGTTAATTATCACTAATCAATTTGACATTCAAAATATATATGTAGTGACACCTTGCAACCCTAGTAATGTACTAACTCATCATACCCTAAAAATCTAGAATTAAGAAGTAGACACATTAAGTTATCCATTTATTTCAATTTTAAATGCTAACATAACATGATCTAGGTGCCACATAGGTGTGAAGTTGGGGTGCACAAATACTAGTATCTCTCCCTTATATCCATATAAAATATGCTCTTAAAATTAATTTTGACTTAAAACAAGCATACACTTGACATCTAAAAGTAGGATGATAATATACCTGTTTATATTAATACTAATATAAATATTATATAATCCAAAAGTATAGTTTAAATAAATATAAAATTAGACATATTATGATATAATAATCATAAGAGAGAGAGAATAAATTTTATTCTTACCTACTATGATTAGTGTGTTTAGAGGTGACTAATCTAGAGCTGAATACTACTATCAATGAAAGACACATACACTCCATGAGAGGCACTCAAATGACTAAAAAAAATTATTTATCAACACACTCATAGCTATAAGATTTGTAGACAAAGTAAAACATACTATATGTCAACAACCATATCAAATTAACAACACACCACAACACCACCATCACCATTCCCTTTAAACTCACCACCTAGTATCATTCCCCTACATACACTTGATAACTAAGAACACCTCAAATTACAACCATAATTAGTATATACACAATATTAAACATTAAGATCATGTCATAGTTTTATTTAATTATATTTATAATCTTCTTCATGGTTCTTAATTTGTAGCTCTCATCCATAATAGACACCATGTTGGAAACCTACTTTACCATGTTGACATAAACACGAACAAATAACTTTAACATGCCAAATATTTTACTAAACTTGATTTTTAATTTTGGCATTACCAAGTGTGGATTAAGGAAGAGGAAATTTGGAAAATAATATTTAAAACAAGAAAGGGGTTGTATAGAAGGTTGGTTATACCTTTTTGGCTATGTAATTCACCAACTACCTTCATGTGGTTGATGAATGAGGCCATTTATTACTTTCTTTGTCATTGTATATTTTGATGATATCCCACTTTATAATAAAATCTAATGAGCATATTGATAATTTTAAACAAGTTTTACAAATCTTGAAGGAGAACAAGTTAGTATTGAATGAGAAAAAATATGAGTTTGATCAACAATCACTTATCATCTTGGGTCATGTGGTTGGAAATGAGGAATTGAGAGCTTATTCAAATAAGGTATAGGCAATCATAAATTGGACAAGGTCTTTTGAAGAGAAAATATATCTAATAAACTAAAATGAAAGAAACAATACTAACAAAACATTTAAGCTAACAAAATAGGATAAATGGAATACACATAAGATATAATAATACACATGATTTCACCTAAAAAAACCCATTCAAGTAAAAAACCTAGCACAATAACTCCTTTATTATATTAACTCAACCATTTACAATACAATCAAATACTACAAAGTTATGCTTTTCCTGACTATATGTGCGAGTATATGTAGACACATCAATAGGTAACTGTCAAAACTATATTAAAATATTGTGAGTACCAAAACCATGGGTTATATAATCTATAGGATAAAACCACCAAAATATATATTAGTATGGTCCCAAAATATGGTGAACAAGCTCCATTATGGCTCTACAATCTATTAGAGTGTAAATCATGGAAAATATACAACACAATGACAAAGTGGATCTTAAGGGCCATAAAGTTGATAAATTCATTAAGAAGATTCAAAAAAATCACCTTCAAGTGAAAGAGAGGTTGAAGGAGTCTCAATCCAAATAAAAATAAAGACATGATTAACACAAAACTGAGCATAATTTACTTATTAGAGAAAATAAATCTTTTTACTTGAGTCAAGTAAGTTTCAAAGGTAAGTCTAAGAGGCTTAAGCCTCTTAGGTATGGTCCATTTAAAATTCTAGAACAAGTGGGAAAGAATGCTTAAATTTAATCTTTTTATAAAGATCTATTCATTTATCAATTTCAAACAATTACATTTTTTTTAGACTTATATGGTAGAAAATGAAGATGAAGGGATGTTACTACCCTCAATTAAAGACCTTGCTCTAGATAGTCAGTTGGTATTGGAAGAAGATATTTTTTTTACAAGAAAGAAAGGATAATGAAAATAGGAGTGTAGGATCATTGGATAGTTGGATTAAAGGGTCATATACCTAGAAAATCCAAATGGTATTATAGAGAAGATGTGGGGAAGAAATTTCCTCACAGGATTCCTAAAGATTTTAATGAATCAAAGGCCTCAAGTTGGGGAGGTATGATAAAAATTTGGATAATAATGTTCTAGTCATGTATATTAGATGTTTCTACTATGCCCAATTGTATGTAATTCATACTTATAAGACACTATTGCAAGATATTTCATATTCAAAACATTAGATCATATATGCTACAATGATAGAGTTAATATGGGGGTGCTCAAAACATCTTCATAGTGAAGAATTCAATAAGTTATATCTCTTGAAATAAAGGATTTTTCATACATAGTAGAGATGCCACTATTTTTAGGATGACAACTATGTAACCACCTATATATTTATATAACCACTAGTGTTTTAGTGTGATTGTGAAAATGCCCTAGTAGTTTTGAAACTGTCAGTCTACATACACCAATGGTTTCACCACCATATAAAATGCCTAAAGTTGAATGGTTGTAAATGTGTCTTCTTCTTAATAGTATTTCTTGTAAGCTTCTTGGAAAATTATAAAGATGAAGGAACATAAATATAGGTCTTGAAAAAGTAGAAGATATCATAAAACATAGTGAGAAGTTTTAAAGTTGGATTCACATTATAAGTTATGAGTATGAGTCTTTGTTTTTATCATCTCAATATTTCATAATTGTATATGATTATCAGTTGTGTTGGAGTAAAAATAAGTGTATGACAAGTCTAGAGAATCATTTCTTAAATTTTTTGGATAGAGTAGTAGTGATAATTATATCCATGAAGGCCATGTTTGGAAATATCTTTTATATATATTATGTTACATAGTGAAAGGGAAGTACAATTAACTCACCTACTAGAGTTTTTACCACATCAAATTTCTTGAGAATAAATCTTATAATTATTGTGAACTTTATTCAGTATTATGCTTCATGTTCATATGCAATAGGCTATACAATTTATTTATAACACTTATTTATCTTTATTTTAGCATGATTAATATTTTAAAATAATCATCTTCCAATTATTATTAAGTTAAAAATTATAAAATTTGTATTGATAAATTTTAGAATAGAATATCCACCTAATTTATATTTTAATGTGAGAATTTTTAGTCATGTAAAATTTGAAATTGTACAACTTTAGTATGGATAAGAAACTTAATCCATAGGTCCTCCTATTGGTTCACACAACCCTTCTAGGCTATTTCTTTCATTAATTCCTAGTCATCCAAATCTTTCTAGACTTAGCCCTTTCAGACCCAGGTAGAATTTTTAGGCTTATATCCATCCCCCTAGGTCTCGTCCCCTTAAGAAAATATTACCAAAATAGGATAGGAGCATTGGAACCTAGAGTATCCTATTTTTGGCACTGTTGTCCAAGTTCACTTTTGCCTCGAATAATCAGATTCTTCTAGTTCCTTATCTTTTTCCCTATTGGCCTCATGCAAATTCATCTAACCCATGCTCATTAGTTTCCATATAAAATGACATTAAAATTCCATTTAGAAGGGTTGGCACTCATTTTCAAGAGAGGGGCAAGAATACAAGCAAGTACACTCAAACACTCCTGCCCATTATTTACATACAACCTTCCAATATTATTCAAAGTCTACTCAAGTGATTACACCAGTTCCTAGCCAGCTAAAGCACATCCAATTTTGTATTCTAGTTTCATTGATCATACATAAATTGCACCAAGCACTTCAATGGGAGAACTACATTAGCTTGATCCCTCTTTGGAGTATTGGTATATAGGTAACGTGCCCACACACGGGGTGTAAAGTGCATCCAACATATCCTTTACACAATAACCCCTTATCTCTCTTTCCAAATTTTACATTCAAGTTCAAGCACCAGGAGGTTCTAAGGGGCTTTAAGATTAAAATAGACACACAACAGGATCTGCAAGGTCCTAGACCCTAAAATTTCAATGACAGGGTAACACATGAATTTAGAATAGAATCTAAAAAGCTTTCAACCTCATGATAATAACACCAGAATAGGACTACAATGTTAGACAGTAGGGTGTCCTATTTTTTTCACTCCTATCTAATCAATAAAGGAAGTTTAGAAACTTGTTTTTGACTATTTATCAGTCCTACTACTCCATAATTAGACATTGTCTTAGTCCATATTAACTAGAATCAGCTAAGTTCTAATCTCTCTCACTTCCTACTATATTTAGAAAAGGAAAAAATACAATCTATTTACACAAATCAGTAGGTTAATTCTTGCATATTTATTTACTAATTTACATTGCTTAGCCCTTTTATTATTTAGGAGTATAACTTCAATATTTTGAAAATAATAAAACAAAATTCTAATCAAAAAGTTAAAATAAGTGTTGGAAGATCAACCAATGAATGAAAAAATGACATCTAAGGAGGTCAATCAAGATCCATAAGACACTAGAGAAAGAAAAGAAAATTTCAAAAAAAAAGTGAAGGTGAAGGCCAAGGTTAAGACAAAATAAAGGTGATGACAAAATAAAGACACTAGAGAAAATGGTTGTTATAATTAATACCATGAAAATAGGTCCGTAAAGTGAATAATATAGAATAAAATAAAGTGGTGAGCATTATTCTTGCTACATACGTAAATTAAAAAACATCACAAATCAACGTTTATGATATCAGCCTCACAACTTCATGTACCCATGATAGACTAGCAACAATTAGATATAAAATTAGGGATAATCACACTTCTATAGAATTTGGCCATTGACAAGGACTCCATAAATTCAATTCCATTATATACATTTTTGTGGCACAATTAAAATGAAATAAAATTTCACTAGAGGACATAATGAGAAAAGTGAGCAAGATAATAAAAGAGAAGTCTCCTTACTTGTTCAAGGATGTGATTTGGGATCAAGTTATGATTGTAGTTCACTTTTTTTGATGGAGAAACTAATGGAAAATTGGGAGAAAAACATAGAGATAAATAAATTCATTATATAAGTACAAAATTAGAAGTTTGACTTTTATTTTATCATCCTTATTTTATAAGAATACAAAAAAATTATGGATACCACTACCATTCACGCAGATTATATTACAAGGAGGATGTTAGATTGGATGAAAAAACATGAAGAAACCACAAAAATATTTGGTTGATAAATGAATCCCATATTGTAATGGTAAGTGAGATGAAGGATGAGAAGCATGAGGAGGAATAAAAACAATTGTAAAATAATCTATACACTATGTTGGATAGAATGATGCAATATGAGATGAACATGCCTCAATCAATTTTTTGGAGTCTAAGCACTAATATTTGAAGAATGATTTAATGTACTGAAAAATAACATTGAGAAGAATATGATAATGAAGTAGATAAGAATACATAAATTTGGAAAATGGACCTATCGAGGGAAACAAAAATATCTTTACAACTAAAAACATATTTTCCTTTGGTCCATAATGTATTTGGATGAATAAGAAGAATTTAAGACAGATCTCACATAGATAGATCCACTACTACCTATAAGGGTGTTTTGAGATAATACTTCAATAAATCATCTCAAAGTGAGACAAAAAAAAGTTGTGTATTGCCTCTAATAATGTCTTAAAGCAGGTGTCTCTAATTTTTATCTCACCAGAGACAATATAATATACTACTTATTTTATCTCTTGAGAGACAATATATTTTTTGTCTCTTAAGAGATAATTTTTTTTTGTCTTTCAAGAGACAATATTATTTTTGTCTCTCAAGAGACGATACAAAATACCATTTTTTGTCTCTTAAGAGACAATATCATTTTAATCCCAACTATTGTCTCTCGAGAGACAAAATTAATTTAATGAAATTAAAAAAAAAAGAAAATTTTCCCAATGAAACCAATCGAACAATATTGTCAAACATCTAGTGATTATTAGTATAAAAAATTATAAAACAATTTGGATGGAATAATATTGTGCCCACAACATGTAGGTCTACAAGTATTTTATCATATCAAAAATAAAAAATAAAAAAGGGTGATTAGATGTTGTTAACCCTTTAGAATGGTAAAGGGATGAACTTCACTATATTTCAAAAAAATCCATTCCTAGAACTATATGATTCATTTGTGTAGACACCTAAATCTAGCCACCAATAACCTCCAACCAAGATTTTGACCAATTTCCACCTAAAACATTCAATTTGGCCTAAAATCACTAGAACATGCTAAATGATGTGAAACTAACATATTCAAGTGCCAATTTTGTCCAGGGTATCCCTAAATGGGGCAATACAATTTATGGGTAGCTAACTTTGATTAGATCATTTTGAGTCAAAATGCCAAATTTGCACTTGGGTGCTCTGGATTGCTCTTTACTATCAAATATTCTACACAAGACACATGCCTTTGTTATTTGAAGTTTAAAACATCTTAAATGGGATAATGGTTCCAATGCATCTGACAATGACTTCCAATTCCAATCCAGTCAAATTTTTGACCAATAACAAGACATTCTAATCAATTTGAGTAATTTGTGCACAAAGTGCTTATATCATGATTAAGAGCTAATTAACCCAAATCAAGTCATAATTAATAATTCCATGGAAACTTATTGAAAACTTATTTTTGAAAATGAATATTGAATATTTGCATCATCAAGTGACCTCATTTCTTGGGAAGACATCCCAAGGTCATAAATGCTAGAAATATCAGGATTCATGCCCTCTATGCCTCATCAAAGCCCTCCATGCCTCTTAATTTCCCCTTCTTCCAATGTCATGATGAGGACAATTATAAAATTAATTCCAAAAATTAAATTAATCCTCAACCACACATCTCAATCTCAGGATGGATGGTTCTGGTTGATTCTAGACATTCTCAAAAATCTATAAATAAAGAGGCCATGAACATCATTTCTAAGATATTTTGGTGCAAAGTTATAATGCACAAATATATTAAAGGAGCCATTAAAATTAGTGTTACCATTCCAAATTGATTCCAAGCCAAGCCAAGCCACATGCCAAAGGTGCCAAGAGGAGATGGAGGTATCCAAGCTTCCATTTCCAAGGACTTCATGAGCACAAGCCGAGCAAACAACTACAACAAACATTTTGGAGAATCTAAGGAAGGTAGAAGAGGGTTTATTTTGCATTTTAGTTTTGTGTTTTATTCATGTTTGTTAACTAATCTCAGTGTCTAGGCCTAGAGATGTTATGCTAGTTAGTGTTTTTATTTCATTTTGTTTTCATTTTGGAACTAACCCCATACTAACCATCATCTCTTGAGTAAAATTCCTATATCACATATAGAATGCTTGGTGGGACTAGACACATCTCACACCTAAAGAAGATCATTTTTCAACTTTAAAATATTCATTTAGACCCTTAAAACTTTTGCAAATTGATTTTCTAACTTTATTTTACCATTTTTATTTGCCATAGTAATCGACATCGATAAGTAAGAACAACATTAGTTTCATATCTTAACCGACATCAATTAGAAAAACCAATATTGATTATATACATGTCATCAATCACATTGTTATAACCAATGTTGGTTGAATAATAGACATAGATTATAAAATTTAATCATCATCGGTTATATAAACCAATGCCAGTCATTGTGTTTTTCTTAAAACACAGACTCGAGAGCTTTTTTTATAAATTTTATTGTTTCAAACCAGAAAGAGCTTCAAAGCTAAATGACATGTTGACATTTTTTCTATAGGACCAAGCGTGACATTTTCTAAAAACATGTTTTAAATCACCTTTTGCATGTCTAAAAATCAATTAAGAAATTTGTTTTTGTGTTTAATGAAAAATTTAGATGTTTATGGTGAATGCTTTTCAAAGTTTATAAATAAGACCACGGGGTCAAATGAAAACCACCAAATCTTTCAGTTGGGATTAAAATTGAACACATTTATCAATTTTTGTTTGCAATAGTTGTTTAATTAGATTTTGTTTGGCAAGAAGAGGAATTTTGTGTGTATGCTCTTCAATTTGTCCCCTTTAGGAAACCCTTGGAATGAAAGGTGCCATTCCTATTGCAATTAACCTAGTCCATGGCTTAGAAATAAAATCATCTAAATCACTCCCTAAAAACTCATCAATGTTTGGGTGACCTTTAAAATGAACCTAAAGTCTTTCTAATTTTATGATTTCTTTATTTTTATGCAAACTTGGCTTGTGAGGGGAACTTCATCACCTCTCATGAGTTCTTTAGGGAAGCTTTGACTTGAGGTTTCACCTCTCAACATTGACTTCATTTGGCTCCTAATTAGAGTTTCACATAGGATGTAGTATCACTTTGTACATCACACTACACTGAGTGAACAATAGGATGCAATGGTTACAAAAAGGACTAGACCTTTTTGCAATAAGCCAAGTGATATGGAACCAAAATCCATGATTTTATTTTGCATTGTTTGGCATGAAAGTCATTGCATAATTAATTCCCCTAGATC
Organism: Torreya grandis; assembly: GCA_037957365.1. Lineage (NCBI taxonomy): Eukaryota > Viridiplantae > Streptophyta > Pinopsida > Cupressales > Taxaceae > Torreya > Torreya grandis. Next base: position 1,937,412 of record JARHVA010001930.1, read on the forward strand.
ATTCAGAAACCTGTTAGAGCTTAGACAAATCCCCACTTGTCACAAAGTATTGTTGGTGCAAGGTGCACCTCAAAGTCCATGTCATAGTACTATCATTTGGGAAAAGGGGGGGGGTGTAAAAACCCTACTATATAATGCACATTTACTTTTGGATGAATACTTAAAATCCTCTCAAATGACGTATATTGATATATTCCAACAATATCAAAAAACCTTGTCAGTTTAGGATCTAAGAGTGATTAATTAGTTAGTCTTGTCCTAGATTAAGGTCTTGTTTGGAGTCAAAACTTGGTGTAAACAAAAAATCCAAACCAAACACATGGTCATAATTTTCCTTTGAACAAAGAGGCATTATTTTGCCCACATGAGATCATCAATTTACCTTGTTCAAAGTTCATCAAAAGCTTGAGAGTCATATCATACACTTTGGCATAGGTATGCTGCCCAATTGAGTTTAGACCTTTACCAAAGTTGTTTAAGTCCTTCACTTATAATCTATTTGAAATTGCACCTTCATAAGTTCATAGGGTTGGTGTGTTAAGTGGGTTCACCATTTGCACTAAACTTGAGGGAACTTAGGTTCAATTTCCAATTTTGGCTGAAGGTCATTTAAGACTCATAATCATTGTCATCACTTGATAGACTTAATCCATTTTGTGCTAAACACTTGAACTTTGAGTCTATGCACCACAACATTTTGAGTCAAGAAAAGCAGTGTTATGTTGTCAAAATTGTAGGAAAACATCTTTGCCTTAGAGAGATTTTGAAACAATTTTTTTGTCACACCTTTTGGGTAGTATAACGTTGTTACATTGCCCAAAGAAATTTTAATATTGTTTCATAGACCCTCTTACATAGGGTTCAAATTTTTTCCTGTATTTTTAGACCAATCCAAATGTACTTTTGTGATCTTTTGTCTAACACATTTATACCGCTCACTTTTATCTATCTTGTTTGTCAAAAGAACCAAGTTTTATACCATTTTTATGAGAAAATAAACTATTTTTTAAAGTGCCTTTTGTTCATACCTTATACCTAATTGATCAAGTTCAAGTCCAAGAATCAAATGACTAGTGTTTGTTAGAATTGTTTCAAATCTATTACATTAAAACTTTCATCTATTTCAAAGTCCAGCTTTTGACGTCATTTGGCCAAGAGTCTTAGTGCATGCCTTATTTGAGCCTAGATTTTGACGTCGCATTTGGCCAAAAGACCTAGTAAATTTTAAATTCCTATATTAGATTGAGTAGAAACACTTTGACAATAAAGTTTGTCATTTTTATTTTAGTGCATTTACTCTCTTATCTTTGTGTGAATAATGAAACATTAGATACTTCAAGCAAGCTTGTTTTCACACAAATCTTTGCATAAACCTTTTTGATCCTTTTAATGAATCTAGACCAAGTTGGAACATCATATATTTTAGACATTGACATTTTTAGAGTTTGTATAAATCTTTGACCTTTCATCACAAAACATTGACTATGGATCCCAACATGTATTCCTACATTTGTAGTGGACTCATGTACAATACGGGGATTAGTAATGTAGTTGTGCAGGAGGAAATGGTGCAAGACCCCTATATGGGTAATGTTGTTTATGAGATGGATTATTATCCCTCTTATAATACTCAATCAGGGGAATAAAGCCAAGATCTATTGGCTAATTATCTAGTTAACACACTACCTTAATTAGAATAAGATGAAGAGCAAACTGCACAATACCTAGCTATAATACCCACAATGGACGAACCAATTCTTCAATAGTCATATTATACTAATACAACTTCCACGTATGATCCATTTTTTTTGAGTGACATTTGTTAGAGAATAAAAATGAGATTTTGGTTAGATCCATAGAGGTAGGGGTAAATTTTCTAGTAGAATTTCCCCATGAAAATTTACCAAGTCTAGTAAGAGTGCCCTATAATATCATTTATGATCAATAGGTTTCTTCTAGTGATCCTATGGCTCTAGTCCAAATAACATACCAAGAACCTAATATATCTAATCGAGGAAAAAACATCAAGGAAAATCACTTTAACCAAATACAAACAACATATCAAACCTACCTAAATCTAGAATGTGATTTCAATCAGATGAACATGTTGAGTAAGCCTCTTATTGACCTAGTTCCTTTAACAAGAGTGTTTATAGAGTTAACTAGGCAAGAGAATTCAAATCCTGACCCATTCATACAAATTAATTTTATGGATAACTTGATGCATATGCTTGTTATTGAAAAACTGTCTTCATCCTCTACAAATAATAATGAGCCAAACATAGTGGACAATGTGAAAACAATGTCCAATCCTGATCAAAGTGGTACTAATGCACAAAAAATTAACCAACAACATGTGCTTGTAGTTAATCCCATGGGTAGATCATCATACCAGGGAATAGGAGTTTCTACACCCTAACCTTAACTAGCTGCTTCCTCAAGTGTATAACCTATGAGATTAGGTAATCAAACAATAGCTAATGTCACGCCTCAATGATAAAATGTGATGAATCACACTCCTCAATAGGTAAGGAGTAGTATGCCAAAATAATAGACATAACCTAATGTATCAATACAATAGAGGATAAATACATTTCCACCTTAATTAGAGGAAATTAATGTTCCACCTCACCAAGTAATGATGAACATACCTCTTTAGTAGCAGACTAATATGTCAATTCAGAACCAAGCAATGACTTGTCAACAACATGCAAATATTGGTCAATGACAGATGTCAAATCTACAACCTATTTTAAATTCCTCATAGGTATTTGTGTAATAAGGAGGTCCTCGTGTTTCTCAAGTACCTACTAGACAACCATTGGTTCAAAATGTGTCACAAATTCAGAGACAAGGTCTTGGAGCATAGGTTCTCACTCAATAGTAAGGTTTGATTAGTCAGTAACATGTCCCTTTTCAACCATATCAAGAAAAGTTTAGTTATATCCCTCTATCCTAACCACAAAATCCTCCAAGTCAAACCTTTACCACCATCCCAAACTAGAATATCACCTAACTAAATATGCAATTTCAAGTACATCCTAATCTATGTATGTGTATTCTTGGTCCATTCCCCAACAAAACCATTGCACCCCAATAAATGTATCCATCATAACATAAAATGTCACACTTGTGACCTTCCAACCATCTATCCAAACCAATATTCTCCCTCAAACCGATGTTCCTTATAGTTTCCTATCCCAAGAATGGCAATAGGTGAAGGATGTAATTATTTCCATTCAAGCTGGTAAATAGATTAAAAATTTCAAATTAGATGACATGTGTTCCTACCCATTTAACATGGAGTATTTATAGATACAATTTCCTTTAGGATACAAACCACCAAAATTTGACAAATACAAAGGGACAGGTGACCCTAAGGCTCATTTGACCGAATTCTTTATTGCATGTCAACTAGTAGCATATAACGATATATACCTTTTGATATTGTTTCCAAGGAGTTTGGATGGACAAGCCTTGGATTGGTTTTTGAAGTTGCCCAAAAATTCAGTAACAGATTTTGATGATCTTTCTGACAAGTTTATGTATCACTTTTCCTATAATCTCAAGCATGAGATTTCATTAGTAGACTTAACGCAAGCAAAGCAAAAAGTTGGTGAGAGTTTTGCAAGTTATTTACAGTGATGGAGAGCCCTTGAGAGTCATTTCACCCATAGTTTATGAGATAACAAATTAGTTGTTGTGTTTATCAAAAAATTGCATAGTGAGATAGCTTATCATTTAGAATTACAATGTGTGCATACTTTTAAGGAAATCATCAATAAAGGCTTGTTGATTGAGTGCTCATCAATAAAGGAGTCATTAATATTAATTCAAATAATCAAAATTAAGGAACCAATAAAGTAAATGACCAACATCAACATCCCATTTAAGCACCAACATTGCAATTGACACAAGCCAATAACCAAGAAAGATCGAAGCAATTTAACCATAATAAAAATGTTGTGGAAAATGGAGTAACTAAATCTCATCATATTTAAATGGTGAAAACATCATCTAAACCACTTTTTCAGCTTACTCCTACCTAGAAACCTCTCCAATCAATATTGCAAGCATAACAACCAAGACCTGGATAATAAATATAGTAGCCTTTACCATTACAAACCACTCCTCCTAGGAGAATCATGCCTATATGTCATGTCTTTAGTGACCTAGGAGAACTCATTGAGTTTGTATTTGGAAAGATTGATACCACTAATCTAATTATTTGGCATATACCAAAGCATTATCCATAAGGCATTCTTTATCCTGATTGGTACTGTGAAAATGAATTATGTGACTATCATCGGGTCAATGGGCATAATCTATGAAGATGTATCCAAATCAAGCATTTAGTTGAGAATATGTTGGAGAATAGGGAGATAAAATTAGATAATGGTGCTTCCACTTCCAATCAAAATCTTGGGATTTATCAAAACCCCTTTCCTTGACATAATAATCAGTAGTAGAAAAATAATTAGCAACAACAACAATAGCCAGTGCAGTAGCAAAATCAATAAAATCACTAGCTAAACCCATAATGACATAACAATGGAAAAAACCAAGATCATAATGGTAACAACCAAAGAACTTACCATGTAGTTGCACATGACTACAATAGGGTGTATATCATATTACAGGGGGTAGTGTTAATACCATCTCCATTAATCCTAGACCAAACAATAATCAACCTAGACCATTGCTAAAAAATAACATTCAAATAAATTACATAAATAATCCTTCTTTGACCTAGGAATGCATATAGGCAAACCAAAAAACTAGGACTTCCTCTTTTGGACCTTATATCGATAGCTCATCCTTGCCACGTGACCACATATGAGTGCACTGGAAATCAACACTTGTCTTGTCTAATCCCACACCATTCCCAATATTGGTTAGTAATAATGGTCTAGTATTTAATTTTAATTATTGCAATCACAACTCAAATATTAAAGATTACTATCCCAAGCCCACAACCATTCACCACTTTGCCTGCCATTTAACCAACCATTCAACCTTAGAATAAACCATTCACTACTGACCAAGACAAGAAATTTGATATTATGGAAAAATTATAGAAAACACTAGCAAAAATTTATATTTTATATTTACTACAAACATCAATAATACACAAGAACATCTTGAATGAGTTTTTGACCCAATCCACTATTTCTAGTGACATATTCCTCGATAAATTTCAATCTTTGGTTGGACACCTAGCTCCAACCCAACAAGTCACATTCAACCAAAGTGATATGTCTTCTCTTAGCCCACTCCATAATAATATATTATACATAGAAGTTTATATAAGATGGCATAAAGTGAAATGTGTCCTTATAGACAATGGATCTGACCTCAACATAGTGTCTCTAAAGCTCATCGAGCTTCTTGGGTATATAATGGCAGATCTTCAGTAAAAAATAATAACCATTAAAGCCTATGTAATTAGGAAAGAGAATCACAAGGCACCATTATTTTTTTAGTTATCATTGGGTCTTTAACCCATGATACACTTTGCCATGTGTTTGATCTTGAGTTATCATACAATATGCTTCTATGCAGGCCTTGGTTACATGATATTCATGTGGTCCCATCAATGCTGCACTAATGTATCAAGTTTTCCCACTTAGGGATGGAAGTGAATATTTTAGGAGATTTACACCCATATGAACATTGCAAACATCTTGAGGCCAAATTTCAAAGCTATAATTATTAGTATGACATGAATCCAAGTTCCAAACAAGATAAAGGAAAGGCTATACTTAGTGATCCTTCACCAGATAAATACATAGATCCTAATACCTTAGATTCTCTTTCCCACATCCTGAAGCTTCTAATCATTTCACCATTTTAGATAATGGACTGGGAGAGTATGTGACCCATGATACATTTCATATTTCCAATCTTCTTCAAAATCTAAAAACCTTTGGGCAACCTAAAGTCATCCCACATATGCATTAGCAACAAAAGAACAAAGATAAGAGACCTATCACACTTGTACTAGCATCTAGCCTAGGCCTTGACCCTCTTGAAGGAGATGAATCATGGTTATACAATGATAACTAATATGATTTCTATAAAAATGCAAAGTATCCTATTCCCAATGGGATCATGTAGCATCACAATTATGAAGGAAGATGCCTCAGACCAAATTAGCAAGAAACTTTCAAGTCAATTTCCATGACTAAGTATGAAGGACCCTATCGACTTGGGTTTAAAACACATAGGGGTGACCCCACATATCTTATTCAAATCCATCATTAATGACTAGTGATGATGATGCCAATAGAGAAGTAGAGTCTGATCATGGCCTCACCTTTGATAATCCAGCTAAAACCAACCTATTTGATAATAATGACATTTTTACCCTTATCCTAACCATTCATCCCAACCCATTGCCATTATATTATCCCTAACTAATAGATTAGGACCAACAAGAATCTAGTCTATCGATTGATGAGTTCCAAAATGATGAAGCATTCTATGACCTTTTAGGCCTTAGAGATAACATTCCATTGGGAGATCACAAATCAAGATTCTCAATCACATTGGATCTTTCAGCCTATTTTGGAGAGCGAGTGAACACCCTTAACCAAAAATAAATAAGTAAAACATTGAGGTCTTAAAGTGAAAACCTCTTTGAGGCACTTTCTGACCAAGGAAAAAGTAAAGATAGAGGCCATTCTAGTGGTGAAAACCTATTTTAGGCACCATTAGATGGGGGTGTTCATTCTTCTTCAAATTTAGACCAAGAGACCACCAATGATGAATTTGCTAATGGATCCAAGTTCAGCTTTGAGCAACAACAAGTATTTGATCAAATTATTTAAGAATTTCCAACTATTTTTGTTACATGGCCAGATCTCCCATTAGGGGACTCAAATTCATCATACCTAGAAGAAGTTGAAGAGAAAGTCCTAATGGAGGACCCTAACATAATTCAACATTTCAAGTCACTGCCTTCTATCCTAGAAGATGGTTCGACCCTTCTAGTCAAAGATATAATAGAGGTAAATATCAAGACTCCATTAGACCTAAAATGAATAAAATTAGGTGCATCTCTCACTGAGGAGGAACATGATATATTTATATCACTATTGAAAGATTTTGTAGATATCTTTGCATGGGCCTATTCTAACATGCTAGGTTTAGACCTCACCTTGAATCTACACCACCTTATGGTTAAACCTGATGCTAAAGTAGTCAAATAAAAGTTACGTAAGATGCATCCTCACATTACTATATTGGTAAAGAAAGAGTTGGAAAAACTCTTAGAAGTAGGATGTATTCAATCCATTGACTATTCAAAATGGATCTCTAATGTTGTACCTATTAGTAAAAATCCTGAAGGGATCAAAATTTGTACTAGTTTTTGAGACATAAACAAAGGTTGTCCTAAAGATGATTTTTTATTGGCTAATATTGATATGATCATTAAATCCATGATAGGTTATTAAATTATTTCACTCATGGATTGATTTTTAGGATATAACTAGATCATAATAACACTAGAAGACCAACATAAAATAATGGTCACCACTCCATAGGGAATATTTTGTTATCAGGTAATGCTATTTGGCCTTAAGAATGCCAGAGTTACATATCAAAGGGCCATGAATATCATATTACATGATATTGTTGAAGACTATGTCGACGGCATATTAGGAAAATCCAAAACTAGGGCCAACCATCCAGTAGTGTTGCGTAAGATATTTGAAAGATTATAGGAGTACAAAGTTAGAATCAATCTAAATAAATGTGTGTTTAGTATAAATTCAAGAAAATTACTTGGATTCATCATGTCTTGTATATGTATTGAAGTCGATCTAACTAAATTCCATGCTATAATCAAGATGCTACCACTAACCAATTTAAAGCAAATTCATAGTTTGTAGGGTAAGATACAGTCAATCCGATGCTTCATCTCTTAGTTAGTAAACAAGTGACATCCATTCACACACATTTTAAAGAAGGGATTTGCATTTCATTAGGATGATCATTGCTAAATATCTTTTCAACTACTCAAAGACGATCTTGTTAATCCACTAGTTTTATTACCTCCTATGCCAAGAAATATATTCTTGTTAAACCTATCAGCTATTGACCATGCTCTGAGGGCACTCTTGGCTCAACATGATGACAATGGAAAAGATAATGTTATATACTACCTAAGTTGTACCTTAGTTACATATGAATATAAGTATGTACCTATTAAAAAAGCTTGCATAGCCATGGTCTTCACAGCTCATAAACTATGCCATTACATGTTGAGTAATAAGACCATGGTCATTTCAAAATTAGATCCACTCAAGTATCTACTATCTAAAATATATTTTCAAGATAGAATGGATAAATGGATCATGCTTCTCAGTGAGTTTGACATAGAGTATGTCAATCAAAAGGCAATCAAAAGACACGTTCTTACAGATCAACTTGCTAAAACATCTCTCATAGACACACAACCACTCACATTTTAATTTCTTGATGAATCCATAGTGATCATCATTAACACACCCCTTGAGGAACAACCGTAGAAGCTATATTTTTATGGTTCATTTACTACACATGGATCAAGGGTAGGCCTATTATTTATTACACCACAAGGGGATCTAATCCCTACATTATTCAGAATCAGCTCTCCTTATATAAACACCATGACTAAGTATTAAGCTCTTATTGTAGGAATTAGACAAGCAATGCATTGGAATATATCTCATCTCTAAAATTATGGTGATTTTTAGTTAATCATCAATCATTCCATAGATCATTTTTAGACCAAAGATGACGAGTTGGTTCCATATAAAGCCATGATCGACAATCTTAAGCAATAAATTACCAATATTTAGTTTGAGCACATACCAAGGGCTAGTAAGAGAACTATAGATTCCATGGATACTATTGGCTCTCTAATAATACAAATAGATAAAGCTAGAGAGTATCAATTCCTCATCAAGAATTTGTCAACACTATCTTATGAACCTTCAACTATTTCCATGATTTGTAATATTATTGGTCTTAATTCTATCTGGTACTTAGATCTTTAAAACTACCTTCATGACCAAGTTCTACCACCTAACCTATCTAAAAAACAAACCAAAGCCTTCATTCATCATTCCATTTATTATACTCTACTTAGATCCACCCTTTACCATCATAGTTTTGATGAAACTCTACTTCATTGTTTAGCTTTGGTAGAGTCTACACTAGCATTAAGAGAAGTTCACAATTGAGTATGTGGATCTCATTCTAGTAAGGAAATTCTATCCAAAAATCTCTTGCGCACTGGTTATTATTAACCCATAATAGATGTAGATGCCATCGAATATGTAAATAAGTGTGACATGTTAATGGTATGTTAATTTGATTCATGCCCTAGCAAAAACTCTAAAATTGATGTTGACACCATGGCCATTTTCTACATGGAAACTTGACCTCATGGAAAGATCAACCCCACTTCATCTAATGGCCATAAACATATCCTTACCACCATCGAGTATTTCATTAAGTGAGTTAAAGTTATACCCCTCACTTACATGATTGGAAAGCAAATTTCCAAATTCATTTTCAACCATCTCATTTACTACTATGATATCCCATCTGACATTATATATGATAATGGAAGATCATTCAACAATAAGGATGCAGACTAGCTATGTACTAAATATAACATCACACAATGTTTTTCTATATAATATTACCCTCAAGGTAATGGCCAAGCCAAGGCATCCAATAAAACCATTGTCAATATTCTCAAAATATTGTCAATGATAATGGTCATGATTGGCACTTGTGGGTATTCTCTTCCCTTTGGGCATACCATACCAATCATTGTACTCTCACAGGAGCCACTCCATACTCACTTGTTTATTATACTAAAGCCATCCTTCCCATTGAGGTAAAATTGATTTCACTACACATCTTTTTCAAGCATGTCCTGGATGATCATGACTATCGATTAGATCACCTACAAGAGATAGACCTACTTGATGAGAAACACATAATCATGCTCAACAATATTCAAGCATATCAAAATTGACTCAAATGACACTATAATCAACGTGTTAAGTATAGAACATTTAAGCTTGGTGATCTTGTTCTTAAAGAAAACCAAAAGAATACCATGGCTAAGAAGAAGCATAAAGGGAAATTCAAACCAACTGGATAGGGCCTTTCATCATTACTACAAATTATGGATTAGAATCATACAGGCTTGCTACACTAGACAAAGATGAACTTCCTGAGCCAATGAATATTATTCATCTCAGGTGGTACTATCTTTGAATACTAGGGCATATTGTCTTTAAGGACCATTTTATTTATGATATTTTATTACTATTCTTCTTTATACAAATACCATCCTTATTTGTCCTCTTCATTGTAACCACTTTCTGCTTCTGACCTATCAACCCAATGTGTTCTAAAGCCTAACCCATTTGACCTTAATTTTTGCCATTCATTACATAGTTTTTGTATCAAGGTATTTGATCAATTTCATCAATTGGTTCAAGTACTTCAAATAGAGATTGTACTTTGGAATAGGATGATAGAAGTTTCAATAGTTGCATCCCTCGTTTGTTATTCTTTTCTTACCATTGATCTTATTACTAATTATAACTACCTTTGGGTAAATTAGTACCATTGATCTATACCATTATGTCCTAGTTATAATAACCTATGGGAAAATTAGGGGTAGCATTAAGCCTTGATATACCAACTTGCCACTTCCTATGTCATACTATGCCTTTTTACTAATTGTGCCTATTTTTTTTGAATTGACTGCTACACTAGTCGATTTCTTCTAGTGTAAGGGCAGAACTACAATGACTTGAGCTCCTACTCTAGGAATATGTAGGTAGCACTCAATACTTGTTAAAGTTAGCTCAGTTAACCTAAGCCATGCTCTTACCATTTTTTGAGCAACCTAAGCCACACTCTCATCATTTTGTGAGCAACCTAAGCCATGCTCTTGCCATTTTGTGAGCAACCTAAGTTTGAACACTCTCATCATTTTGTGAGATTGAACCATTTAGTGTCTCATCATTCTTGATTGAATTGAGATACTTCAAAAAATTCAAAAAACATTTGAAAAATCTTTAGAAAAGAATAAAAACATTGACCACTTCTTTGCCTTAAGGATTCTAGGAACCCTTACTAAGTTACAAGCAAATCACTTGTCATTAGTTTCCCCATCCTTTTTGGGCTTTTTTCTCTCATGCACTTACCATTTTTCAAGACTATTCTTATTCTTCTATCACATCCATTTCTATTTGTTTTACTTAGTTATCATATTCTTTCCAATCCCTAGGAGAACTACATTTGGCCTGAAATTTTTTATTGGATATTACATCCATATAACTATGTAGGCAGTGTCCACTTGCCTAGTGCATATGGAGACAACTCGACCACCCCCTTACTTTTATTCTATTCCCCTATTTTTTTGTTTGTTAAGTTGTTTCTTATTTTCTAGGGGTAATGTTTGTAGGGTTTCTATTGCATTATTTATTTGTTTGTTTCTGCTTATTCTATTTGTTTGTCCACTTATTTGTTTAATTTCAACACTATTGCCTTGATTTAGTTTATGTGTGTTCATTGGGTTATTCCTTTCCCACACTTATACTTAAATCCATCCATATTCATATGTTTACATTGTCATCATGGTTTCTATCATTGGTGCATTATTTTTTATTTAGTATTGGATTATGAGAGTTAGTCCTTAGCATATTTCAGCCAAGTCCTCATGATGTTATACCATGATGCCTACTAACATGTACTATAAAAAACCTTAGGTTCAAGAAGTCTATTTAGCAATGGTGGCATCTCTTCGATGCCGACACCCTGATTCTATCCTAATCATATCTTATACAAAGTGATTAAACATGAAAGAATTTTAACCTTTATTAGTTTGAATGAGCATCTCCCTACTAGTAGGCTATTCTAATTCATCATTACCCTCTGTTTTTAGTTATCATGCTCCTCAACCACATTTATCATGTTTTTCATAATTAAGGTCCAATGATTATAACCATCTATGGGTAAATCATTGCACACCATCCTACCTATATTTCTTAATGATTATAATCACCTTTGGGCAAATCATTATGTTGTCACCACTTTACTTTTTTTACCTATACAGGGGCATGTTATTATCTTGTTTATCTATCCTAACTAAGGTAGATCCATCTTATCAATGATTATAACTACCTTTGGTAAAATCATTATGTTATCATACCACATTGCCACTATCAAGGTATAATGCTTATAACCACCTTTGGGCAAACCATTGTACACTATCCCACTTGCATTCTCAATGATTTTGACTACTTTTTCAATATCATTATGTTTTCACCCCATCATCTTTCCTTTTTTTGGTCCCCTCATGTCACTTATTTCTTTTTGAGGGACCGTTTGTTGACCTACTTATGCCAACCATTCCCTCAAGGGGGCATCATATAGTTATTTTATCATCATTGCAGTTGTAGGCATACATGACCTTTTCATTATTTGAGAAGATGTTACTATGCTTATAGCTTGCAATGCCTTCCTAAATAGGGGCAAACTATAGACACCTAAAACTGGCCACCAATAACTTCTAACTAGGGTTTTGACCAATTTCCTTAAAATGCACAATTTGGCCTAAAAACACTAAAACATACTAAATGATGTGAAATTGACATATTCAAGTGCGAATTTTTACTAGGGTATCCCTAAATGGGGCAATAAAATTTATGGGCCAACTAACTTTGATCAGATCATTTTGAGTCAAAATGCCAAATTTACACTTGGGTACTCTGGATTGCTCTTTCCTATCAAATTTTTTGCACAAGACACATGAATTTATTATTATTTATTGATAACATCCTAAATGGGATAATGATTCTAATGCATCTGATAGTGACCTTTAATTCTAATCTAATCAAATTTTTTACCAATAACAAGGCATTCTGATTAATTTGAGTAATTTGTGAATAAAATGCTTAAATCATGCTTAAGAGCTAATTAACCCAAATAAAAGCATAATTAATAATTTCATGGAAAATTGTTAAAAACTTATTTTTGAAAATGAATATTGAATATCTTCATTATCAGGTGACCTTATTTCTAGGAAGACATCCCTAGACCATAAAGGCCACAAATATAAAGATTCATGCCCTCTATGCCTCTTAATTTCCCATTCTTCCAATGTCATGATGAGGATAATTATAAATTTAATTCCAAAAATTAAATTAATCCTCAACCACACATCTCAATCTCAAGATGGATGGTTCAGGTTGATTATAGATATTCTCAAAAATCTATAAATAAAGAGGCCATGAACATCATTTCTAAGCTATTTTGGTGCAAAGTTATAATGCAAAAATATCTTCAAGGAGCCATTGCAATTAGTGTTACCATGCAAAATTGATTCCAAGCCAATCCAAGCCACAAGACAAAGGTGCCAAGGAGAGATGGAGGTAGCTAAGCTTTCATTTCCAAGGACTTCATGAGCACAAGCTGAACTAGCCACTACAACAAGCATTTTAGAGAATCTAAGGAAGGTAAAAGAGGGTTTATTTTACATTTTAGTTGTGTGTTTTATTCATGTTTTTAATTAAGCTCTCCCTCTTGTCTAGGCCTAGAGATGTTATGCTAGTTAGTGTGTTTCTTTCATTTTTTTTTTCATTTTGGAACTAACCCCATACTAACCATCCTCTCTTGAGTCAAATTCCTAGATCACAATCGAGACACTTCATGATCCTCAAATTTTTTCAATCTTACTATACCATCTTTTAGTGTGTTACTTCTTTTAAGTGTAATTCAAAAAGCTTAATCTTCTTCCTTTGTTGATTCTTGTTCAAAGTTGCCTCCATAAAAAAACTAGTACTTTGTTAACATTTTCAATGTGATTTCTCAATACTATATCAAAGAAATCAATGCTTTAAAATTTTTCTCTAACATGTTCACATAAATATATTCCTCCATCCCAACACTTGCCATCCATTTTTCATGAAATGATCATTGGTTTTTAAAAATATTACAAACATTTCTACTTGGTAACATTGAATAAATATTTGATACCACCATGCATACAAAAATGAAAAAAAATAGAGTTGAGTATGACATGTTTGACTCAATTAAATTATACTTCTCTCCTTTCATTCTCTTAAAAATAGATCGTTATCTTACCATTTGGACTCACAAAGATAACTTCAAGCACCAGTGTTTGTGGAAGTTGATACTCAAATAGAAAAAAGTTCATCTTTTCTAGCAAGACACTTCAATTTCAAATAATTTACCTTCAAATGAAGGTTATCACTCTATTGATTTGATAATTCACCTTCCAATCCATATACAAATTAAAAATTCAATTACAAAAACTTGGTGCACACCCATGTTCATCATGAAAATGACATGGACAGAGAAGTAAACCAATACAAATTTGAAAGAAAACTATAAAAATAATGCCTTATCATAAAACCTTGATAATAGTGTTTTTTGAGTGCTTATGCTTGTTAAGGTATTATGATGGAACAAAATCCTCAACTATAGGGATATGCCACTTTGTTTTTAAACTACTTATAATTTAAACTTGTATTACATCATATGATAACAACCACAAGCTAGAGATGGTCCACAAGGCATGATGGGCAAATTGTTGGCACTAGGAACTAAGGCCCAAATATCATTGGTGCTTAAACTTACTGTGGCATACTTCAAGAGATATGTGATCAAATATCAAAACTTATAATGTTGAAACATAGTCAATTCATCTTTTTTATATTACAAAATAGAAGACATAGCCATAATCAATATATGAATGCCTTTCACCTCTGCTACAGTACGATTCCAACATACAACTAGGCAATCAAAACAATGTCCAAAAGATACTTTTGAAGAGATACACATTTCAAACACTACACCCCCAACATGATAACTCAATGTAAGAAGTCAATAAAAAATGGAATCATTCCCAAATTCACTATGTAGAGAAAGTTACACACAAAAATATTGACTACATGATGCCATATGTAATAAAGTCTTCTCTAATCCACTATGTACTTTAGATGCATGAAATAATGGAAAGAAAATAAGTGTATATCCTACAATAAAATAGAAAATTAACATGTTAAAGTTTTAATGAAGTTTTGCAAGGATTAATATATGATGACATCCAATTCGGGCTTCATGAACACACCCAAGATGACAAAGTACCTATACATCATATTTGATATCAACAAGCACCTTAAATTTTCTATAGATTAAAATGTTTAGATCTATTTGAACTGATACTATTCTTAAATGAACCAAGGAAAAATATATCTTCCCATTACTTACAATAAGTATTGCCTTCCCAGTATTGTCCAACTTCATTACAGGCCCCTTAAAATCTGTCTCAAGACAAAAATAATTCCCCTTGATTGGATTTGAGGTAGTAATATCATGCATTTACTACTCACAAATATTTATCCAAAAATGTATGTTACAGGCATCCAATATCTTTAAATTAGATTTTTATTATTAATTGAAAAAAAAATCATGTCCTTATAAGTGCTCTCTATATCAGATCTTCTTCCATCTACATGTACATTTACACACACAAAGGTAGTTAGGGAATAATACAAGTAGATTGATGCAAACACAAGCATCACTTTGATAGTAGCTATATGGCAAGACTAAAAATAAATAGTTACAAACAACCCAATAGTTTAATTATGTAATATAAATTCATAAAAGAAATTAGTACATCATAGAACCTATTCTTGGGTGCTGCTATTAGGTGAGCATTAGCCTCCACATATTGTGCCATATCATCAATAGTAGCATTAATCTTATCAAGAGTGAGATGCCCTCTCATATAGTTGTTAAAAAAATTATGCATCAACAATCTCATATAATATGTTTGATAGCTAATAACTAGCTTCTAATTCTAACAACATATCTATGTCAAATTTTGTACTAATTAAAGGTAGCTAAATATGAAGTGAAAGAGAATGTATATTTTACCCATCACACTCTGATTTGTGAAATTACCTTGAAAGAGAGTCGAGTTCATTATTTCTAAGGTACCAATGTGGAGGTGGACTGTGACCTTTCTCTTCTTGTAATCAAAGATGTACAAATAAGTCTCTCTCAATGAAAATCAAGAAACAGATACAAAACTCCAATAGGGAAAGAACATTGAAGCATATGATCATTGTTTGTCACCACCTTTGCATTCCATGATAGCGGTACCCTAGAAAAAAATTATAAAGTTTTGCCTATATTTTAGCATATTCTCAACCAAATTCCTAGAGGCCAATACCCTAAGAAATGGAACTTTAAAAAACTCTATAGATTCATATATCCCCTTCTAGTTTTGACAATGCAGTATATGTGACTACCAAAACATGAAGATGGTCAAGATGTAACAAATCCCAATAATCCATTACCAAAGCATATGTAGTGTTTTCAATATTTTCCTAAGCATTTTACACAAGGATTTTTCCCATAATTCATCCCTGAAAATAGATGATTTAAAACCTCATTGCTATGACCATTTTTCCAAAAATATTATATAATTATGTAATTAACATTGTCTCTATGACCAAAAAAAGATAGATTTATCCAAATAATCCCTTGACTAAATGTAACTGTAATTAGGTAAGTTTGTGAATGCCTTTATCGAATAACACTATTGGTCATATTTATAATGGGGATTTCAAAGATTCCATATCCTCAGTTCATTCCCCTGTATGCATGCACTATTATACAAGTTATTTCCTTGGAAGCCCTTGTGCCCATATCATCACAGTTCTTCAACAAAAACATAAACACATATTCAAAAAACAAAATATAAGCGCATATTCAAACAAATAGAGATAGAATACAACCTCATTGTAAATGTTTTTTGTTACACAGTCCTATATGGATATTTTATAGAAAGTTGTGTCACTAAATTCTCTGAATACATTCAATAAAAAAATCATAAATGTAGTGATACTTTCCCAACCCCAAGTAAATAATAACCTAAATGATTGCATGAGGTCACTTACTTTGTCCATTTTCATCTTTTTTCATGCTTTTGTACATCTGCATAGAAATAAATAAGATTTATAACTTGAAACAATAATAAATAAAACCTAAGTTGGTTCATGTATAAAAGAAGGATAGGAACAGTACTCATAGGTGACTCTTTACATGGGCAATAGTCATTCCTTTCACATCCATTACACTAGTCTGGGCATTGCCCCTGCATCAATTATCATTTCAAATGGGAGAAAATCTCTTAAGATCTAAATTTATTTATTTTCTTTATATTAATCATGGCTATGATGATTGAAAACCATTTTGCATATAACAATATAAATTTCAGTCATGAATGCAAATATTATTCATTATTGTGAGGATAAATTATACTTACTTTCTTGGCCACCAAGGTGTTTAACAACATGCATAAAATAATGATGAATATCTAGAGTCCAATGAAGGTGAGGCATATTGGAACGAACATATTATCTGACTCTCCTCTCCATAGTGCTGGTGTTGGAACTCCTCACCATACCTGTTATGTTGGAGCTCCTTAGTCATGATTGAAAATATTATTTTTTATTGTGAGGAGAACTTATACTTACTTTCATGGCTTAGAAGAAACAAATATTATCTACATCTTTTAGTTACATGTTGAATAATAAATAAAATAACTAGTCAATTGCAATAAAAACACAATGGAGGGATCAATAACATCACATATTATGAATAAAATTGAATAAATAGAGTTAATTTTCATATATCAACCTAATTAACATTGTACATGTTCAAGCACAATGTTTGGAAACAAGAAAGGTAAATGCACTAATGATATATTTACTAACATGGCATAACACTAAGTAATAATGGTTGTAAAAATATGATTATAATGAACAAATAGATAATCTTTAAATAATTGTCATAAAAATTGATTGGATATTCACAGTGACAAAGATGCCAATGAAAATATATATTAAAAAACACATGAATAATTCTATACAAAATACATGTATCACCTCTACAATATTACACACCTCTTTGTAATACAATACACTTGCAGATAGAAGTTTCAAAATTTTAACCTACTACAACCTGAATCCAAATGAAAAATGTATATTTGCATTTCATTGAATTATAATACAAATTGAAATTGGCTTACCATAGAATGGTATGAAATCAATCTCTATCAATTAATAATCTGTGAAGTTCATCGTGATGCTTCTCTAATTCCTAGCATCATAAATAGAAATAAATAATTTGGGTTATTATTCAGTCATAATTGACATTAAGAGCAGTGACTATATTAAAATACAATAAATGAATCAGCCATATGCATCTCCATATATGTAAATATGGTCATGTACTGTAATATTTATGCCTAGATATACATATACATATGCCCCGATATAAATGTTTTTCTATATTATTTAAAAAATTGTCAATAAAAATTGAAATATTTTTATATATTATTTAAAAACTTGGCAAGATAAAGTATTAGGTGCAAGAAAAAAATGTCATGGAAAACATAAAATAAACTCAAGAAATCAAAATGGGAAAGAAAATACAACATACATCATGACTAATGCAAGAAGGATATTCAAAAATTTAACGGAAGGAGATTAACGATCTTTAAACAATTACCACAACAATAAATTGGATATTCATAGTGACAAAGATGCCAATGAAAATGTATATTAAAAAAAACATGAATAATTCTATACAAAAGACATGTACCTCCTCTCTACAATATTACACACCTCTCTATAATACAATACACCTCTAGATAGAAGTTTCAAATTTTTAACCTACTACAACTTGAATCCAAATGAAAATTGTATATTTACATTTCATTGCATTATAATAAAAATGGAAAGTGGATTACCATAGAATGGTATGAAATCAATCTCTATCAATTAATAACCTGTGAAGTTCATAATGATGCTTCTCCAATTCCTAGCATCATAAATACAAATATATAATTTGGGTTATCATTCAATCAAAATTGACATTAAGAGCAGTGACTATATTAAAATACAGTAAATGAATCAGACATATGCATCTTCATATATGTAAATATGGTCATGTACTGTAATGTTTATGCCCAGATATACATATACATATGCCCATATATAAATGTTTTTCTATATTATTTAAAAACTTGTCAAGAAAAAATGAAATCTTTTTCTATATTATTTAGAAACTTGGCAAGATCAAGTATTAGGTACAAGAAAGAAATGCAATGGAAAATATAAAATAAACTCAGGAAATCAAAATGGGAAAGAAAATACAACATACGTCATGAATAATGCAAGAAGGATATTAAAAAATTTAATGGAAGGAGATTGACAATCTTTAAACAATTGCCACAACAATCGATTGGATATTCACAGTGACAAAGATGCCAATGAAAATGTCTCTTAAAAAAACACATGAATAAGTCTATCCAAAAGACATGTACCACCTCTTTGCAATATTACTCACCTCTCTATAATATAATACACCTACAGATAGGAGTTTCAATTTTTTAATCTACTGCAACCTGAATCCAAATTAAAAATGTATATTTTCATTTCATTGGATTATAATACAAATGGAAAGTGTCTTACCATAGAATGGTATTAAATCAATCTCTATCAATTAATAACCTATGAAATTCATCGTGATGTTTTTCCAATTCCTAGCATTATAAATACAAATAAATAATTTGGGTTATTATTTAGTCATAATTGACAATAAGAGCAATGACTATATTAAAATACAATAAATGAATCATACATATACATATACATATATGTAAATATGGTCATGTACTATAATTTTTATGCCCAAATATACATATACATATGCCCAAATATAAATGTTTTTCTATATTATTTAAAAAGTTGTCAAGAAAAATTGAAATCTTTTTCTATATTATTAAAAAAATTGGCAAGATCAAGTATTAGGCACAAGAAACAAATGTCATATAAAACATAAAATAAAATCAATAAATCAAAATGGGAAAGAAAATACAACATACATCATGAATAATACAAGAAGGATATTCAAAAATTTAATGGAAGGAGATTGACAATCTTTAAACAATTTCCACAACAATCGATTGGATATTCACAGTGACAAAGATGCCAATGAAAATGTCTATTAAAAAAACACATGAATAAGTCTATCCAAAAGACATGTAACACCTCTCTATAATACAATAGGCTTGTAGATAGAAGTTTCAAACTTTTAACCTACTGCAACCCGAATCCAAATGAAAAATGTATATTTGCATTTCATTGCATTATAATACAAATGGAAAGTGGATTATCATAGAATGGTATGAAATCAATCTCTATCAATTAATAACCTATGAAGTTAATTGTGATGCTTCTCCAATTCCTATCATCATAAATACAAATAAATAATTTGGGTTATTATTCAGTAATAATCCACATTAAGAACAATGACTATATTAAAATACAATAAATGAATCAGCCATATGCATCTCCATATATGTAAATATGATCATGCACTATAATGTTTATGCCTAGATATACATATACATATGCCTAGATATAAATGTTTTTTTATATTATTTAAAGACTTGACAAGAAAAATTGATATCTTTTTCTATATTATTTAAAAACTTGGAAAGATCAAGTATTAGGTACAAGAATCAAATGTCATGGAAAACATAAAATAAACTTAGGAAATCAAAATGGGAAAGAAAATACAACATATATCATGAATAATTCAAGAAGGATATTCAAAACTTTAATGGAAGGAGATGCTTCTTTTAATTTGGCCACATATTGCTTCTCTTGTATTCCTATTAGATTTTGATAATTGTTAACTCTACATTGTGTTTAGAAGGTCTTGGAGCCTCTAATCTAGGTAATATCTTGTGAGATTGTAATTTATTAAGTGGTGGTAAGTGTTAACCAAGGAATGGTTGTAGATAACAGTATTTACAGTGAAGGTATTGAGTTTCCTTTATAGGTTGTATGTTGAAACTATACAGGCTTTTACATTGTGGTGGCTCCCTATACAAATGGAAATGACCAAAGAGAACTCTTATTTATGATCATGTATACATTCATATTACTGTAGAGTTATATAAGGAAATTTGGTTGATTCTTGAATGGAACTAATGATTTAATGACATTTACATGTTGATGAGGATAATTAGTAAAGGATTTGAATGTAAAAAAAAATACTATAATAATTATTCAGTCACCCAAGAAAAGTAGGCCTGGTTGTCAGGAAATTATGTGCATTCAGATTATACCCTTGTTTTACACACTACTAGATGAATCAATCCTTTCAATAAAGGATTGAAGACAATGACAAGAATTTGTTGATGTTCTTGGATAGAGAGAGTCTTGGTGATAGTATATACAAAAAGAGAATATTGAACACCTATAGGTTTGATACACATACCTTGTTGTATGAAAAGAGGTTATTGACATAGTCTAAGTATCAAGAAAAATCAAAGAACCAAAGGGGATGTTGGAATTTAATGAAGATGAGTTACAGGATATAGTAAAATGGAGGAATATTATGTTTTAACTTAGGTAGGGTTTAGAAAACATTGTGTCAGTTCTAAATGTGAAAACCTTGTCATAAAATGTATACCATGTTTTGCATAGACAACCCAAGTGAGTGCAGTGTTTAGTCAAGAGGGAGAGTGTGAGTAAGTATTTGGAGAGTATTTTTAGGATAATGGAGATGAATGAAGTTCAAACCAAACTTTTAATGGTCTAGAAAACTCCTTCAAATGCACATTGTTACCCAAACCCTTTCATAGTTAATGAGAATGTACACAGTAAAAATGAAAAAGAAGGAAAGTGATTATCTAAACATATGTGCTATTGAATCTAATGGATTATATGGATGGTAATAGGTGTAAATAGGTATTAAAAATTTGTAAATACTTTGAAAGAATCCCTAATCTCAATTGTATATAGTTTCTTCTATCACAGTCCTAAAAAGGACTCAAGAAAACTTGTGTTTCAGTTGTTACAAGCATGCAAAGAAGGATTTGAGGGTTACAACTTAATTTATACATTGAAATATATTTAGATAGACCTAATGGTTGAATTTTTACCTTTTGAACCTTTATCTAACTCTAGATAATGATTTTTACTATGCCCTCAGTGATATTTAGACTTACTCATAAAAACTTCAAAATCTATTCCCACTCAGTCTCTTCACCACCAGAAATAAGATTATGACAACCACATAACACTTCAGAATGCCATCAAAAACCTACTCGAAAGAAATAAATAAATAGGTTAGCCTTAAGGGAATCAAACATTATGTCAAGAGAAAATCTTTTAATCTTGTAAACATCAAAAAAATCTTTTAAGTGTTGTAAGTTGTAACTTATAAATGAACTAGATAGTAATTATAAAAACAACTGACTTTGATGGCCTCATACCATTATATAAATATTTTAAGTGTGGTAAGTTGCACCTTTCTGAATTTGATAGTCTCATAACATCATAAAAATATTTTAAGTGTTGTAAGTTGTACCTTTTGGTTTTTAGCTTTAAAGGGTCATGAAAATATAGCAGGGTCTATTTCATTAGCTCCAAAGTGCTAGTTTCCACAGTAGATGCTTGGTTAAATCCCAAAGAGAACACATAAACCTTTTAGTAAATTATAAGGATAATGCTACTTGTGCACATTTAACTTAGAATTTTCTCAAAAGATATAATATAAACAAGGTAAATGACATATTTGTGAATACGTATATTAAATAAAGTATGATATTGTACTACATAAAATGCATTATATATTGCTTGAAATGCTATCTATTGACTAATTTTTTGGAATTGTAGTTCACAAAATGACATTGACATTTTACCAAAATAAGAATGCATGTAATGAAATAAAGTGAAAATATCAAGTATTCATATTTATATTGACCCTATGAAAAGCATGCCTATCCACTTTTGTCCTCTTTCAACAAGGAAAAATACTAATAGATGACATAACATGCACATCATGTTGACCATTCTCATCATCACAATATCTTTTCTATTGGATTTTTGGGTTTTTTTCCTAATTAAGTGTAAGAAGGTCAATGGATTCATTATGTCCAACAAGAAAATTATCATGTGTCTCCTCATGCTCAATGTCAGTTTCTCCCAATGAGGAGTTTGAATGTTTTGCTTCCTATTACACAATACAAATTAGTTAATTGAAATATCATAATATCTATGCTTAAATAGTTTTTAATGTTATTAAAATCTATAATAAGATTACCTCATATTCATGCTCCATGATCAATTTCTCCCCTCAATCTAACATATGTTGCCAGAGGCCTTAGGAACCATGTAATAAATCATATTTTAGATCTTCCTCTGAAGCTTCATTTTGAAATCGATAAACCTACATGCAAAAGATAATATAATTTATAAGGTAAAATTTATAATAAAATACATGAAACTCACAATTTTACAATTAATTCCTAAAAAAGAAGATAAAAATAATAAAACTATTTACTTACTAAGCTGTTATGAATGTTATTGTACCCACCAGATCCCAACTTATGGGACCTAATGCTTGACAACCCAAATTGTGTTTCCTTTGTTGTGTCTTAAAGGCATCATTTACCTCCTTCTCATTTAGATGGCCTATAGCTTGGATTTTTTTACCTTCACCTTGAATTTTGCATCTTTAATAAGTTCATCCCATGTTGCTTGGTTTATGATCCAAGATAGTCGAGGATATCTTAGGTCCTTTGTTAGCTTCAGCCTTAATTTGTCTCTTTTATAATGAATATAATTCCATGTGTTTTCCATTATAACATCCTTGTTAAAACCAAGATTTCCAGACTCTCTTATGACATCTTCAAATAATTCAGCTTTCTTAGAATTGCTTTGTCTTCTCCAATCTATGTGAATGGTATTCCCAAATAGGCCTTCTACATGATGAAACAAAAATTGGAATAATTTTTATCCCATTTCATCCTTCAAGATATTTCATTCTGAAGTTAGAAAAATTGTAACCTCTTTCTTTCCCTTTATGCTCACCATAGATACTATTGTAGTCTTAGGGGTAGAAGTAGGTTCATGTATGGGTATATTAAGGGAAGTGAAATTTATTTCCTACATGTATAACATAAATATTTATTTGTTAAGAAAGTAACCAAAATCATAAAAATATTTATAAACTATGAATATACTTTCGTAAACAATGCGTACGAAACAAAAACATTAGACTAAAAATGAAAGAATAAGAATAACAATTAAATTAGTAAGATCTAAAAAATCAAAAGCTACAAATTTTTAAAATGTATGTTATTTAATAAATAATTGAATTACTTAATTAATATCAATTTATTTCATTACTGAAGATACTTTTTTTTTGTGAATGAGGCATCTTATTGTCTTTTGGAAGTATCTTGTTTGGTAAAATTCTATATGATATAGCATAAGATCTTTATATTAATCAATATACACAATATTCAAAATTTGGTACATTGGGAGATAATTTAAATAATTTAAAACCTACCTCAATATATCAGTAAAGTATGTGTTTTTAATTCCATGCATAACTTTCAAGTTCAAAAATAACATAAGTGTTGTTAATACAAACGTATTTGCATTAGGGTAAAGAGGCATCCTAGCAAGTTGAGTTAAGGGTGAATCATCAACTTCTTCAAAATGTGTGTAGAAGTCTTGTATAAATTCATTCACTCCATCCTCATTTATTTGTGAAGTGGTATCACCCATATATGTGCCTTCTTCTTCATCTTGAGAGTCACTATCATCAAGGTTATATGTCCTTTCTTCGACATTGCTATGAACTTGGACTGGATATCAATAAAAAATCATTTGAAATAATTAAAAGTAGGGAAATATATAAATTATATGCTCATTAATTATAAGTATATTTGAGTTTTAGGTACAATATATGTATTCTATATAAACTCCACACTTCAATCTATGGATTCCAACAAGTCAGAACTTCTTTAATTTTCTTTTTTTGCACTTTTCACAAGTGCAATATATCATTTAATTAAAGTATCTACTCAATATCTACTAAATCATAGGTTATTATTTTCATTACAAGGAAATTTAATGAAACCTTAGTCTATCTCTCTCATTATTTCTAGCATTATAAAAAAATATAAATATTATAAAATGTCAATCTCCAATGAGAATCACTTCGTTAAGGAAATACTAGAGGTGCCAAAAAAGAAAATTTCCTGATTGTCCATTTTTTAGAAGTGGGGTTAAGAAGATAATAGAGTCCTATAAAAAAAATGTAACAGTTAATTAGATAGTACCTTTCAAAAATAAAAGAAAACAAGTTCAAAATATTACTTTTATTGAATTTTATTTAAACTCAAAATACCTGTTATAAAAAATCCAATAATTAAAATCATTGCATTGAAATAAATGTCTATTAAATGACATTTATGATCAAGAGTGCCACTGAACATATAAGAAAGTTAAAAATAAGAAACAATCATTAATTAAATGTTTAAAATTATTGGGTTGTAATGATAAAGGGGACAATGTTACTTTCAAGTTCTAGATTTTTCTCTACCTAGTTTTGGATGGACACTATCTATCATAATGATTAATGTTTACTCTATAATATTTGAACTTATTCAATCTCAATTTCACGTTCCAAAGGGATCACAAGAATAGGGGTGTTGTAGCTTGTTCAATTTGGTTCACTTTGTTTAGCATTTTCAAAATAAGAAACACAAGGCCAAATGATTTAAACTCCAACCTTTGAGCAATATCTAAATTCAATAAAAAGATTTTGTTTATAACTCATTATCTCCATCACTTCTAGTAAGTTTCTTAATAATAGCAACAAGTTCTATGCCAAAAATGAAAGTTGCGCCACCTACATTTCAATAAAAAAAAGTTAATGACATATCTTCTAACACTTTGGAGGTATTTGGCATACACTCCAACATCTAAATTTATGCGGTAAAGAAAATAATAACATTGTAACTTGTAATTTTAGGTCCCAATGACCTAATAAGGTCATCCATGGAATATAATTTAGTTTCCTTTTTTCTTATTATAAATAAAAATTATTTAATCACCACATTGTTGGTCCTAAAGCTTTCATGAAAGAGACAACTCCTTTGGAGTCCTTTTAGCACTGATAGTTAGTTATTGTAACTTGTAGTTTTGAGCCCCATTGACATACTTCGGTCATTTATGGACATTATTATTATTATTATTTATTTTTTATTTTATGTATTAGAAATGAGATGACAAAAAAATCTTACAAACATCAATTTTAAAATTTACCCTACTTGGGATGCATTTGCTAAGATAATTTGAGTATTGTACAAAATAGGTTGCATATATTGTGACATAGGCAATCAAGGCCTTTGAAATGTTTAGGTAGTATAAGAATCATAGGTTTAAAGTTTCTAATATAGTGTCATTTATTAGGTATAAATAATGGATTATTTTGCACAAGAACAACCAATATACTTACATATATCTTTGTATACATAAATGACTAAAATTTCCCAGTCACGTCATACTCCATCCTATTTCTTACTAGATTCCTCTCCTTGCAGGCATCCTCCACCAATATAGGGTATCAAAAAATAGCACATATATGAATTACACTGAAGTGAATCCATGGCCCATAACTTTAAAGAAGATCCCTATTGTTACAAGAGCTTTCATATCTCAAACCTTTGCCTGGGTAATATAAGCACATGGAGCAAGATGGTTAAATTCTATAAAAGAATTCACAAAGTTGAAATGTTAAGTATAGTAACATAAATAAAATAAGAGGTCCAACACATGATGAGCACATAAACCACATAAAAGTGATAATTATTTCCTCCCTGCTTAGCCAAAAATTATCCCTAATTTTTATTGTAGGATAGGAATGTCTACTCAAATAACTAGATTGGCAGATCCATTCAACTTGTAAAGGTAAAATTCCTTTTATTATATCCAGATATGTCATAATCAGAGTATTTTATAGAGTCCTTTACCTGATCTCATGTAATATGTCTTTTGAAGGAGGTAGCTGTAGTTTATAATGAAATTTTTGGAGATTTTATTTGAATTTGATGTATACTTTTGTTGAGTGCTCTATATAAACAATAGTTTTATCCTCATCAGTTATCTCATGTGAGGTGGAAAGAGTGGGGAGGACAATTGAGAGTTCATCTATGCAAGGGGGTTGAAACCTTAAAGACATTGAGAGGTTAGTGACTATTGTAGACATGCAATGCATATTTGATGTTATTTCTTGAATGGTTATAGATCATAAGGACCTTAAAAGGATTGATTAATATGTCTGAATGTTGCAACTTAGTCTATATGCAAGCATAATTATAAGTGAAAAGGGGTAAAAATCCTATTTTGGGTGAAGATAGTATCCCACATTTGAATGAAGGGATGGTCATAGTACCCATATGTCCTTGGTTTAGTTATAAGGAAGAATAAGGCCTAATAATGCATATAAGAAGAGATAAGGCTACTATTATTGAAGGCATATGAATCATGTTTAAGAAAAGATGAATGGTATGAGGAAGTAATGAAATATTAATGATAAGTAAAGGATAAAAACATAAAATACACCTCAAGGAATAGATTCCATACAAGGATGATAATAAATATAGGAGTCACAAGAAAGAACAACTAGTTGAAGCAGGGACAATCTAGACCAGGCCATTTTTTTCTTAAAAGAACTCTTTAAGGTGTCAAAAAAAGGTTTAATATATCCTTATGTTTAGGTTCAATCATCTTGAGAACAATCATGGTCATTGAAAACTAATGACCATAATATTTACCTGATTGGCTAACTAAAGTGTAATGTTTATGTTATGTACTATTTTATATAACAAAGTTTACAACTTGGAGCCTGATGGTAAAGGTGGTTATATTCCAACTCTTCCTAATGGTTTTTGTGCTAGTCAATAATATTCTAGTCCCTTAGAAGTGGAATTGTTTTCTAATATTAAGAACTCTCTATTGCTTGAGATATTCAAAATTAATAGATTGTGACTGCATACAAAACCTTGAATTCACATATAGAAGGTTGTATGAACTTGGATTAAGGATTATAATAGTTGTTAGGAATACTAAAGAACGTAATGGTGGAATTTAGATGATTATATAGCTTCTATAATTTATGAAACAAGCTTAAGAAGCTCTCAGGTGTCATAGACCCTGTCAAACCCTAGGTAATGAGTAAATGCATTTTTATTGAGTTTTATCTATTCAATCCTCATAGAAACTTGTGATCAGTTAGTTGATACTATTTGGGGACAATTAAAAATGATTTTGAGTTCAAAATTCCTTTGTATCCTAACTTATAAATGACTGTGTGTTTTGAGCCTATAGGTCACCATTTAAAGGGACAAAGCAATTAAAGTTTGGTCATATTGTCTTAATGTTGAGTCTCAAAATACACATGAAGGGTTGAACTAATTTGATAGTCCATGTGAACCTGATTGATAATAATTTTCAAGGAATTTAATAGTGGAAACTAGTCCATATCTTTAAAAGAAGCATGTTTAGGACTGTGTAGATAAGGAAGAGCAAATTCAGAGTTGTCTTTAGGTGTTTAGAAGTCCATATTAGGATTAAAACACATTAGAATCCTAATTTAGTGTAAATAACCTATACGTATATTGAATTAACTTGTTCCTCTAAAGTAAATCATCTTTAAGTAGTCAATTATGAGGACTATAGGTGAAGATTGACTGTATAGTCACCAATTCTTGGTAAATGCAAGCAATTAGAGTCTCATTAAGTATAAAGAGTTGTGTATAAAGGTAGAGACAGATGGGACATACCTTAGGGAACTAATAAGGAGTTTTTAAAGTGACTAAAATCTAAACAAGTGAGTTTAAGATACCCTCGATACACAGGTAGACCTGCAAGACCTAAATTTAGGTCTAGAAAAAGGAAATTGAATTTGTGAAGTTACACCTAGTCAAATTTGACCAAACTTTGGAATCTAACATATTTGGAGGTCTTATAAAGGAATAAAAAGGTTTTAGAATTTTAGAGTTTGTAAAAGTATAAAATCTAAGAGTAGGCACTTGAATTGGCCTAATTGAGGGTAAATGAGAGTTGGAGTGAACATGAAAGTGGGTATGTGCGAAGAGTTTAAATATGAAACCTTGTAGATTAAACAACGGCATAAATGGATCCTTGAATATATATTAAGTTTCATACAAGCTTTGGTAAATGTGTTAATAAAGGGGAATTAGCATCATAACAAGGCTAGTTGAGAACTAAGCAAGAAGGGAGCTTATGAGTGAAACTTGGATAATTTGAGTGCTTGGAGTGCTAAGACAAAAGGAGATCAATGTTGTCAAGTTTTAAAGAAGCCATAAAGTCCAAGGACTTGTTAAATGCATTTGACCTTCAAAAAGAGTCTTTGAAGCCTTATAGGCCAATGAAGCAAACAAGTTGTCAATGAAATTAAAGAGGTGAATGATGCCCTACATCAAATAGTATCAGAAGACAGGTAGGTAGGAAATAACTAAAGTTATTCTTTAATAGTACCATATATAAAGGTCCAACCTTAGTTTTAGTCTAGAACACACACTATAGCAAAAATTATATATTAATTTCAAACTAAAATCTGATTGACAATGATCACCTAAAGTTGACCTAAAGTTGTTCAATTTGTATAAGTTGTGCTTCCTCCCCTCCCTTTGGTAAAGGTAGTATTGCTACCAAGGCATCAAATTGAATGACAACATGCTCATAAGTTAACAAGCTAAATATCAAAATAGAATGTATTTATAAAAAAAGAGTTGTATCATAACACATTATCATCTTGACAAAAAATGACAATACTAATGCCCATCAGATACTAAGTGGAACACTACAACACAAATGGACTGAAAAGGAAAATGCAAAGTATTATGGTCTAATTTTCTCTTCTAATAACCTGTTGCTATAATAAAAAGAACATCAAAACATTAAGAAGGTTGTAATCAACACCATGTAAATAAGCACTTTAAAAATCAAGCTATTTGTTTTAGGCATTTAACTAAGAAAAAAAATATTAATGAAGATGATCACATGCCCTTTACAATAGTTAGTAAATTCATTAACATACGTGATTTATTGTAATGTTCAAGCCAAGAAAGAGAGTTATTTACCTGATAAGTTTTTATGGTTTTAAATGAATGATAAGGTTGAGTATATGTATGTGAAAGTGGTGAAATACTTTATTTGTTATTTACAATTTTTGTGTAAAAACTTCCTTTTCAAAGTTTTTACAATACACTCGGGGTCTACTTGAATGCTGAGTATAGAATCTTGAGAAATAAACCTTGTATGAACTGGGGTTCTTATTCAATCATATGAATTGGTAACTTGACTTAATAATCCCTTATGTACATATGTATTTAGTTAATTTCCTAAGGACATTTTGAGTTGAACAATAAAGTCTTGGAAGTTGGCACAATACCTCACACAGTCAACCCAAGAATTCTTGAAAGGGATAAGCAGAGTTATGGTAAAGGGGTATCTAGTGATGTAAAAAGGAAAATGGTGTTTTTATAGGGTATTTTAAGCCTCTAAAGGAATATAACCTCTTTTATAAATCTAAAACCTCAGTATGTATCTTCTGAGTAGACACAGTCTTGGTGTTATTACACAGTCAAACACATTCTTAAGAAGAAATATCAAACAAAGGTCTTAGAGTTAGTATTTATTGGTTGGAAAAGACGTATTAAAATTAGATAGGCCTAAAAAAATGTTCACATTTTTTGAAAACCATTTGAAAAAGATTGAAAACTAATCTTTACTCTCTCGAGTCATGCAAAATGCAAGAAACCATGTTTTGGGTTTGAACTTCAAATTAAAATTTTGAAAGATTTAACTAGTGGAAAGACTTAAAACTTGGTGAATATAATATTTAAAATGTCCTTCAAAGTATTTGGAGAGATTGAGTGTCAACAGATCCCTAAGAGGCCTAAAGACCTTAACAGTGAGCTAGTAGGTGTAAGAAAAGTAACTAAACAATGGAACCAAAGCATGAAACTCTTTAGATAGTTATAAGGCCATAAAGATTACTCCATGGGCATATTTTTTCTAGTGAAAACTATAGATAGATATTTATTTAAAACAATGACTTACATGGGCATCCTTCTACAAGTAATTGCTTCTACAGTAATTGCAAGTTGGGCAATAGACACCAACCCATGAAATAACAACCTCATCAACTGTATCACCATCTATAGTAGTTCTAAAAATTTAGGTGTCATCCCCTCCAAAACCAAAACTAGAATCACCTCTATAGTAATAAATTTCAATTTTTAAAAGATGTTTTTTAGTTTTGAGGCCAAAGAATTGTGAAGATAGAAGTCTCTACAAATGGGGTTAGGCTGGTTGTAACCCCATAAAGGGTGACTAGCTAATTAATTTAGACAAAGGCTTATAAAGTGGGGGAACCCCTACAGATTCATCTCACAAGTGACAATAAAGGAGAATATTTGATTAACAACTAACAGTTGGTATGCAAAAATTTGAAGAGATAGAAGTAAAATCTAGGTTTATTTTCACATGTTGATAGAGTCATCTCTGTGAGCTTGCATAAACTTTCATTAGAATTTAGAGCATTCGATAATAATGTGTACAAATTTGGAAGATCATCTATGGATAGAATTATTCTTAGATAAACAAATCAATCTCAAAATTCTTATGGTTGTAGCCTTGTAATAGGGACACAAACAAAACAAGCCAATTAGATAGACTCCTCTAACAACATGCTATTATAACTTTCCAAGCCACTAAATCAAAAAAACTAATATTCAATTATTTACATATCCTTGGCTTTATAGGAGAATATCCTTTTAGTTGACATGGAAATAATCTCTAGATTATACTATGATTGTGGGTTTTGATGTCTCCCATTTGAAGGTGGCCTCTAAATACTAGATATTCATCGAATAAAGTCATGTAATTTGACAAAGTAAAGCAAACATAACTAAGCCTCACCTATACTGTAATTTGTTGTAGAAAATTCATTATATTGAACAAATAAAATGTGAGTGTAAAGATAGACTTGTGCATTATGATTCTTCACAATGTAAATGTCACCGACTCTCTCTTGAGGCAAGAAACCTCTCTAGAAGTGTTGCAACTGTCCTCATCTAGTCACTTTAAACCCACCCTACTTTTCTTATATCATTTCTTTTTTCCTTACTTCCTATACATCATCAACTAAAATTATTCATGTAGATGACCGAGAATCATTTTCAATTTATTATAAGATTTAAGGATGTAAGTGTTGTTCCCAAAATGAGCTTCGCTCATTTTGCAAACAACCCCCTACGAAACTTGTCTGTTTCGTCTTGTCTCTCTAAGCTCGTTTTTTTTTTTTAAAAGCTTTTTCTTTGGTTCGTTTTCATCTTGGTTGGATCGAGGAGTGGTTCCCCCCCCCCTTTTTTCATCCAAGCCAAGTTTCCCCTTCCCCTTTTTGCTTTTCTTTTCTTTTTTCCCTTTCAGAGTTGGTCTTTCTTTTTCTGCAAGGGCGGCGAAAATCGCCGCCCCTGCACTTTTTCTGCAAGGGCGGCGAAAATCGCCGCCCCTGCACCCTTTTTGCAAGGGTGGCGAAAATTGCCGCCCCTGCACTTCATCATTTTCCGTGCAAGGCATTAATGGCCCTACGCGGCGGATTGTTGGGGTTAGTTTTTCAACCTTTATAAACTGATTTGGGCCTCATTTCTTCTCACTTCCTCCTCCTCCCCTCCTACCTCTTACACCTGAGCGCTCCAAGTGACTTTGCGAAGTGCCAACTCACGGATCTGACTTTGTGGCACGCGCGTTTTCCAGGTAGGGTTTGTTTTTAAGTTTTGTTTTTATTTTTGTGTGTTTTTTCCTCCTCTTCCCTGCGGCCTCGAAAGGGCAGCATTTCATTGCCGTCGTTCCACCCCTGCTTCCCTCATGCAAGGGCGGCATTTCCTTGCCGTTGTTCTGTCCTTGCTCTCTTTATGCAAGGGCGGCGATTTTTGCTGCCCCTGCTCTCTTCCTGTAAGGGCGGCGATTTTCGCCGCCCCTGCTCTCTTCCTGCAAGGGTGGCGATTTTTGCCACCCCTGCTCTCTTTCTGCAAGAGCGGCGATTTTTGCCGCCCCTGCTCTCTTCCCACAAGGGCGGCGATTTTCGCCGCCCCTACTTTTTTTTTCCTTCCTTTTTCAACTAACTCCCAGATTTTTTTCTGGGTTGTCTTTTTCAAGCTTTTTCTTCCTTATTTTTCGTCTCTTTGCCCATCTTGACCTTTTTAAGTGACCTCCTATAGCCCGTGTCACTTGAATTGCTCTCCCCATCTCTCACTCTCCTTTCGACTATGGCTGCAGCACCTTCAGCAAGCTCCTGCACGCCTGCTCCCGTTCAAACGAGATCGTCCCCCATGACGAAAGCATCTCTTTCAAAGGTGAAGAAGATGAAATATAGATACCAAGGCGTCTTCCCACTCATAGCGATCACCTCGAATGTCGATGACATTCGAGACATTGAGATCAGCCACGTAGATATGGCCGAATTCTTGGTACGAACCAAAGTGACCAATCCCAGCACTGGGATAAAGAGAATTATCGAGAGTAACATCCACCTGGTGGCCACCTTCCCAATAGCAGCTCATCATGCAGAATTTGTCCTTCAATGCGTGCACTTCTACAACAAAGAGACCAGATCAGTCTCAGACGCCAGTGGTAGCATGATCATTCGGTTGGACTCCAAATTTATCGACAAAGTCTTTTTATGTCCACCAGCCACCGAAGTGACCCAAATCGACTTTGAGAATGCGCAGAGGGAGTATGACAAAGACCCCGAGAGGGCAAAGAGGGTCATAAACCATAAGTGGTTAAAAACCCCAAGGGCCAGCCTATCCAGATGGCCGAAAAGCTTCCCCAGAAGTGACTTCATTGAAGAAGTTGGTGACTTAATCACCCTTCTCAGCAGAGTACGGGGCCTCCCGTCCTCTTCACAATTCCATGAATGGATGTATCTATTCATTAAGATCATTCTGCAAGGCAAACAGGCCATTTTCTGCAGAGAACAGATCAGCAACACTATTCATGAGCAGTTGACTAGGGTACAAACCTCCTTCAAATTCTATATGACCTCATACCTGGTCTACATAGCTGCTGCCATGCGATCTTTCCCAGGCCTAACCACAGAGGGGGATAGGAAGACCACCCCGGTCTATTCATACTATCCACAGCTGACACTTCAGGGATCGACACGTCATTTCAGGCGAGTGAATGACGCATTCTTTGCCGTATTTCTATGTCTCTTCAATCCTCAACTGGAGCAGAAGAGAATGTCAGACGAGGCTTGGACAGTAGTGAACAGTTTTGGCTGCATGTTCCTCCAGTTCGCTACATTTTCTTATCTACGGGTGGGTTTCTACCAAGGATACCCTTATATGCTCCCCAGATTCCCTTTAGACAGGTTGGTCCTAATGGAGCTTTGCCGACAACTGGCCGTCGTACACTCAAAATAGATGGAGCTTAAGAGACCTGGTTTCAGGTTTCCTATCCAGATTGGCAAATTTTCCATTGCTACATCGACTAAAGCCAAGGTTATGGAAACAGAGATGCAGATGGTTACCGTCAAATCTTTCAAAAGACGAGAAAAATTTGATTACAGAGGAGTCAGAGAGACGATTCGAAGGAAGACTCAGTTTCACAAGCCTATGATTGAGGACATCTGGGTAGATCTAAGGACAGCCGAAGAGATAAGAAAGATGGACTATTGTCGTCTCACGCTAGAGCAGATAGAGTACCTCGGGCTTGCAGAGATCCCTTCAGGGTTGATTGACGATGGGAATATAGTGAACAGCAGATATCTGACAGAGAAGGTCGCTGGTTCCCCTCTTCCTCCGATCAACTGGTCTCAAAAAGAGCTGACTTCTCTAAGGAAAAGATTCGAACCAGTATTGGCTAACACCAATAGTTGGTTGGCAGCAAATGGAATCACCCTAAAAGAGTTCATTACAGGGTCAGAGGCCGAATATCAAGCAGAGATGAAGAGAAAGGCAGAAAGCCGAACCAAAAACAAAGACGACGTCCCTTCATCTTCTAGACCTCACAAGCCTAGGATCGTCTTTGTATCCAAGAAGCCTAGGTCAGAACAAGAACCTGAGGCAGCAGCCGAAGAAACCAAAGAACAAAGTTCCGGGGTACAGGCAGCTCAACTGATGGGGTCAACAGAACTACCTTCAGAATGACCAGGTGTTGGGTCTCCAACCTCAACAGAATAAGTACGGTCGATCCAGGGCTCCTCTCCTCCTCTTCAATCTCCTTCGGTACCCACTTTTCCTATCTCTCCCATTAGCGTTCCATCTTCTGGAGCTGCTTCTCCTTCCAAGGTTGTTTTTGGTGATCCACAAGATCCTTCAGCAGGTTCACCTCACTCTTCTGCATCCATTCCAAGTTTATCATCTCCATCTTTCAACCTGCCACCAAGCCCTGTGCCTAATCCTGAATCAATAGTTGGCATAGTCTCGCCGGTCACTCCAACTATGGCTACTGTCACCACCAGTAGCGTGGAGGCCACTACCGTGACACCGGCGGAAGCGACTATTGTTACAATAGGTACTTCTCTCCCGCCGTGGATGTCTGCTTTCACACCAAAGAGAAAGAAAAGGGCCATCTCCCCAGAAGAATTTGATTTCGGCAAGATTGTGCTGGCCAAAACAAAAGCTCCCAAGAAGCCAAAGATCCTTTCCAAGTTGGTCGAGGAAAAGGGGCAGAAATTTTTGGAAATTGCCAAACCCCCACAGGACGCAACCCTTGAGGGTTTTGAAATGAGCAGTTATTCCTTTTCTCGTGTTGAACTAGGCAAGGTTACACACGAAGGTGCGAAGAGTGATCTTCAGTCAGCAATGGACATTATGGTCCAAAAATTTGACAAAGAAAAAGAGATGAAAGATTTTTATAAAGCCAAGGCTGAGCAGTTAACGGCAGTAATCAGAAGATTCACCATCCCACCTGAAGCAGCAACTCCAGAGGCCTTTTCCGTAGATGATTCAGTCATTCAGAAAGCTGAAAAGACTTATTTAAAGGGAAAAGTAATGAAGGAATATATTGACCGAATACACAATCAAGGAATATCTCTGCTATCTGAGGTTGCAGAAAGAACAGAAAAAATGAAAAGGTTGAAGGCTCAAGTAGACAGTTTTGTTTCTCTTACCTCTCAAGAGATTAATGGCTTGGAGAAAGATCTCGGAGGATGGAAGGAAATGGAAGGTCTAAAAAAGAGTACCCTGATATCTATCAGTGTTATCCCCAACAAGGATTCATATGTTGAGATCAAAGAGGCGATGATTATCAGGATCCAGGTACTCAAAGATCTAATTGATGATCTCAAAGCTTTTAAAGAAGCTAGTGATAAAAGTGACCTGAGCTTGTTGAACAAATTAGAAGAGCTACCCTGCGACTTGACCTCTAAGGATCATTAGTTCCTTCCAGCAGATCAAATGATTTAGAATTTTGAAGGGATGATCCAGAAGGATTTCAAAGGAGCGTCTTTCTCAATAACTTCAGTTGATAGCATTCTGGATGCTCAGTTGACTTTGGAAAATTTAAGATCCAGGTTAACTGGCCACTATAAGGCCACCACAGCATTAAAAGACGCATTAATCAGATCAAGGGTCGTCTCCAACAACGCAGTTGCACCGGACAACATAGGGATCCAGGGATCGATCACCATGTACGATGCTCATTTGAAGAAGTCCGGTGGCAAGAACTGACACTTTCTCTCTTTCTTCTTTTATCCTTAGGCATTTCTATTTTCTACAGAATGCATACAATTTTGTAAAATGTAATTACGAATAAAATATTTCGGAAAATATCTAAAAGTCAAAGATGAGTCATCTTTGACCAAGATATTTTGTATATTTTATTATTTTTCTGTTTTTGAGGATTTTCTCCCTATATATAGTGGAGACCTCATTTGTAAAGGATCTTGGAAAATTCAATAACAAACACTCTGCTGAAATTGAAGCAAATTTTGAGACTTTGTGCTCAAATTTGTAAATCATATTCTGTTGAATGAATGAGAAGCAGGTTATTTCAGACTTTGTATTGAGATTGTCTGTGTTATTTAGGAAATAGTTCTTATGTCTTTTTCTTGATAACATCTTGTTTATCTGATTTAATAAGCAAGTGGGTGTGTTATTATTATCTGAGGGTGCTTCTAGAGGGTAGAAGATAGACTTTGTGCTGCTTTTACCTTTGAGATTCTTTTATCTTTTGTAGTTTCAGGTGAAGACTTTGTGCTTCACTTTATTCTACGGTTATACTTGTTCTGAATCCGTGGAGAAGCTACGGAAGACTTTGTGCTTGCGTGAGCGTTCTTGTGGACTTTGTTACTACGGGTGATCTCTTGCTTTCTGTTTAAAATCATTCCTGAAAGAAGAGGAATGCTGTTAGCTTAAAGACCAAGATTTTCCCTCTTTTGTTCCTTGTACATTACCTCTGAAAGAAGAGAGGTAGATGCTGTTATACCACCCTCGTGTGTTATTTTCTGCTTAACTATATATTCAGCACGTAAATATTAATAGGGAACCTCCCCTTGATGAGAGGAGAGATTTACCTCGTCTTGATCTGGTAAAGCCACACTCCTCGTGGTGTAAATCTCCCTTATGCTGTGGCTGATATCCCCATTTTGTCATCAGTTAGTTGATGACAAAATATTCACCCAACAGTAAGAACAATTTGTTTTTATTTTTGTTTTTATTAAGGATCCTCCTATGCACACTTGTTTGATTTTAATATTTAATGCTAGTCACTATAGCTAAATTTTAATAATAAATACATTATGCATTGGAATATGAATTTTTAAAGCACACAAATATAATAGTCTAGTTGACCATTAGAAAGGAAATCTTATACAAGCCTAGTCTCACCTTCCACTTCGTTTCTTGCACACCTTACTTTGAATACATCTAACCTACATTAACTTTCCACCTCTATCAACATTTAATTTCAACGCTGAACTCTATTAACATTAAAGTAAAGCCTTTTGTCTATTGCATTCAGTACACACCCTCTACACCTCTACTTCTAATATTCTTGAAAGAGCTAATTATATTTTATTTTCCCCTTTTATTTTATTTCGATGGGTGCATAAAATATTATATTTTGATGATATGGTCTGGTATTGTAAAGTAGTATATTTTGATGTCTTAGAAATTTATTGCCTCCAATTTTTTAGATAATATTATATTATGGAGATTTGAACTTTGTATTGAAGCAAAATGAATACAACATTTTGAATATCAGTGGTCTAAATTAGAAGCCTTTTTTAATGAATATATATTGATCACTTTTTTATTAATTTAAATTAAAATATTAGATCACTCATCCATTGAGATGTTTTATAATTTTATTGTTCTAATTTATAAATTAACAATATTTATTATTAAAAAGGTTGTATACTTGATTCTTTAAGTATAAATCTTGTTAGGTTAAAATTAAAGGATAATATGTAGGTTTTATACATTTGTAACTGTCAATAGAATTATAAAACTATTAAAAATATAAGATTTGTTTCACACTTTAAAAAAATATATATAATAAAAGTTAAATTATTTATACCCATATTTACATGGATTTAAGATTTTATATTTAATATTATTTTATAATGAACACATTAAGATTAAATTTATTTCTTCTAACTAAAATATTAAATTCATTGAAATACATGGACTAAAAGGATTGTATTAAAAAATAATATATTTATACTTTATTTAATTATTTAGATGGATTTGGATTTCATGTCTAATATCATTTTATAAGGATCAAATTAATATTAAATTGGAGACTTAGGACAACTCCCACCTATAAATTGTAGACACCTAAATCTAGCCACTAATGACTTCCAATTAGGCTTTCAGCCAATTTCTACCCAAAATGCACAATCTGGCCTAAAAATACTGAAACATGCTAAATGATGTGAAAATAACATATTTAAATGCTGATTTTGGCTAGAGTATCATTGAATGGGGCAATGTAATTTATGGGCTAGCTAACTTTGATCAGATTATTTCAAGTCAAAATGCCAATTTTGTACTTGGGTGCTCTAGATTGCTCTTTCCTATCAAATATTTTGCACAAGATATGTGCCTTTGTTATTTTCTGTTGATAACATCCTAAATGGGATAATGGATCCAATGCATTTGACATTGACTTCCAATTCCAATCCACTCAAATTTTGGACCAATAACAAGGCATTCTAATTAATTTGAGTAATTTATGCACAAAGTACTTAAACATGCTTAAGAGGTAATTAATCCAAATCAAGGAATAATTAATAATTCTATCAAAACTTGTTAAATACCTATTTTTGAAAATGAATATTTGATATCTGCATCATTAGGTGACCTCATTTCTTGGGAAGACATCCTTAGGCCATAAATGACACAAATATCAGGGTTCATGCCCTCTATGCCTCATCAATGCCTTTCATACCTCTTAATTTCCCCTTCTTCTAGTTTCATGATGAGGATAATTATAAACTTAATTCAAAAAATTGATTAATCTTCAACCACACATCTGCATCTCAAGATGGATGGTTAAGATTGATTTTAAACATTCTCAAAAATCTATAAATAGAGAGGCCTTGAACATCATTTCTAAGTTATTTTGGTGAAAAGTTATAATGCAAAAATATCTTCAATAAGCCATTGTAATTAGTATTACCATGCAAAATTGACTCCAAGCCAAGCCAAGCCATAAGTGAAAGGTGCCAATGAGAGATGGAGGTAGCTAAGCTTCCATTGCCAAGGACTTCATGAGCACAAGCCGAGCAAGCCACTACAACAAGCATTTTGGAGCATCTAAGGAAGGTAAAAGAATTTTTTTTTGCATTTTAGTTGTGTGTTTTAGTCATGTTTGTTAACTAATCTCTCCCTAGTGTCTAGGCCTAGAGAGGTTACACTAGTTAGTGTGTTTTTTTCATTTTGGAACTAACACCATACTAACTATCGTCTCTTGAGTCAAATTCCTAGATCCATATAAATGACATTCCAATGTATGCAAGCAAATATTTTGGGCATACATTATGGGAAACATTTGATAAATTTGTTATATTAGAAAACAATTTTCACCAACATGGATGCACAAAAAAAAAAAAAAAAATTAAAAAATTTGTTAATTAACATCAAAGATACAAACCCAATAAAATAAGATTGGAATATTCTCATGTCAACATCATTCATAACTCTAGAAGAATAAGAAGATTTTAAAATCTCTACACATTTGTATGCAATAAATATACTGGCAATAATGTATAATAAGCAAATGTTGAAATCACTAAATATGACAATTGCTTTATGGAGATCCGAACAAAGTAGACAAACAAATACATCTAACCACAACAACACTCAACTTGAGCTAGTTGTGCTTCTATGTAAGTAATAAAAAATTATGTTAACATCCAATCTATGGGTGAAAGCAAGATTAGTTAATGGATATATTGGAGAAATTGTTGATATAATCTACTTGTACTTAGAATCAAATCCACCTTTCTTATTTATATATGCAGTTGTTGAATTCAAAAAATACTCTGCCCCCCATGGGATGCAAAGAATCTTATATATGTACCAATTTCTGCTACTACATGAGGTAATCATTGCCATATGCCTATAGAATGGATTGAACTATAACTATACACAAAGCACAAGGAATAACACTCAATAAAGTAATAATTGACATTGGAGACATTAATCACCAAGGATTAACATTTACTATTGTATCAAGAGTATGTTCAATCAATGACATGTATATCTCTCTTTCATTTACCTTTGAAAACTTTGTAAGAATGAAATAAAGTAAATATGTAATTCTTTGAAAATGAAAAGACAAAAGATTTACATAATTACCTCTTCCACATCATTCATAAGAACTCTAGTTTTGTAATTATTATTACATACAATTAAAAAAAGAGAGAGATATTTGTAACTATTGTTACATGCAATGCATTTTATAGCTTCAACACTTTCATCATTAATATAAATTATAAAAATTGATAAATATTAAAATATATATTATATAATCTAATATTTATATAATAATAAATTTTTAATGCATATAGAACTTATAATAAATATTATATAATATTTCTATAAAGGCAACCAAAGAAATTGATAACTAAATTACACGATTTAAAACCAAAAAGATTTATAAGGTAGTGAAGAACAAATAAAAACACTTAGAAAAAAACCACAAATTAAAGTACTTTATCGTTACAATAAATAAAAAATGAACTACTTTTTATCTAACCTCCAACTTTTCTTGCACCATATAAACAACTGCGAGTTATACAATTGAATTAAATCTCCTTAATGGTGGTATGATAACACACTATTTAACTAAAAATATACAAGGGTAGCTAAGTGGTGGCTAGGGGTGAAAAATGGTAAATGATATACCCTATTAAACTTTAAAAATATCTTTTAAATCCATTGTTTTAGGTAATAAAAGGTAACCCTAAGTGGTGGCTAGGGGGTGAAAAATGGTAAATGATACACCCTATTAAACTTGTAGACACCAAAATTTTGCACACTAGAGTTTCAAATGTCAAAACACCCCTAGACCCCTTTGGGACTAATTTTACCCCTAACCAAACCTAACTATGTTTAGTTAGACCTACTAACTAAACCCACCCTTTTACCCCACTTAACCTTTAACACTTAATCATCAATGGTTACCCTGACCATGGACGATCAGGTCTTTTCCCCATCTAGACAAAGATAACTTGAGTTGTGTATAAGCTAACACACCAAAATTTCATATGGATGATAAGCTAACACATAACAACCAACCAACCAAACCTCCAATAGAACCTTCTATGCCCATATCTTTTTGCCTATAAAAGGAGGGGAACAAGAGGTCAAAAAGGGATGCACTCATCCAGGTTTTTAACAATCCAAACATCCATCCATTAGGAAACCAACAATCATTAGGAGCTATCAAACTTATTTTTAGGTTCTCGCTTCAACAAGTTAGCAACTATGATAGAGACTCGAATGTCTACCAAATTCATTCTTCAATCAAAGTATCATTATACTACCAAAATTACTCTAGGATCAACCACCAACTATCAAGTAGCCAACTAAGTACATTTTCTATTCTAAGCTTTGTTTATTTGGTTTTTAACCCCTTATATATCCTGAACTAGACCTCTTTTTGAAGTATCCTTAGAATACACAATAACCATTGATGGTCACCTTGACCGTTGATGGTCACCTTGACCGTTGATGGTCACCTT
The DNA here is from genome assembly GCA_037957365.1 of Torreya grandis. NCBI lineage: Eukaryota > Viridiplantae > Streptophyta > Pinopsida > Cupressales > Taxaceae > Torreya > Torreya grandis. The sequence goes on from JARHVA010001930.1 coordinate 1,979,628, forward strand.
GACCGTTGATGGTCACCTTGACCGTTGATGGTCACCTTGACCGTTGATGGTCACCTTCAACTGTTAATAGTCACCCAACTGTTGATGGTCAGAATAATCACCGAAGGTCACCTTAAACATCAATGGTCATTCAGGTAGGAAATAACAAGTTATTTACACCTTCTTACCCTAAACCAAATTTCACTTTCTAATCCTCTACCTATTCACAGAGACCTCACCTATTTTTTAAACCCAACCTGACCTATTTAGCATTAGTATTGACCCATTATTTGATTAAATAGTCTATTTATTTATCAAACATTAATTTCTTCTTGCATTTCCTTTCAATATTTTCTATCATTTGATGAAAGTATTTCATATTTATTTATTTCAAATTAACTATTTTAAGAGTGTGGATTGATAGCCTCCTAGTAAACTCATGCTTCTTGAATTTATCTTACACTAGGCAATCGACCTTGCTACCCATATAACAACCCCTTTGTATTAGTGTTTTCTTATCTATAGGTCATTATTCCTAAGACAAAGAGGAACTCTTTACGATCATTTGGATTATGTGTGCAAAAATAAATATGTTTTTCAACCACACCTTTATTACTAGTTTCTTACTTATTATTTTAAAAAAAAAATAGATATAAATTGAGAGAAACATTTTATCACACCTGATGGGACCTAGTTGCATATATCCCCCTTTTATTCTTTATTTTATACTCATACAATGAAATCAAAATTTATTTTGGGTATAAAATTAATTGCATACATTGATTGATTGCATGTGTAGCTGGTTTAGTTAAATTAAAAGCAAAGTAATCAATCATAGCTTCACCTTTTTATCACACACCATACCAAACCACTTATCAATCAACACATCTTAACACTAGTGTAGTCATATAAAATTCAAAAATTTGTAACTTGAGTGTGAATTGTGACATCCATCTTATAGGTCCTACTCGCTTTCATGACCTTCATAGGCATCTTTTCACTGATTCCCAGTCATCTATAGCCTTTTAGACCTAATTTTCGCTGATTTAGGCTGCTCTTTCCATGACAGATCCACCCCTGAGGTCCTATCAGCTTAGGACTCTAGCACCCAACTTTGACTATAGCATTAAACCTTAGGGTGTCCCATTGTTATTGCTCTTGTCCAATCACATTTTAAGCCCAAATGACTATTTCCTTCCAATTCTTATCCCTCTTCTTGTCAGCCTTGTGAGCACATCTAACCCATGACCAATAGATCTCTATAAAAGCTTATTCAAAGTTCATTTAGAAAGAGTTGACAAATATTATAAAAGTAAGCAAGAATACAAGCAATACTACTCAAGCATATTTCCTTATTCTCTACATACAACCATCTAATATAATTTTTAACTTATTCAAATCCTTACACCAATCCCTAGTCACCTCGAAAAACACACTCTATTTAGCATTTTTCATCTTCATACACACTTTCACAAGGCACATCAAGTGAGATAACTATATATGGCTCGATCCCTCTTCAAAGTATTGGTATGTAGGTAGCATGCCCACACAAGGGGTGTGGATAGATGTTAAGTGAATCTTACACACACTAACCCCCCTTCTTTCTCAAAATTGGTCAAATCACAATGAAGTCTAGGGTTTGAAGACAAAATTATATTTACAAGGAGTCTTGTAGACATCCAACAGTCAAAATTTCATAGGCAAGGTCTCACAGACATAATGAACAAAACCCAAAAAGCTCAGGTCTCCTAGATAACATTGTCAGAAGTGGACTATAACACTAGAGCCTAGGGTGTCTTACTTTCAATGCTCATATCCAATCATAGAATGAAGACTATATTTTGATTTGTGATAGTGTCTTAGTCCTGCATAATGAATTCCAACCTCTATCTTAGTTGTATCAGTTAGTTTCCAATTAAGTCTTGTTTTCTTTCTCTTATTACTATTTTTAGAAAAGTTCAAATTATAATTAAATTATACAAAATAGTAGCATAATTAGCACATATTTATTTACTAATTTTAATATTCAAACCCATTAATTAAATTAGGAATAATACATAAATATTCCTAAAAAGGTTAAATCATTTAGTGAACCCGACTTACTTCGTTTGTGCATAAAAACCTTAGACACCCTATGGTAAATTTCCTAATGATTTTTCTTACTTTTTTTATTTTTTACCTACTTAATAAAATAAAAAATTAACATTAAATTTTAAAATTTCATAGTAATTTTAATTGGGTATAAAATTAAATGCATACATTGATTGCTTGCATGTTTAGCTCATTTAGTTAAATTAAAATCAAAGTAATCAATCGTAGCTTCACCTCTTTATCACACACCATACCAAACCACTTATCAATCAACACATCTTAACACATATGTAGTCATATAAAATTAAAAAAATTGTAACTTGAGTGTGACTTGTGAAATCCATCCTATATGTCCCTTCTATTTGCTTTCATGACTTTCATAGGCATCTTTTCACTAATTCTTAGGCATCTATAGCCTTTCAGACCTGATCCTAGCTGATCTAAACTATTTTTTCTATGATAGATCCACCATAGGTCCTATTAGCTTAGGACTATAGTGCCCAACTTGGACTATAGCACTAGATCCTAAACTGTCCCATTTACAATGCTCCTATTCAATCACATTTTGATCCCAAACAACTATTTCTTTTTGATTCTTATCCATCTTCTTGTCTACCTAATGTGAGCACATCCAACCCATGACCAATATATCTCTATAAAATATCATTCAAAGTTAATTTAGAAAGAGTTGGAAAATATTACAAAAGCAAGCAAGAATACAATCAAGACCACTCAAGCATATTTCCCTATTCTCTGCATACAACCATCCAATATTATTTATAGATTATTCAAATCCTTACACCAATCTCTAGTCACCTCAAGCACACTCAGTTTAGCATTTTTCATCTTCATACACACTATTGCACAAAACATATCAAGTGGGAGAATTATTTATAGCTTTATCCCTCTTTGAAGTATTGGTATGTAGGTAGTGTGCACATACAAGGGGTGTGGATAGACATTTAGTGAATATTACAGACACTAACTCCTCCTCTTTCTCAAAATTGGTCAAAGCATAATGGAGTCTAGGGTTTGAAGACAAAATCAACTCTACAAGGAGTTCCACAAACATCCAACAATCAAAATTTCACAAGTAGGGTTTTATAAACACAACAAACAAAACCCAAAAAGCTCAGGTCTCCTAGACAACAATGGTAGAAGTAGATTGTGGCATCAGAGCCCAAGGTGTTTTATTTTTTATGCTCATATCCAATCATAAAATGAAGACTAGATTCTAATTTATGATAGTGTCTCAGTTTTACTTAGAGCATTCCATCCTCTGTTTCAGTCATATCATTCAATTTTTAGCTAAGTCTTATTTTCTTTCCCTTATTACTATTTTTAGAAAAGTTTAAATTGTAATTAAATTATTCAAATTAGTAGCGTAATTATCACATATTTATTTACTAATTTTAATACTCAGACCCTTTAATTAAATTAAGAATAATACACAAATATTCTCAAAAAGGTTAAATCATTTAGTGAACCCGACTTATTTCTTTTGCACATAAAAACCCTAAACACCCTAGGGTAAATTTATTACTAATTTTTCTTTTTTTAAATTTTTTTCCTACTTAATAAAATAAAAAATTAAAATTAAATTTTAAAATTTCATAGTAATTTTAAAATAATTTTCTTTCAAACCCTAGTTTCCCATACTAGGTCCTAATATTTTCCCAGTAATTTTCCAATATTTTTTTGATTTTTTACTAGCTTATTTAAATCAAAAATACACTTCAAATTTTAAAGTTCAATAGTAATTTTCAAAATAAATTGTTTTTCAAATTTTAATTGTATATACTAGGTTTCATTTAATCACAATTTTTTCAATAAATTCATGATTTTTTACTAGTATATTTAACTCAAACATTTACTTTAAATCTCAAAATTTCATAATACTTTTCAAAATAATCATTTTTCAAACCCTAGTTGCATACACTAGGTCCTATTACTTTTGAGATATCACCTTACATGTTTGTGAGTTTTGTATCCTTTTTATGAAATTTTTAGTTAACTATATTTAAGAATTTACATTTCTTATATTCAATACCTTCATTTTCTAGCACTTTTCTTATTACAAATTATTACAAAAAATTCAAACAAATTTTAAATTGTTTTCCTACCTTAACAATGGCCCAATACACTGGTTTTGATGAAACTGATAAAAGGGAACTTAAATAACTCTTCACTAAACACCCTAACATGCAAGATGATATGCTTAAAATATTACAAGAAGAACAAAAAAGAGTGAACAATGGCCAATCTTCTCAAACCAGAGAGCATCCAGTTGAAAATGACACTACAGGGGCAAGTATGTCTCAACAACATCCTATAGCAGCCTAACGCTCCTCTATGCCATTAGCTACAACTAGTACATCTTTGTCTCTTGATGTGGTAGCTCTTGTGCAAGATTTAAAATCTCTTCAATCCAAGGTGCTACATATTGAGCAAGGTGACTCTAGACCTACACAAGCTTTGGATTTTTTTGTTCTACTGCATACACTATTGGCACATCACATTACTTTAACACCCTTGCAACTAGGTTTTATTCAACCTAAGCCTACCCTATATAATGACAAGGGTGATATACAGACACATTTGAGATATTTTCATGCATCATGCTTGGATTATGTACCAAATGACTGGCTACTTACCAAGTTATTTCCACAGAGCCTAAAATATTATGCTTTACAATGGTTCTATAGTCTACCAAATTAGTCATTCAATACATTCAATCCTTTAGCTAACATGTTCTTAGCTCATTTCAGCATTAACATTGGTGATAAGGTTTCCTATGCCCAAGTTACACAACATAAACAAAGGTCAAATGAGCATCTCATATATTATGTTCTTTAATATAAGACTATATTGGCTAAGATGACTAGCCCCATGGCCAATCAAGAGTTACAAGATCTCTTCAAATAGATTTTCTTATCAAATTTGCATGAATCAATTATGTTCAAAAGATTCTCTTCCTTCACTGAATTGTGTCACACACTAAAGGAAAGAGAAATCAAGTTAATTTCAATGGGCAAACTCAAGTACATGAGAACATCAAAAATAACAAATAAGAGTAATAGCAAATTCCCATACAAAGTCAAGGTCAAAGATAACAAGATTTAGAATCAATCAACATTTAATATGGTTTATGAGCCCCATTAATGAGTGGTTTTATCAACACCTCCTCAATGAAATTTTACCAGTCTACCAGTTTCTCTAGCTAGAGTTTTAAAATAACTTTTGGAATATAATATCATATCTCTCTCTCCTATTCAGGAAGTTGATCCAACAAAGCCTCTTCCATGGGGATATGATCAACATGCATTTTACAAGTTTCATAGGTCACTAGGCCATATAAAATACAAATGCATTAGGTTGAGACATAAGATATAGGATTTGATAGATGGAAATCATATTGATATTGGCACTCCAGTTGAGCTTCCTCAGGCCAAGCCAACCCAAGATAAAACATTGAAAATATTCTTTGATCCTTTTTTGCAACATTCCAAACAAGAGATAGGGGACACATTAGGGGTTCACCATGCATATCATGCACATCCCACACCAGATACATACATGACACCTTGAGTTGACACACATCCTTTGAGTAACATGATTGGTGTATACAATTCTAGAGTTCCATCTAGACCTTCCATCTCCTTCTCGGAGTAAGAGATCATCAAGGATGATTCAAATTATCATGCACTATTTATCAGAGCTTACATTCATAATCATCTTATTCATAGTGTTTTCATAGATAATGGATCCAATGTGAACATGTGCACTGTGACATTACTATAGTATCTAGGATATTTAGAGCAAGATATTACCTAGATGGACATAGTTATCAATGGATTTAGTGGGCATATAGAGAGTTCATTGGGTGAGATTATAATTTTTCTATAGGTTTGTCCAACACATGTGGCCACACCTTTTACTATAGTTCCCAATGTCAGATTTTTTTATATGTTATTTGGTCGACCATGGATTCAAAAAATTTGAGTAGTACCTTCTATAGTTCATAGATGCATGAAATTCATTCATGATAATTAGGTTATCAAAGTTGGTGGAGTTCCATATGAGTTACCACTCTCCACTTTAGAGCCATCTTCTTCTTTACAGTCACCAATTTTAGTTCAGCCACCAATTTCACTTTCTTTACCGGTTTTAGTTCTTCCTCTAGTTTAGATTCAGACATAATTGAGGCCTCCATCACCAACATAGAGAGTTCATACACTTCCATAGAGGTATCTTTTAAATAAGCCATGATTTCAAGATTCTAGATAGCTTCTAGTTACAATATTCAAACCCAAGATAGTATCATTGAGGTCTCATACCTCTACTCATAAGGCATTTATTCAAAGAGCTTCTCATACTACCATATGGGTCCCTAAGAGTCCTACAGTTGCATCCACTTCAGAAAGTTACAAGGGGACCCCACAGTTGGTTTCTACTTCATAGATTTCAAATCATTTACAACATACACAACTTTTAAAACCACCATCTTAGCTCTGCCATCGTGCTTTATGATCACGCACGATTCCTTTCCTTGAAACTAGACACCATGATAGGGAGTCTCCCATGAGACTCATTGGTTAGTATAATCTCTTCTTAGTTTTACTTGTACATAGTCATTTGATTGTACATAACTTATATCAAAAATATATAAACATTCAAATATTTCAAAATCTAAAAACATTCAAATAATTCAAAAAAAAAAAAACATTTTGATTGTATGCATTATCCATGTTTTACCTTTCTAATGCTATGCTTGTCTTATATTTTATGTTCTATGCTATTGTTTATCAATTTATATAGATCACCATGTTTCACTTGATCTTCTTTAAGTGTGTGTAGTGACATCTAACTCTTTGATTGCTTCATTCTACCCATTGAGGGGGGCATCCTACTTCTACATTTGAGACATACACTGATATATTTACCCCTTAGGGGTATCTTCTACATGACTACACCATCTAGGTTATGTCATTACTACACCACCCACTCTAGTTATCATGTTGATGTACATTATTTACTAGCTTACATAGATTACTCTATCAACACTCACTAGTATATAACACTAATGTATTTATTATCATATACCTAGTCTTGTATTCCATTTATTGCATACTTTCAATTCTTGCTTTGATGATTCAAGTGCGATTATATTTATAATATTTACATGATTTTCTTTCTTGGTTTGTATATCTAGATTGATTGCATTCCTCAGTTCCTATTTGTCTCTTGTATGTGCCTTAGGACATTTGCCAATGTCCTTTGCTTTTATGTTTTGTGTGTGCCTTAGGACATTTGCTAATGTCCTTTGCCTTTACTCTTATATGTGATTATGGATTTCATGTCAACGTTTATTATTTTTAAATGTATGTGTAGGTGGAATTTGAACATGCCTTGTATGCTTACTTTCTAGTTTGAGTGATATGTGCCCATGTCCCTTGTTTATTTGGCCCTTTGGCTACTCTTGTATGCTTCTTGCTTCTTGATTTGTGTGTTTGTTGTTTTTTATGCTTATTTATTTATTTATTTGCTTGTTTGCAATGCCATGATCCACATCATGCATTATCTTGCTTTCTTAGATGCCATGATGGACATCATGCTCTATTCCTTTATGACAACTAAAAATGAACTAGACTTCTAGTTCTAATTCAATACATTACACATGATATTACATTATTATATCTATCTAGGCATAAACTTGTTGATCTAATAATCTCTCATTGTAAACCATGCTATATCTTGAGATATCTTGTCGATTATCATTACTATATCATGTGTTTTATGGCATAACACACTTACAGGGCTATTTTTTTTGAGGTTAGTCATTATAGGGTCTTTATTCCTACCCTCAGAAGAGGGGACAATAAATAGGGGTTTTGCCATAGAGATCATAGCTCCCATTAGTTGAAAAACTAGTTTTAGAATACTCAAAACAATAATCAGAGGTCAAAACTAGGCAAAATAGACCCAAAAAATAACAATGATTCTAGAACAATTTTTAGTTTTAGTAAAAAATAACAACATTAGATATGGAAAATAACATTAGACACCAAGGTGTCCTATTTTTGGTACTCCTATCCAAATAGCAAAAAAGCTAGATTTTTTAGAAGTAGAAAAGTAGGTTCAACTATAGTTTTGCACTTTTAGATCAGTTCATAATCAGTAGTTTTTAGTACACTTTTGCTCAAAGAATCTAGATATATGGGGCATCATGCACGATATGATGGATCTCACTTCCAGTTTAGATATGACAATTGGTATAAATTATAGATCAGAATCCATGTTCTAGACACTAGTGATTGGGGGAATTGTGCGTGACACATTTATTTTATTTTATTTTTGAGTTCAACATATTACCCTGGTATTCTTAGTAGTTGTGTGCCTTAATCTATCTGCAGGTGGTTGACATCAATTTGAAGTGGCTTTCATATAAGCCAAACCTCTACATTTTAGAATGGATTTCATATAAGCCTAGTGCTCAATTTTGAAGAGGCTTTCATACAAGCCTAATCTCCATCTTTTGAAGTGGCCAAGAGTGGCCTAGTTTTCAACATACATTCAACTATCCATGACAACATTGTTAGACTATAGATCACTCATGGGATTCAAGAGTCATATCATACAACACACATTTCATACTAGTATCAGTTTATATCTTCACTTCACGGGGCAATGATGGAGTCAAAAGACTAGCTAGCCTTTGTATTCTTGAGCCATCTATTCAGAGGGATTAGATACACAGTCCAAGCATCAATTAGCATATGCATGATCACATACATTCACTTAGTAGGTGAAGAAAGAGCCAAAAGGCCAGTCTTTACATTCTTAAGCCACTCTTGAGGAATTGATCACTCAACTCCATTCACGATATTATTCTTCGTATAACATCATCCAACATTACTCAACATCATCCTGAACATCACAACAAGTTTTGTATTAGTTTACGTACCTAATGAGTTGTATTCATTCCTTTTTCTTTCTCTCTCTCTTACCCAAATTTATATGTTCTTGTTTTAGATCTAGCATTTCTAGTAAGAATTGATTTACTTTTTATTTTCTCTTGTATATTCACACTTCACAATGTGCTCTCTATAAACACACCCATTATCATAATATTTTCATGAGTTTCACCCTTGCAGGTAAGTTCATGTATGCTTTCTATTTTCCCTTTATTCTAGTATTTCAATTTATTACATCACTAGAATAAAAAGGAGGTAAATGTAGTCATATAAAATGCAAAAACTGGTAACTTAAGTGTGACTTGTGATATCCATCCCATAGTTCCCTCCTGCTTACTTTCATGACCCTCATAGGCATATTTTCACTAATTCCTAGTCATCCATAGCCTTCCAAACCTGATCCCATCTATTTCAAACTACTCTTTCAATGATAGATCCATCCACTAGGTCTTGTCAGCTCAGGACTATAGTGCCCAACTTGGATTATAGCACCAAACCCTAGGGTGTCTTATTTTTGGTGCTCCAATCCAATCACATTTCAAGCCCAAACAACTATTTCCTTCTGATTCTTATCCCTCTTCTTATCACCCTAATGCAAGCACATCCAACCCATGACCAATAGATCTTTATAACATCTCATTTAAAGTTCATTTAGAAAGGGTTGGCAAATATCACAAAAGTAGGCAAGACTACTTAAACATATTTCTCTATTCTTTGCATACAACCATCTAATACCATTTTTATCTTATTCAAATCCTTACACCAGTCCCTAGTCACCTCAAACATACTTAGTTTAATATTTTTCATCTTCATATACACTATTTCACAAAACACATCAAGTGAGAGAACTACATATGGCTTGATCCTTCTTCAGAGTATTGGTATGTAGGTAGTGTGCCCACACAAGGGGCATGGATACAGGTCCTGTGAATCTTACACACAATAACCCCCCCTCTTTCTCAAAATTGGTCAAAGCATAATAGAGTCTAGGGTTTAAAGATAAAATCATCTCTATAGGGACTTCTACGGACATCCAACAGTCAAAATTTTACAAGTAGGGTGTCACAAACATAGTGAACAAAACCCAAAAAGCTCAAGTCACTTGGAAAATAATGGCAAAAGTAGACTATATCATCAGATCCTAGAGTGTCTTATTTTTGGTGCTCCTATCTAATCATAAAATGAAGGCTAGATCTTGATTTGTGATAGTGTCTTAGTCCTAAATAGTGAATTATATCCTATGTCTCAGTCGTATCAGTTAGTTTTCAACCAAGTCTTATTTTCTTTCCCTTATTACTATTTAAAAAAAAATCAAATTACATTTAAATTATACAAATCATTAGCTTAATTATCACATATTTATTTACCGATTTTAATACTTAGACCCTTTAACTAAATTAAGAATAATACATAAATATTCTCAAAAAGGTTAAATCACTTATAAAAATTAATAAATTAATTATTGCATATTTATTTACTAATTTTACTACTTAGATCCTTTAATTAAATTAGGAATAGTACAAAAATATTCCTAAAAGGTTAAATCATATGTTAAACTCAACTTACTTCGTTTGTGCATAAAAACCCTAAAAACCCTAGGGTAAATTTTCTACTATTTTTTAAATTTTTTTACCTACATAATAAAATTAAAAATTAACATCAAATTTTAAAATTTTGTAATAATTTTAAAATAATTTTCTTTCAAACCCTAGTTGCCCATACTAGGTCCCAATATTTTTTTAGTAACTTTTCAATAATTTTTTGATTTTTTTACTAGCATATTTAACTCAAAAATTCACTTTAACTCTCAAAATTTCATAGTAATTTTAAAAATAATCATCTTTCAAACCCTAGTTACATACACTAGGTCCTATTACTTTTGAGATATCACCTTACATTTTAAAATTAGATTTCAAAAATAGATCTCACTTATTTACTATTTTTTCTTACATTTCTTGCAAATAATAAGGATACCATCATTGATCCTATTATGTACATGAATGATGAATTTTACCATATGCCAGTACAAAGCTTCATTCTTTGTATTTCATGCTTACTTTTAATAATATGGGATGATGTTAAGAAAGCTATTTTTAAACATGTTAAGATACCTTTTGCTTCACCTCGCTTGGAGCCTCTATCCCATGCTGAGTCATGTTGCATAGTCCATTTTACTCTTCCCTAGGTCACTATCCATCACAAAAGAGCCTAGTTGACACCCTTTGTCCCTTCACCACCTTGACCTATAGATTATCTTCACCCTCCTCCTGTAGCTACTACTAGTCCTATATGGAGAATAGATAATGTAGTTAGAGCTATTACTAGATATGTTGCCATGCCTCCTCCCCCTAGTTAGGAGCCCCATCACCCTTCCATTCATTCCCATCTCAAGCCCAACCCATCAACACATGCAGATCCACACAAATCATATGATATTGTTAATTAGTTGAGAAACACATGAGCTAAGATTTCCATATTAGAACTACTTCAAAAAGCTAATGTGTTCAAGGACATTTTATATTAGGCACTCACTCAGACTTTTATGCCCATTGATTCAAAGCCTTCCTATTTTACATCAGTGGTTAACATGCTAAAAACTTTAGAAGATGCTATTACCTTTGATCATGACGACATGTCATCTCAAACAATTATTGATCAAAATTTACCACTATTCATACAAGCTCATGACAAAACTAACACAATAAGAAAGTTCTAGTTGATAGTGGTTCCGAACTTAATAGATGTAAAATTACATTCTTACAAACCATGGGTGAGGACATGAAATCCATATAAAAATAATATAAGAAAATTAGAGGGTTTGATGATATACCATGATAGACATTGGACACCATTGCTTTGGATATCATGGTAGGATCCAAAACCCTCTAATACTTGTATATAGATTTCTTCTATATACTTGTACATAGTTTCTCAGCTTTCCTTGTACATAATCTTCTTATGATTAATTGTATATAGCTTCTTTTCAAATTCTTGTACATAGTCTTCATGTGATTTAGTGTACATATATCATAACATTTCAAAATATAAAAAAAATACAACATATCAAAAATATAAAAATATTCAAATATGTAAAAAATACAAACACATTCAAATAACTCAAAAACACACACAAAAAAAAAAACTTTTCAATTGTATTCATTATCCATGCTTTACATTTCTATTGCTATGCCAGACTTACAGTTGTTGTTCTATGCTATTGTTTGATGATTTATCTATATGACCATGCTTCACTTGATCTTATTTGAGTGTGTGTAGTGAAATCTAACCCTTGATTACTTCACTTTAACCATTGAGGGAGCATCCTACTTCTACATTCGAGACATACATCGATATATTTACCCATTGAGGGCATCTTATACATGACTACACCATCTAGGTTATGTCATTCCTACACTACACACTCTATTTATCATGTTGATGTACATTATTTACTAGTTTACATAGATTACTCTATCGACACTCACTAATATATAACACTCATGTATTTCTTAGCATATACCTAGTCTTCTACTTCATGTCTTTCATACTTTCACTTCTTGTTTTGATTAGTTAGATGTGATTATATCTCTATTATTTACATGCTTTCATTTATTGCTTTATGTATCAAGATTGATTACATTGCTCATTTTTTATTTGTCTCCTATATGTGCCTTAGGACATTTGCCAATGTCCTTTGCTTTTATGTTTTATGTGTGCCTTAGGATATTTTCCAATGTCCATTACTTGTACTCTTTTATGTGATTGTGGCTTTCACGCCAACCTTGCTTGTTTTCAAATGTATGTGTATGTGGCATTTGAACATCCCTTGTATGCTTGCTTTCCAGTTTGAGTGACATGTACCCATGTCCCTTGTTTGCTTGGCCCCTTGGCCACTCTTGTATGTTTCTTGCTTCCATCTTTGTGTGTTTATTGCTTATTATGCTTATTTATTCTTGATTTGTTTGCTTGTTTGCAATGTCATGATCCACATCATGCATTATCTTTCTTTCTTGGATGCCATGATTGACATCATGCTCCATCCCTCCATGACAACTAACAACTAATAACTAACTAGACTTCTAGTTCTAATTCAGTACATTGCACATGATATTACATTGTTATATCTATCTAGGCATACCCTTGTTGATCTAACAATATCTCATTATAAACCATGTTATTTCTTGAGATATATTTTCAATTATCACTGCTATATCATGTATTTTGTAGCATAACACACTTGTAGGGATATTTCTTCTAAGGGTAGTCATTGCAACATCTTTATTCAAACTCTTAGAAGAGGGGACAATAAACAAGGATTTTTTCATAGAGATTAGAGCTCCTACTAGTTGAAAAACTAGTTTTAGAACACTCAAAACTACAATCAAATGTCAAAACTAGGCAGAATAGACAAGAAAAATAGTAATAATTCCAAAATAGTTTTTAGTTTCAGCAAAGGACAATAATTCTAGACATATATAGCAACAACGAACACTAAGGTATCCTATTTTTGGTGTTCCTATCCAAATAATAAATAAGCCAAAATTTTCAAAAGCAGGTAGAAAAGTAGGTTCAACTATAGTTTTGCACTTTTAGACTAATTTAGAATCAATTGTTTTTAGTATACTTTTGCTCAAAGAATCTAGATATATGAGACATCATGTGTGACATGATGACTCTCACTTCTAGTTTTAGATACGGTATTTGGTATAACTTCTAGATTTGAATCCATGTTCCAGATACCAGTGATTGGGGGTAATGTGCACGACACATTTGTTTTCTTTTCTTTTTGAGTTCAACATATTACCTTGGTATTCTCAATAGTTGCATGCCTTACTTCATCTACAGGAGGTTGGCATCACTTTGGAGTGGCTTTCATACAATCCTAACCTCCACATTTTAGAATGGATTGTATATAAGCCTAGTGCCTAGTTTTAGAGAGGCTTTCATACAAGCCTAATCTCCATCTTTTGAAGTGGCCAAGAGTGGCCTAGTTTTCAACATAAATTTGACTATCCATGCCAACATTTTCAGACTACAGAGCACTCATGGGCTTCAAGAGCCATCTCATACAACACATATTTCATACCAGTATTAATTTATAGCTTTACTTCATGGGGCAATGATAGAGCCAAAGGACTAGCTAGCCTTTGTACTCTTATGCCACTTATTTAGAGGGATTAGACACACAGTCCAAGAATTGATTAACACATAGATGATCATATATCTTCACTTAGTGGATAATGATAGAGCCAAAGGGCCAGTCTTTGCATTCTTGAGTCACACTTAGGGAATTAAGCACTCAACTCCGTTCACAATATTACTCTTGGTATAACATCATCTAGCATTACTCAACATCATGCAACATCACTCAGCATCACAATAGGGTTTGTATTGGTTTGCATACCCGATGAGGTGTATTCATTCATTTCTCATCCTCTCTCTCTTACCTAGCTTTGTATGTTCTTATTTTAGATATAGCATATCTAGGAAGAACTGATCTAATCTTTGTTTTCTCTTGTAGATTCACACTTCACATCATGCTCTCTTTATGCACACCCAACATCACAAAATCTTCATGAGCTTCACCCTTTTTAGGTAATTTTAGGTACACTTTCTATTTTTCCTTTATCTTGGTATTTCACTTTGCTGCATCACTAAAATAAAGGGGGGGCAAATGTAGTCATATAAAATATGAAAATTGGTAACTTGAGTGTGACTTGTAACATCCATCTCATAGGTCCCTCCTACTTACTTTCATGACCCTCACAGTCATCTTTTCATTGATTCCTTGTCATCTATAGCCTTCTAGACCTAATTTTTTCTAATCCAAACTACTCTTTCTATGATAAATCCATCCCTTAGGTCTCATTAGCTCAGGACTATATCACTCGACTTGGACTTTAGCTCATTTAGTTAAATTCGAAGCAAAGTAGTCAATCGTAGATTCACCTCTTTATCACACTCCATACCAAACCACTTATCAATCAACACATCTTAACACCTGACATAATACCTAACTAGTATTTCATCACCTAAGAATAAATCTTCACCCTTTGGATATCTTACTTGGACTTCACTACCAAGAAGAGAAACCAAAACTCAACTCTCTGGTTGAGTCTAAACTCTGAAAATTAGTATATACCAGCTAAGCATTTGACACCCTTATCACTATGGTGTGTAAAGTGAGGGGGTAGGCCCTAATATCAAGCCATGTACTAACTTTCAATATATATTTTGAGAGCCTAAACTAACCCAAAACCAACCATAGACTTCTTTTATATTACCTGCTCTACAAACTAAGTCTTCACATATTCTTTCTAACTTAAGGCATAAGCCAAAAACAAGACTAAAAATAATCTTAGGACTTAACATTATTTAGTGTGTGTTTTGTCTTTTTGTCTTTTTTCTTGTCTTCTCTTTGTTTGAGTTGTAATAAATCAACCTTCCACCTTCTTACCTCCATTGTCTTGTCTAATGGGGAACCAACCTATATTCTCTCCTAGAGATCCTAACTTTTATAGGATATTCATAGACAACCCTCTTGCCTTAGAGTGGTACATTGCATCGTGAATTACTTTTGCTCCCAAACTTGCCTATAACCAACCTAACCTACCTTAAAACCAACCTAACCTTTCCCATAATCAACCAAACCTCACCTACAACCAATCCAATCTTACGTACAATCAACCTAAGCTTACCTATGACCAATCAAACCTCAATTACAACCAACAACTTTCATATCAATTACCACCCAGAATGGTTAAGATGTTAATGGCCTAGATGATCAAGTTAGAGTCATCTATTTCTGGTACCTATGACCAACCAACCCTCACCTACCATCAATCAACCCTCACCTATAACCAACCAACAACCTATCAACACCTATTTAACAATTATCATAATCAACCTCAATCTCAACCAATCTAGCTTCATCAAACCTTGGGTTACCTACCCCAACCCACTTTAAGGCAGACCTCTTTATCTCAACATCAAGGTTTGGTTTATCCTCTTTTCCATCCTACCAAAAACTATTAAACCAACTTATCAACCTTACATAACCTATCAAACCAACCCACCTTACCAACTTAACCCAATCAATCAAACCCACCCAACCTATCAACTCAACCAAACCTATCAAACCAACTAACCTCATCAAACCAATTGATTAACTCACAAACTCAAGGGCAATCCATCATTGAACCTCTTTTTTCACCCATTATTGTGCACACCAATAACCAAAGCCCTCAACATAAAAAGGTCATTAGATTTAGTTCATGGTCAACCTATAACTAAAAAAACCATAATCCAACCCTTAACCAATACACTTGTTAGCCAAATGGAACCTTCTCAACTTTATTTCCAAATCATAATCAAGGAACTATCCCACCTTTTTCAATTACCCATGTGGAACCAACCAACCTACATTTTCCACTCACGCATGTGGAACCAACCAACCTACCTCTTACACTGACCAATTTTGTGGAACCTACCATCAACCCTGCCTTACCAATCATAAACCCAAGCTTAACAACCATTAACTCTACCTCATATACCATTAACCTAACTTTACCTATCATTAACCCAACCTTACCCACCATCAAATCAATCTTACCAACTATCAACTCAAACCAAAACCAACTCATTAAATCAAACAAACCTTTCCAACCTACCCTTACCTCATCCAAGCTCCCTCCTTGGGACAATCAAACACTCTTCATAATCTAACTTTATTTTGGGCTAGTATTGTCAAACCTACCCTAACCTATCAAAATCAGTCCCAACAACATTTTCCTAGCCTTGGTGTAATAGAAGAAATACCACCTGAACCACCACCTACAAACTTGACATAGTAACCACTAATAATTAAAAAGTAAAAACCCCTTTTGGAAGGTGGATAAAGTCATCTTCACCCCTCCTAAACCCTCTTATTAACCAAGACCTCACTTTGGGATTGTTTTTCCATCTTTGACCATCTATGGAAAGAGCAAACTGGGGGGAACTTTCCTCTATAAGGCTTTGATTATCAACCCAAACCATACCTTATCAATTAACCAAACTAACCCTTAGCATTTTTGCCTCAACCTATCAACCAAATAACCATAAACTATTGGAAATTACCTTTCTCCTTCACCTAACCAAACTTATTGGATAATCAAATTCTCCCCCTACCTAGTGGAGTCACCTTCTCCACCAACCTACCTAACATTTGGAGACTACCTTTCTCAATCTTCCTAACCCAATCGACCGCCTTACCTTAACTATGAAACCATTGGAGATTACCCTTCTCCATCAACCATCCATCCAACCTAATGAATTTAGCCTTAGTTAGTTTCGGCCACTTTTTTCATGTTTTTTGCAATAGCCAACCATTTGGGAGTCACCTCCTCCCCCAACCATTGGGGATTACCCTTCTGCACCACCCAATGAACCATTGTAGATTACCCTTCTCTAGTAAACTATCACCTAACCAACCTCACCTTTTTGTCAATCCAAATATTTCTCATGTTCAATAAAGTGTCAAAAATTAATCGGGGGACATCTAATCTCTTGATTGACATCAATCATTTATGCAAATATAGATCTGGCGCATGCCTAACCCTTAATGATTTGCATTCACATCTGTTCTTTGGTTAAACCAAGTTCTTTGTCATCTTGTGTCTAACTTAATCTCATCCCTTATTTTCAATCATCTTCATCTCCTTATCTTTAATGACAACTGATTAAAAATAGAATCATGTGATTATCCATCACAAACTTACCCTAATCCTAAGCATGGATACTATGGCTCTACCCATGACATGATCCTCATGTTAATTTCTAACCTTCTTAGGATGAATTCCCATGGTTGTTGTCTCTTAAACCACCTCTTTTACCCATCATCAACCTACTTATGTTATGGCTTTGCCTCCATAAAGGAAAACCTTATGCCTATATAGATAGTCTGTGTCTAATCTAGCATCAAAACAATTTGGGATACCTAAATATCACTTGGGTCAAACATCTCTAGCATGCAAACTACTCCCTTGAAGGACAACTACCCTAAAACAATCAAAATTAATTGAACTTAAGGTAGACTACTCCTTTGAAAGATAGCTATCAAACATGAATAAATCCAAACTTAGACCACTCCCTTGAAGGATGGCTAAGTTAAATTTGTCAAAAGCAATCATTTTAAGCTTCTCACATTGATCAGTTTCCTAAACAAATCAAAATAAGAAATAATAGACCCTATATCAAAATCAAACACAAATCAATCCTAAGAAATCTATAATCAACTTTCATAATAGCATCGTTAGACTTCTTACATCAATCAGTCTACACCTAGCATATGACATGGACTTGTCTATCATGGTTCTTAGGTCACCTATAGAAGGGATAAACTATCTCCACAATAAGGTTACCCTACCAATCACCCACTAAATTTCATCCATCTCCCCTCTTGTCCTCCAAAAATCAAGGGATTTTTGAGGTTACTTGATACCATGTGATCAAACTACTTTTTGTAACCATCAAACTAACAACAAAGAAAAAGCATGATAAGGGTTTATGTTCATAATCCCACCCATCTTTCCATCATGGTATATGTTAATTAGAGAATTTATCCTCTTCCTTATACTTTCATGACCACATAGGAAGATGTGTCTTCCCCTTTATGCATCATTAAAACCAACTCGTTAAACTAACCAATCAGTGAATCTATTTGGGAGCCACCTTTTCCACCCTTTTGGAGTCACCTTATCCACCCTTTTGGAGTCACCTTCTCCACCAACCAATAAACTTAACCATAACCCATTGGAGAGCACCTTCTCCACCAAATCAAACCCAATATTTGGAGATTACCCTTCTCCTACCCAACCCAAACCAAGTGATACACCAAATTGGGGCAACCCATTTGAATGCCACCAACCAACCAACTTATCTTAACCATAACCCATTATAGAGCACTTTCTCCATCAACCCCAAACTTTAGAGATTACCTTTCTCTACAAACCTTCAACCAAACCAAACCAAACCAAGTGGTACACCAATTTGGGGAAACCCATTTGAACACCACTAACCAACCTTTAGAGAGCACCTATTCTCTACAAACCAACCATGAACCATTGGGAGAACACATCCAACCAACCAACCAACAAACCATTTGACCACGTCCACCTCAATGTTGGCCATTTTGGCCTGAGATATCACATATTTTACAATGAACTTGCCTTGGTCCCTTTTGATCGTACTAACCAACCTTTCCATCTTGAACATTTGAATTTGCACCACCTAATATACACTAGACCATTTATTTTTTCTTGGGAGCACTTCTTACGTTGGATACCCATGAAAACACTAACCATGTCTAAGAGACTTGAGAGGAATAACCTGATCAACTATGACTAATGTTGTGACATGATTACCAATCCTTCTATAACCAACCTTATTTTACCAACTATAACAACTTAGTCTATGCACAATCTTGTCTATCACACTTAATCACATTTTGTGTACATGTTTGTACTTCAAATACCCAACCACTATTATCACCAACCTTGTGAATCACCATAACTACTTATCAAACCCACACCCAATTTAATTTCACCTCATCAACTCCTAGTTTGAGGGGGAACACCTCCTCCCATACTTAGGGAAACCAACCTTTGACCCATAATCCATTTGTTTTTACAAGTTGCTGACACAAGTTGCATAACAAAAAGGGGTAAAATGTAGACACTAGAATTTTGCACACTGCAATTCTAAATATTAAAACACCCCTGGACCCCTTTGGTACCAATTTGACCCTTTAAACCCTAATCAAACCTAACCATAGTTAGTTTAACCTACTAACCAAACCCACCCTTTTACTCCAATTAACCTTCAAAACTTGACTGTCGATAGTCACCCTCACCATCAATGGTTACCTTGATCGTTGATGATCAGGTCTCTTCCCCATCCAGACAAAGACAAATCAAGTTGTGTGCAAGATAACACACTAAAATTTAATATGGATGGTAAGCTAATTCATCAAAACAACCAACCAAACCTCCTGTATAACCTTCTACCACCATCTCTCTTTGCCTATAAAAGGAGGGGAGCAGGAGGTGAAAAAGGGATTCACTCATCTATGTTTTCAACAATCCAAGCATCCATCCATCAGGAAATCAACAATCATTAGGAGCTATCAAACATTTTTGTAGGTTCTCCCTTTAACAAGTTAGAAACTATGATAGAGACCTAAACCTCTACCAAAGTAATTCTTCAATCAAATTATCACTAAACTACCAAAATTATTCCAGGATCAACCACCAACTATCAAGTAACCACCTAAGTACATTTATTATTCTAAGCTTTATTTATTTGGTTTTTACCCCTTATGCAACTTGAACTAGACCCCTTTCTGAAGAATCCTCAGAATCCACAACAACCATCGATGGTCACCTTGACCTTTGATGGTCAATGTGGTAAGAAATAATAGCAAGTTAATTCCACCTATCTACCCTCAACCAAATTCCACTTTCTGACCCTCTACATATTCATTGAGACTTTACTTATTTTATGAACCTAACCTAACTTGTTTAGCATTAGTATTGACCTGATGTTTGATTAATTATTCTATTTTATTTATCAAGCATTCATTTCTTCTTGCATTTCCTTTCTATCTTTTCTATCATTTGATGCAAGTACTTCATCTTTATTTCTTTCAACTTAACTATTTTAAGAGTGTGGGTTGACAACCTCATAATAAGATCATGCTTATCAAATCTAGCTTATATTAGGCAATACGTCTTGCTACCCATATAACAACCCCTTTGTATTAGTGCTTTCTTATCTATAGGTTATTCCTCCCTAGACAAAGAGGAGCTCTTCACGATAATCTGGATCATGTGCACACAAACAAATAGGTTTTTATACCACGCCCTTATTACTAGTTTCTTACTTATTCTTTCCTAAGAAATAGACATAAATTAAGAGAAACAAAACTTTAAAAATCTCTTCTAAATCTATTGTTTTAGGTAATAAAGGTGGTCTTAGATCTAGTACATAGTTTTGAGATACTTAGAACACTTAGTAGATGTAATACACAAAGACACTTAGGATGAGATAACAATTTAAGTTTAGGAAATTTTGAGGACTTTGGGAAAGCTATTTCATGTATATATGTATGTAATGATTGAAGTGAATGTGTAAAAATATAAATAGGGAACTATTGTAGGCAATGCTTCCATAACAAGGAAAGAATGTTGAAATAAAGAGTTAGAAGGTGAATATATATATATATATATATATATATATATATATATATATATATATATATATATATATAGAGAGAGAGAGAGAGAGAGAGAGAGAGAGAGAGAGAGGGGTTATAAGGAAGAGGATGATCTTCCCTAGACTCATATACTTCATTTCGATTATGAATTAAAATATTTGTTGTATGTTTACTTTATAGTTTATGGTTTAGTGAATTATATTTATATAACTTTCTTTAGTTATATAATGTAGTTCAAGTTTATAAATAAATGACAAATATATATTTTAGTTTATGTGGTTTCTAATGAATCATTACAAACTCTAGTGTGAGTACTTAGTTTCTTGAAAATAACATGTTTGAGGATCTAGAGTACAACTTTAGCATTGCCTTGGAAGGACCTACAATAAATGACAACTAGAAATTTCTAAATTATAAAAGGCTTTTCAAGAAACATATTCTAAATTAAATGGTAACTAATATAAATTTTTAAGTATTTGTAAGATTGTATCTCTTTTAAAAGTTAGATGACATATAAAATTTGAGAGTGTAACCCATTTTAAATTTCAATATCAATCCTTTAATTTTATAACCACTTAAACAAAAGTTCATAATTTGTTGAAATTTATTATTTATTATTGATAGTCATTAAAAGTTAAGAACTATATCCATATAAAAATAGGTTCTTGAAATTCATTACGTTACCACTAAAGATATTATTATCTATAAGTGACTTATAAATAGGTCATGAATATGATATGCATATAAGGTGTGCATTATCCATAATTAATTGAATACATCTTAGAAAATACAATAGTGTATGTCTTAACATACACTAATATAGGGATGAAAAGGGGAGAACAAGCTAATATAAGTGAAATAAAAAATAGGTGTAGACCAAACCATTTGCTTGGAAAAATGGTTATTTCAAAAACTAAGGTAACTCCATAAAAATCCAAGAGACCTTAACCAATGGAAACTAGCCAAGTGCCTTCTCCATTGAGTCTTCCTCATTTCATTGTTGACCCATGGAATCCTCACATAGTTTCATACATTTCACTAGTATTGAATGTGCAAGAGAAATCCCTTAAGGTTTCCATAAATTTAATTAGTAAACAGCCAGTAAATCAATATATATCACCAACTTCATCTCATTTAGATCATCCCAAGACCTCTTAAGACATAAATAAATAGGTCTAATCAAGTCTTGCAAGACCATAATAAATAATGTAGAGGAATATATTTCAAGATCAACCAATGAGAATTAATAATGCATCTATGGAGTTCAATAAAGATCCAAAAGACACCAGAAAAGGAGAAGATATGTAAAGCTAAAACAAGTTAAAGGTTAAGGCCAAGGTTAACAAGGTAACTATGATGATGCAAGAAAGACTTTAGATAAAATGGTTGTTAAAATTAATACCAAAAAAATAGGCTTACAAAGCAAATAATATGGAATAAAAGTTACTGATGATCATGACTCTTTCTTGTTACATGTACAAAAACCAAAAACATTGCAAGATGACATTTATGATATTGATATCTTAGGTTTTGCATACCCATGAGAGACTCACTACAATCACATAAAAAATTAGGGATAATAACACTTCTAAATAACTTGGCCATTGACCCAAATATGTTACCTAACATAGATACAATGCAAGGACTCCATAAATTTTGGGCGACTATATCCAACTCCATGGCACAATTAGAAAGGAAGAAAAATTTAATGGATGACACAATGAAAAAATTACACAAGATAATAGAAGAGAAGTGTTCTTAGTTGTTGAAGGATGTGATTGGTGATCAACAATTGAAGTTCACTTCTTTGGTGGAGAAATTAGTGGAAAGTTGGGAACAAAACAAGAATCTAAAGATTTCTTTTACATAAGTGCAAAAGTAGAAGGTTGACTTCCATTTTTCCATCCTTATTTAGGAATAATAAAATAATGTGATGGATACCATCGTCATTTAGGGAGATTATATTCAATGAGGATGGATTAGATGTAGCAACATGATGCAATGCTACAAGGACTTCAAGGAACATTTTGATCAAGAAAAGAATCCCATATTCATAGTTAGTGAGATGTAGGATGAAAAGCATGAGGATGAATTGAAAAAATCATAAAGTCACTGATAGATTGTTGGATAGAATAATGCAATATGAAATGGACATGCCCTATAATCAATTTTATAGAGTCTAAGAACCAATATTTGCATAAAAATTCAATGTACTACAAAATAATATTGAGAATAAGAAGTAGATACAAATACATAAATTGAATAAAAATAACCTTTTAAGGGCAACAAAGATATCTTTGTAGATGTAGACATATTTTCCATTGGTCCATGAAGTATTTGGATGAATAAGTGAAATTTAAGACATATCTTAGATAGATATAACCCTCCTTGAATGAACAAATAAATCAATCCATTTTTATGCCACCCAAACCTATACTAGTAATTATGAGTTGTGCAATAGGGACTGCCCCAACAGATAATAACCCCATTGACTACATGACCATACATAATAATTTTAACTATGCAAACATAATCTCTTCCACCACCAAAACCACCATCACATCCATAATAATAAATTATAATTTTTAAAAACATTTTTAATTTTTGAGTTAAATAATTATGTAGATAAAAGTTTTTACGAATAGGGCTAGGTTAGCTAAAACATTTTAAAGGGTGACCACTTTGTTATGCAAATCAATTAAAAAATCTTAATGGTTGTATGATAATACACTAATTAATAGAAAACCTGAGGGAACTTAAGAGGTTTGTACGGATTCAAAACTAGTAAATGATACACCTTTTAAAACTTTAAACAAATATTTGAAAGCCTTTGTATGACCGATAGGTTTAGGGTAGTGTTTCTTCTATGTTTTTATGTCTTGAATAATCCTAGTTGAGGCAAGTTATTTTTTAATTCTATTGTGATTAATGAAGTATTTTGAATCTCTATAGTATGAATGTAAAGTGTTTGATAGAATGCTTAAGTGTGACCATTTGGATTGTTGAACCCTACAACACAAGAGTTTAATGGTAGACTTTAACTAGTCTTCCACTCCTTTTGATTGCACTAGCCTACCTATTTTCACCTAACAATTAATGGAAAAACCAAGGTTGTAAACAAAACATTGGTGAAACTCTTTAGAGAATAAAATAGAAAGCATCCTAAGTCTTGGGATGAAAATTTGGTGTATATTGAGAATTCCTACAACATGGTAGTGCATTCTTCTACTAATAAATCTCCTTTTAAAATTTGTTTTGACTATTTACCTCCATGTACATTTGATGTTGTTTGGAGATGACATGTAAGTAAAATGGGAAAATGGATTTTAAGGTCCACAAAATTGATAAATTCATTGAGAAGATTCAACAAATTCACCTTCAAGTGAAAGAGAATGTTGAAGGAGTCTCAAGCCAAGTTAAAATCAAGACATGATTAACATAGTGTTAGGCATAATTTACTTATTAGATAAAAGGTATCCTTGTAATTGAGTTAATAAATTTTCAATGGTAAGTCTGAGAAGTTTAATCCTCTTAGGTATGGTCCATTTAAAATTCTAAAACAAGTGGAAAAGAATACTTAATTTTCCTCCTTATACAAAGATCTTTTTATTTATAAAATTTGAAAATTTATGTCTTTTTGAGCCTTTTATGGTTGAGAATCAGATGAAGGGATGTTACTACCCTCAATTAAAGACCTTACTCTAGATAGTCAGTTGGCATTGGAGGAAGATGTTTTATATAGAAGAAGGGCTACAAGAGCATTGGCTAGTTGGGTTAAAGGGTCAGCTGCCTGGAAAAGCCAAATGGCATTCTAGAGAAGATGTGGGGAAGAAATTTCCTCACTTACAATATTATTAAATATTTTAAGGAATTAAAATCCTCAAGTTTTGGAGGTATGAATCAAATGTGGATAATAATGTTCTATTCATATAAACTAGATGTTTACACTATGCCCGATTGTATGTAGTTTATGCTTGTAAGACACTATTATAAAATAGTTCATATTTAAAATATTACATCAGATATCTCTATAATGGTAGATTTAATATGGGGGTGATCCGAACATCTTCATGGTGTTGAATTCAATAAGTTTTAGCTCTTGAAATAATGGGTTTTGTTCATACATAGTGGAGTAGCCATTATTTAAGATGGAAGTTATACAACCACCTAGATGGTTTCATAATCAATGGTGTTCTAGTGGTGATTGCACAAACACCCTTGTGGTTTTGAAACAATTGGTCTACATACACTAGTGGTTTCATGACCGTATAAAATGCCTACGGTTGAATGGCTACAAACATTTCTTCTCAATAATGGTTCATTTAAGCCTCTTGGAAAACTCCAAAGATGAAAAAGAATAAATATAGTTCTTAAAAAAGCAGAGGATATCAAAAACCTTAGTAAGAAGAATTGAAGTTGGATTCACATTACAAGTTATACGTATGAGTCTTTGTTCTTGTCATCCCATTGTTTCATAATTTTATATGATTGTCAGTTATGTTGGAGTAAAAAATAAGTGTATGAAAAGTGTAAAGAATCATTGTGTACAAGTTTTGGATAGAGTGGCAATGATAATTCCATCCATCAAGGACATTTTTAGAAGTACCTTGCATATTTATTATGTTACATAGTGGAAGGGGAGTACAATTATCTCACCACTAGAGTTTTTCCCACATTGGGTTTCTCTAGGGTAAATATTGTGTTTATTGTGAGCTTTGTTTATTATTATGCTTCATGTTCATGTGAAATACACTATAAATTTCATTTATATCACATTTATATCTCTATTTTAACATGATTAATATCCTAGAACAATCATCTTCCAATCATTGTTAAGATAGGAGTTATAAGATCCATATTGGTAAATCTTAGAATGGAATATCTACCTAGTTTATATTTTAGTATGAGGATTATAATCAAGAAGTTAGAAGGAAGTGTTTCAAGATCAACAAATGGGAAGTAATATGACATTTAAGGATGTCAATCAAGATCCAAAGGACACTATAGAAGGGAAATACATAAGAAAATTAAAAAAAACAAACTAAAGGTGAAGGCCAAGGTTAAGAAAAAGGAAAGGGGATGACAAAAGAAAGACTGATGAGAAAATGTTTTTTATAATTAATAACATACAAATAAGAATGTAAAGTGAAGAGTATTGAGCAAAAGTAACTGATGAGCATGACTCTTACTTTTTCATGCACAAATTAAAGAATATCACAACATGACATTTGTGATATCGACCTCACAACTTCATGCACCCATCAAAAACTACTTACAATCAAATTCAAAATTAAGGCTAATCAAACTTCAAAAGAATTTGGCCATTGACCTAGATGAGTTACCTAACACAGCATAGGTGCAAGGACTTCATAAATTCAAGTCCGTTGTATCCAACTCTTTGGCATAATTAGAAGGGAATAAAATTGCACTAGAGGACACGATGAAAAAAATGAGCAAGATAATATAAGAGCAGTGTAATTTCTTATTCAAGGATGTGATTTGGGATAAGTTATTTTAGATAAAATGTAGTTCACTTCTTTGATGGCAAAATTAATGGAAAATTGGGAGCAAAAGAGAGAAATAAGTAAATTCATTATATAAATGCAAAAGTAGGAGGTTGACTTCTATTTTTGCATCCTTATTTTGGAAGAATACAAAAATATGATGGACACCACTACCATTCAAACATATTGGATGCAAAGACATGAAGAAATGCTTTGAGAACTCCACAAAATAAAAAGAATTGTAAAATCATCGATAAACTATGTTGGATAGAATGATGCAATATGAGATGAACATGCCTCAATCAATGATTTTGGATTATTAAGACTAATATTTGTAGAATGATTCAATGTACTGCAAAATAACATTGAGAAGAATATGACAATGAAGTAGATAAAAATGCATAAATTTGGAAAAAAGACTTGTTGGGAGCAACAAATATATCTTTAAAACTATAAACATATTTTTCTTTGGTCCATGAGGCATTTGGATGAATAAGTGGAATTTAAGACAGATCTCACATAGATAGACCCCTCGGTGAATGGTTATATAAATGAATCCTTTTTTGTGCCTCCCAAACAATTTCAATAGTAATTGTGAGTTGGGCAATATGCACCAACCCATGAAATAATAGACTTATTAACTATATCACCATTTATATTAGTTCCACAAATTCAGGCATCATCCCCTCTACCATCAAAACTAGCATCACCTCCATAGTAATAGGTTTCAATTTTGATTTAAAAAAAAAAAAAAAAGTTATGAGGCCAAAGAATTGTGAAGATAGACATCTCCACACATGGGGCTAGATTGGTTGAAACCCCAAAAAGGGTGACCATATAATGATAACATTTAATTGATTCTCCTTAATGGTGGTATTATAACACAAAATTTAGTTGAAAAGGTACAAGGGAAGCTAAGTGGTGGGTAGGGGTGAAAAAGGGTAAACTTTAAAATTCTCTTCTAAATCTAATGTTTTAGATAATAAAGTTAATCTTAGATCTAGTACATAGTTTTGAAGCACTTATAAGTCTTAGTAGAGGTAATACACACATTATCTTAGGATGAAACAACAATTTAACTTTAGGAAATTATGAGGACTTTGGGGAAGCTATTTCATGCACATATGTATGTAACGATTGAAGCAAATATCTAAGAATTAGATTAAAGATATTTATTTATATTTATAAGTTAAAAAATACAAATAAAGAATCATTGTAGGCAATGCTTCCATAACAAGGAAAAGATGTTGAAATGAAGAGTTAGAAGATGAATAATTATATATATAGAGGGTCAGGGAAAGGGGGTTACATGAAAAAGGATGATCTTCCCTAGTTTCATATATTTAATTTTAATTATAAATTAAAATATTTTTTATATGTTTACTTTATATTTTATGGTTTAGTGATATATATATATATATATATATATATATATATATATATATATATATATATATATATATAATGTATTTCAAGTTTATAAATGAATAATAAATATATTTTTTAGTTTTTGTAATTTTTAATGACTCATTACAAACTCCAATGTGAATATATAGTTTCTTCCAAATAACATGTTTTAGGTTCTATAGTACAACTTTAGCATTGCCTTGGAAGGACCTACCAAAAATGATAACCAACAATTTGTACATTATAAAAGGTTTTTCAAGAAATATATTCTAATTTAAATAACAATTGATATAAATTTCTAAGTATTTGTAAGATTATCTCTTCTAGAAGATAGATGGCATATAAAATTTGAGGGTGTATCCTCTTTTAAATTTCAATATCATTCCTTTAATTTTATCACCACTTAAACAAGAGTTCATAATTTGTTAAAATTTATTATTTATTATAGAGTCATTAAAAGTTAAGAATTATATATTCATATAAAAATATGTTCTTAGAATTTATTTAGATTAAAAAGAATTATATCCTTAGGATAACCACTAAAGATATTATTATTTGTAAGTGACTTATAAGTTATGGATATGATGTGAATGTAAGGTGAGAATTATCCATAATTAATATAATTAATTGAGTACATCTTGGAAAATATAATAGTGTATGTTCTAAAATACACCATTATAAAAATGAAAAGGGAAGAACAAGTTAAAATAAGTGCAACAAAAAAGAGGTTTAGACTGAACCATTTGCTTGGAAAAAATGTTAATTCCAAAAATTAAGGTAACTTCATAGAAATCCAAGAGCCCTTTACCAATGGAAACTAGACAACTGCCTTCTCCATTTAGTCTTCCTCCTTTCACTGTTGACCCATGGAATCCTCACATGGTTTTATATATTCCCATAGTAGTGATTATGCAAGAGAAATCCCTTAAGGTTTTCCTAAATTTAATTAGTAAACAACCAATAAATCAAAATATACCACCAACATCAGCTTGTTTTAATCATCCCAAGACTTCTTAAGACATAAATAAATAGGTCTAATAAAGCCTCAGGGGACCATAATAAATAATTTAGAGGAACATATTGCAAGATCAACCAATGAAAAGTAACAAGGCATCTATGGAGTTCAATTAAGATCCAATAGATGCTATAAAAAGAGAAGACATGCAAATTTAAAAAATAAACTAAAGGTGAAGGTCAAGGTTAACAAGGGAAATGTGATGATGCAAGAAAGACTTCAGAAAAAATGGTTGTTAAAATTAATACCACAAAAATAAGCCTACAAAGTGGAGAACAGGGAACATAAGTAACCGAGGAGCATGACTCTTTCTTGTTACATGTACAAAAACTAAAAACATTGTAGATAATGTTTATGATATCGATCTTGCAGGTTGTGCATACCCATGAGAGACTATTTGCAATCATATACAATATTAGGGATAACCACACTTATAAAGAACTTGGCCATTGACCCAAATATGTTACCTAGCATAGCTTTGATGCAAGGATTCCATAAATTCAGGCTCATTATATCCCATTCCATGACACAACTAGAAAGGAAGGAAAATTTAATGGATGACAATGAAAAAAGTGCACAAGATAATAGAAGAGAAGTGTCCTTAGTTGTTAAATGATGTGATTGGTGATTAGTAATTATAGTTCACTTCTCTAATGGAGAAATTAGTTGAAATTTGGGAGCAAAACAAGAATCTAAAGATCTATTTTACATAAGTGTAAAAGTAGAAGGTTGAATTTTAGTTTCTCATCCTTATTTATGAAAAATACAAAAATATGATGGATACCATTGTCATTTAGGGAGATTATATTGAAATGAGGATGGATTGGATGTAGCGACATGATGCAATGCTATGAGGACGACAAGGAATATTTTGGTCAAGAAAATAATCTCATATTCATAGGTAGTGAGATGAAGGATGAGAAGCATGAGAATGAATTGAAAAATCATAAAATCACTTATAGATTGTGTTGGATAGAATGTTGCAACATGAGATGGACATGGCCCATAATCAATTTTTTGGAGTCTAAGCACCAAGATTTGCATAACAATTCAATGTACTGTAAAATAATATTGAGAATAAAAAGTAGATACAAATACATAAATTGAAGATAAATGACCTATTAAAGGTAACAAAAATATCTTTGTAGCTATATACATATTTTCCATTGGTCCACGAAGCATTTGGATGAATAAGTGAAATTTAAGACATATCTCAGAGAGATATAACCCTTGTTGAATGACCAAATAAATCAATCCAATTTTGTGCCACCTAAACATCTTCACTAATAATTACGAGTTATGCAATAGGATCTGACCCAATAGATAGCAACCCCATCAACTACATCACTATCTATAATAATTCTAACTATGCAGGCATAATCTCTTCCACCACCAAAACCACCATCACATCTACAATAATAAATTATAATTTTGAAAAATGTTTTTAATTTTTGGGCTAAAGAATTATGAAGACAGAAGATTTCTTGAACAGGCCTAGGTTAGCTAAAACCTTGTAAAGGGTGACCACTTAGTTATGCAACTCAATTAAAAAATATTAATGCTTTTATGATAATACACTACTTATTTGAAACCTCAAGGGGAGTTAAGAGGTGTGTAGGGATTGAAAGTTAGTAAATGTCACATCCTTTAAAAATTTTAAACAAATCTTTGAAAGCTTTTGTTTTGGACAAGAAGGGTTGTCTTAGATCCATTACAAAGTTTTGAAGCACCCCAAAGTCTCAAACTAGAGGTAATCAACATAGTATTTTGAGACGAGATGATAATTTAAGTCTAAAAGATAGTTTATAAGGGTTTTGAAAAAATTATTTATTAAATATATGTATATAACAACTTAAATAAATATATAATAATTAGATTAAATATATTTATGTATAAATTGAAAATATAAAAATAGGGAATTAGTATATAAGATGCTTCTGTAACAAAGAACAAAAGTTGAAATGAATTAGTATATAAGATGCTTCCGTAACAAAGAACAAAAGTTGAAATGAAGTGTAAAAAGGTGAATAATCATATGTAATTATATATATATTTGTAAGGCTTGCATGGAAGAGGATGATAATCCATAACACTCTTTTTGTTTTCTAATAAATCATTGTGATTTCATATATATATATATATATATATATATATATATATATATATATATATAAAATTCAATTCATAGTAAAATAACAAATATATTGTTTAATTTTTGTACTCTTTTTATTTTCTAATAAATCATTGTGATTTCTAATTTAAAATTTTAATTTCTTCCACATAATGTGTTTTAGATTTTAGATTACAACTTTAGCACTATCATGAAAATACTTACCACAAAAGGCAACTGATTTCTGCATTATAAAAGTATTTTAAAAAAAAACATTCTAATTTAAATAACAATCCATATAAATTTATAAATATTTTGTTAGATTATATTTCTTCTTTTTTAAATTTAAATATCATTACTTTAATTTTAATACCATTTAAAAATGTGTTCATAATTTGCTGAAGAACCTTTATTTACTCTGAAAGTTATTAAAAATTAGAAACTATATCCATATAAAAATATGTTCTTAAAAGACATTTAAACTTAAAATAATCATATCTTTATATCTATAAAAATAGAATAACAATAAACCTGGTCATATGAACATTAATATAAATATTATATTATTCAATTTTATAATTGAAAGAAATTCAAAAAAAATAGAATGACAATAAACTTGATCATATGAACACTAATATAAATATTATATCATTCAATCTTATAGTTGAAAGAAATTTTGCTCTTACTCTTGAAAGTCATTTAAAAAAATAGAAACTATATCCATACTAAGAAAGTTATTTTAAAAGATAGAAACTATATCCATATATACTCTTGAAAGACATTTAGACTTAAAAAAACATATTTTTAAACATATAAACGTAGCATGACAATAAACCTGGTCATATAAATATTATATGATTCAATCTTATGGTAGAAAGAAATCCCAAATGAGAAGTCCTCTGATATAATAAGCATAAGAGCAGGAATAAATGTTGCTCTTACCCAATGCATCAGTGCGTTTAGGGGCCAAAATCCTGGAGCTGAATGCTACTATCAATGAGAGGCATATACGCTCCACGATAGGCATCCAAATGATTGGACAAAGCCGATTTATCAACTCCCTCGCGGCGACAAGATTTGCAGACAAAGTAAAACACGCTCTGTGTCAACAGCCATATCAAATTAAAAACACACTGCAACACCACTATCACCATTCCCTTCAAACTCACCACCTGGTGCGGCTCCCCTGCATACATTTGATAACTGAGAACGCCTCCAATTACACCCATAACTAGCCCATACAAAATATTGAGCGTCAAGGCCGTGTCACGCTTTCCTTTAATGAGATCTCTGCTCTTCTTCATGGCGCCCAATCCGTAGCTCTCCTCCACAACAGACACCACGCAGGCAACCTGCCATACGATGTTGATGTAAACGTGGATGGACAAACCCACGATGGCAATAACAAGAATCCCAAGGAAAAGTGTCCCAGGCTTCAATCTAAGGACTCCACCGATCAACACCCAGAAAACCAGGGCACACACGAAGACCACGTAATATAAAATAATAATGATGAAAAACCAGAGAAACGTTACCATGAGGCGCTTCCACACCCTGGGCACAACGCTCATGATCTTGGCGTAAGACAATTCCTTGGATGTGTAAATCGATGCCACCATGTACACCACTGCAGACGTAGATAGCAGCGAGAAGGCTACAGCAAATATTATGTAGGCCACCGTTAACAGCGAAAGGTTCCCAAATTCCATGTACAAGGCGTGGTGGGTCTTTTGTTCAGAAGGGGTACCCAGCTCCATGCCCAATGATAGTTTGTTTATGATGATTTTATTGACGAGAGGCTGCGAGATTATATTGTATCCCAGGATTACGAAGGAAAGAGGCAACAGCAGAGTGAGAGTGATGGCTACTACTAGTTTTGCCGCAGAGCGCAGGATTTTGAAGGCCTCTCCCACAATTCCAAAGGCGTCCAGAAACTGCAATTCTTCCATTTCTCTCTCCATTGTCGGTTGCCTATTGTTTTCTCAGCAAATTTGCTTAGCAGATTTGGCAGGCCTTTGTGTGAGTTAGTCTATATAGAGAGAGAGAGATAGAACGCAGGTACGCCTGGAGAAGGTAATAAGCGGGACTTAGTCCATAAGCAATAGTACTGTTAGTGTTGACGGGGTCGGGCCACTGACGAGGTCGGAGCATTCGTCACACCTGGCAGCTGCTTGTTTATTTAATTGCAATTAAAATCCAATTTTTGAGGGGGTCAAATATGGAAACCTCTTTTTCTAATTTAGCTTTTACCTGAGGTGAAAGACTTAAATTTAAAATTTAAGTAGAGGGAGGTTGGGTGATTGGTATATATTTTTTTAATACTTCTTATTAGTTTCAAAAGGTAAACTAGAGGAATTATTTTGTTTTAGTTCATTAATTTTTTTTTTTAAAGATCAATCTGAATTTAGTGGTTTTTGTTTATAGAAAAATTTGTAGTTTTGTAATAGATAAGTTATGTATTTTTAATAAAAATTATGAAAAAAAGTATTTATTTATATTGTGATTAGTTAAAATTATTTGTATTTTATTTAGAGGTAGAGTAGTGGCATTATCAATAGTAGTTTCACATATGTAAAACGTAATGGTTAGTAAATCTGTGTGAATATTTGTTGGAAGATACAATATTTTGTAAAACTATTTTAGGGATTAAATGACATAATGGCTTGTTGTATTGCATATAGAGAATATTTAACTATCATTTGTTTTGCAAAAAAGAATTAAATGCATATTTCGTTTAAAAAGTCCCTGAAATATCGGTCCTGCATATTTACAATAACTCATACAAAAAATGATTTAATGCATTTGTCCAATCTAAACAATTATATTCACTCTGCATTGTAAATCACTAAAGTCAGGGTTAAATTTGACCATTACTTTTACTCATCAAAAGAAAAAATTGTGACAATTTTTAAACTAATGTCATCTTGTATATGATATTCATTTCTCATTTTTAACTTTCATAATTTTCATAGAGATACAAAAATATATATTTGTATATAATAGAAACCCAAAATCTTACAACATTTAATTCATTTATTCATGAAACTTTAAATATTAATTATAAATACATAAAAATAATTTTCAATGAAATTTTAAATTGACAACATGAATAATAAAAAGGTATAAACTATTGAAAAAATAAATAATAATAATAAAAAAATGTGAACCATTGTGAACAGTATAATATAAAAGTGACATGATTTAAATACATGAAAGATATAATATTAATGAAAACATATTAGAATCCAAATAAAAGTTAAATCAATTCACATTAAAATTTGAAAAGTATGACTAATATTTACAACTACATTATTAACGATCCATCCCTCGACATTCTCATGACGGGGATCAAGAATAAATCCTTACACAACCCACTCAAGGTCCACAACCACCTAGAGAATAAACAATAATGTAAAAGAGAATTAATTAATTCTGAACCAAGTGAGAGAAAGAGTAGCCTCCTAAATACCAACGCAGGTTTGCGCAGAGCTTCTACACAACCATCAGAATAGACATAAATGAGTTGTGAAAAAAGGTATTATGCATTGGGAACCTCAGAATGAAACGTTATAATAATTCACCTTAAAAATCTAAATCAGATCTCTCTATTTCCATAATAAAATAACACAAAGCGTTGTAGAATAACGGAGAAAAAGCAAATTTAGAAAAAATACTCGTCTGGTATAATAAGCTCCATGAAAATAAGTACAACTTGCCAAGGTAAGAGATTGGATTTTATATTAGATAATTTATTCTATTCTTAACAGCCACCATCACAAATTAAATTATCACAAAGGAATTTCTCAATATAATATGAGTAATTATCACAGAATGCAAACGAAAAAAAATCCATTCACCTTCAACCATTAAGGATGATTATATCTAATTTCACAATTCATAGATTGCATTCAAATTATGACATATTCGACTCCAAGGACATATTCAACTCCAAGGGTTTACTCCAAAATGAGGATGAGAATATACAAGGAAAACAAACAAACGCCAATCTAATCCTCAAAATAATTAGAAGGCATGATAAAATTCTCAAAAGCATTCATGGATTGCAGGAGTTTAATTCCCAGAATGTGTGTTCGGTGTTTGAGTATGGGAAGAAAACTACTTGCCTTGGAAAAGAAGGCCAAATTCAATCTTGCTCCCAAAAGATCTTGCTGCACCATTTATGGTCTGGAAGAACCTGGTATGACACCTTTCTGTTGCGTCGTCCTGTCTCCCTTCCTTCTCCAAGCATGGAGCAATAGATTTCTAATAAAAATTATTCCCTCGGAATATTATTTCTCTTCTCTCTCTTTGTTGGATTTCCCAAGAAAAATGATGGATTTGGCATTTCAAAAGGCATTAAATGAAATTTATAAATTAAATTTATCTGAAAGTATCAACCTCCCACCACAGCTGACCTTAAGTGAAATGTATGTATTTATTTAATTCATTACTATGACAGTCATATTAATAATGGGCATATAACCATAGGGCCTAGGATGCAGCATAACTGAAATAACTAATTTTTTTATTATGAGTATCATATTGACAGGTTGTATAATTTTTAATCCATCTTTTAATAAAGTTAAAAATATAATTTGATTGTATTTTATGGTTAAAAACATAAAAAATGTCTAAATGGCTGTCAAATTTAACTGTTAGGTATAGTGCTTTTGTGCATTGGATAATTAAGTTCATCTATATGCATTATTTTTCTGTTGCATCATAAATAAATACAATTTTGTTAAAAAAGAAAAAGTTGTAAAGTAGGATGATTTAAACTGCGTGAGCTAGTTACTCTGCGGTCATCTTTACTACTAAGGTGCTTCTGTAAGCTATTCATTCTACTTAGTAGTGGATTTATTTTGCTTTGATGTAAACAATTAACAAGTAACACTTTAGAAAATTATTTTTTATATAAATTTATATATAGGCATTCATTTATATCTTTTGTATAGAATATTACCATAAGGAAGTATGTATCCTTTCATATTTGTTACAACATAAAAATTTCTCTTTTGTGTGCACTATCATACTCTATTTAAGAATTTTTAGGAAGCCAATACATTTGTACAAAAATACATATAAAGTCAGATTCAAAACAGTACTATTAAAAAAAAATCATAATTAATTTTATTTTCTTAAGGTTCATGGTTTTGATGTTTTGTACATTGAATATGTAATAATATATGTTTATTGAGCTATGTGTTTATCCCATTATTTTATTCTTATTCTAGAAATTGATTTTTTTTAATTTTATATTATGCTAGATAATTTTATTGAGGTTCATGGTTTTGATGTTTTGTACATTGAATTTGGAATAATATATGTTTATTGTGTTATGTGTCTATTCTGTTGTTTTAAGTTTATTTAAGAAATTGATTTTTTTCACTTTTATGTTATGCCAGATAAAACATGTACAATCATGATATTGTATCCTCAATTTACATACATAGTTATGTGCAGGATGCCTGAGAAAAAAAGTGTGATTAGATATCTAGTTGTATTGAAAAAAATAAAAAACTATCAAATATGGAAATTGTAACTTCTAGAGTTAGTGATTGTAAAATGAAATTGAAAAACATAGAGTAAAAAAAATTGGTATGCATAGTAGACAGTAGGTTATTTATGTTGAAGATTACACACCATTGTTAAAAATTAAATGCAATGACAGATTTTGTCTCGACTACAAATAACCTTTTTAGAAGTCATGTTTTTAAATACAGTGCAGGGGATTGCTTGTTTGATGCTTTTCAAGTGCTATTGCATTTTCCATACATATCAATAAATATACGTGAAGAAGTTACAGAATTTTTTAAAAAGTGTTTAGGTAAAATGATCTCCATCCACTATGGTCTTTTGAATTGGAATTAGATCCCGAGGAACTCTATAATATACATCATGTATAAGATACTAAAACATATTTCCATAGAAAGTTAGTTTATGTGTCTTCATGCACAATGAATTTCGAACAAGGTCTATGAGGAGACAAATTATATATAAATTGGATTTATAAATGGACAAATTATTCCATCTACATCTGGTAGTTAACTATAAAACAAAATTACTTTTTTTAAAATGAGGAGGACCCTACACTGCCATATTGCATACTATTTCATGATCAACACCTTGTATTTGGTCATTATGAACCATTGTACTTTAAAAAATTATCAAAGTCATTTATATAAACACATCTATTAGAAATATGTTCTTTAATTTCTCATTATTGGGAAATAAATGAAGAAAAATGCTATCATGCAAACTGCTCAAATTGTTGGAAACTACAACTTGTTGTGGTGATTGCATATTTGGCTCTATTTGGCATTTGAAAAAAAATGATTTTGACATGTTATTTATACCTCTATTTAGCACAGTTTTTCTATAATGCATTTATTTCTTGAGATATAAAGGTACATAGTTGTTTGAAAGATAATTTGATGGACAATGTCACAAAATACATATCGACTATTGCAAATTGGCAAACGTACATTGTAAAGATGGGTTTTATCTATGATGAAGATGGAGTTGAAGGTAACACATTCACCATTCAATGGATTTATAATTTGTTGGATGTCTGCATTTGCTTATGGTCGTCGAGGAGTGAGAAAATAGTCAAAACGTATAATGAGTATGCTCAATCATGATCCTTATATAACATCATTTTTTTTGAAACAAATACATGGCATTTACATTATGAACTATTATCTATGTAAAAACATACTAAATTAAGGACATGTTCTATTGGTCATTGTTCATAAACATTGTAGAAACAAAAAAACTCTCTTTACATGGAGTGAATAACATTGCATGTGAAACAAAAAGAAAACATATGTACTATAAATTATTTATAATATATAAGGATATAAAGCCAAAAATTGAACCTTGTGGTTCTACGGTGTGTACATTATCACAACTTCGTACCATTTATTTAAATTGATTGAAGAACGTCCAACTATTATTTGCTTTAGGTTTTTGAGATTGCAACACTTGTCACCATCCCGAGGCTTTGGAGGCTTCCCATTATTTCTAATCTCTTTGGGTTTTCAAGGCTTCAAGATAGTGACACTTATCACCATCTTGGGGTTTTTAGAGCATTATTTTTATTTGTGGGCCCTTGGGGGTTGGATTCTATGATTGTCACACTTGTCATCATCTTGGGACCCAATAACTTTCTTATATTTGCAGGGTCTTTAGGCTTCCATGATTCTAAGATTGTGACACTTATCACATTTTGCACCAACAAAGACTTATCTAAGTTTTTAGGCTTTTATAATTGTGACACTTGTCACCATCCTGAGGCTCTAAAAGATTCCGTATTGTCTTCAATCTATACAATTTATCTAGGACTTTGGGATTGTGACACGTATCACCATCCTAAGACTCTGAAGTTTGTCATGCTTTCTAAAATCTGTATGGGCTTTCTAGAGTTTTGGGACTTTGGGATTATTGCACTTGTCACCATCCCGAGCCCCCAAACCTTTTGTTATAACAATGAACTACTTATCCATGTGAATTTCCATCTTACAAAAGAAACAAACTTAGGTATCAATTAATATGTTAGTCTAATAAGCAAATACGAATCAGCATAAAATGGAAAATAACTCATATAAGCATAAATAAAAGCCTAAAATATGCAGGAAAAATGTTATATAAAGCCAAATAAGCCAATCTAAGTGCAAAAATGCCTATTTAAAAATGATTATAAATTCACATTCAACAAAAAGTAATTGCTAAGTCATTAAAAGGGAACAACTAAATAGCTAAAATAACAATGATTATGTAGGCCGCCGTTAACAGCGAAAGGTCCCCAATTTCCATGTACAAGGTGTGGTGGGTCTTTTGTTCAGAAGGGGTACCCACCTCCATGCTCAATGATAGTTTGTTCATGATGATTTTATTGACGAGAGGCTGCGAGATTAAATTGTATCCCAGGATTACGAAGGAAAGAGGCAACAGAAGAGTGAGAGTGATGGCTACTACTAGTTTTGCCGCAGAGCACATGATTTTGAAGGCCTCTCCCACAATTCCAAAGGCGTCCAGAAACTGCAATTCTTCCATTTCTCTCTCCATTATCGGTTGCCTATTGCTTTCTCAGCAACTTTACATGGGAGATTTGGCAGGCCTTTCTGAGATTTATTTTATATATAATGTTAGAATGCAGGAGAGTGCTACGCCTGGAGAAGGAATTGAGCAGGATTGAGTCTACAAGGAACAGTAGTGTTAGTCCTGGAGAAGGAATTGAGCAGGACATTGACATGGTTGGAGCATATAGTTTGTAAATCTTTGCATCAAATTGCAATTAAAATCCAATTTTTGAGGGGGTCAAATATGAATACTGCACTTTAGATTCTAATTTAGCTCTTAGCTTATATCAAAGAATAAAAAAATTAAAAATCAGCGTAGGGAGCTCTGGAAAGGAGGTTAGGTGATTGGCATATACCTTCAAAAATATTCTTAATTGGCATATTTCTTAATATTTATTATTTAATTTCTTTTCCATCAAAAGAATTTGCCACGTGATTGCTATATTTATATTATATTTTTTAATTTAATTTAATTTAGGGAACGAAT
The DNA here is from genome assembly GCA_037957365.1 of Torreya grandis. Classification (NCBI taxonomy): domain Eukaryota; kingdom Viridiplantae; phylum Streptophyta; class Pinopsida; order Cupressales; family Taxaceae; genus Torreya; species Torreya grandis. Next base: position 2,019,529 of record JARHVA010001930.1, read on the forward strand.
TTGCTAGGTGATTTCTATATTTTATATTTATATTATTAAATTTAATTTAAATGATCATGTAAAATGTTTATTTTTTAATATTTATTTCACATTATTTTATTATATTGTGAATATTTGTTTATAGATAGGTAATTAAATTTAAAATGTACATTATTTAATTTTTATAATAATTTTTAAGACTTAATTTTTCTTTGACGTTTTGCACTAGTCTAATTTTCCCCTTTATTTAGATCATAGTTATCGGAGGTTAATATGCAATCAAATTTCACTAAATTTTAAAACCAAATCATTTATAAATACATAAGTGATTAGGCTCATTTGATCATAACATAGAATAAGCACTTATCATGTCTTTGCTAACATTAAGTGATTTTAGGATAAGAAAAGTCGAAGCACATAAAAATGGTAGAATGATATAACATTTTAAAAAAAAACCCCTAAAGGATGACCACCTAATTATAAAATTCAATTGAAACCCCTTAATGGTGGTATGATAACACACTACTTAGTTGAATACCTACAAGGCAAGCTAAGTGGGTGGTGGCTAAGTGGGAAGTGGGTGGTCGGTAGGGGGTGAAAACTGGGAAATGATAGAAATTGTGAAACTTTAAAAAGATCTTCAAAATATATCATTTTGAGTAATAAAGGTAGTCTTAGATATAGTACATGAAAGGAACGATGACTAGATTGGTTCAAACCATAGAATCTCAGAGGTTGACAACAAAGAACATCACTAAAGGAGAGACCTATAAAACAAACGGTTGTAAATTGATATGTAGAACAAAGTAGCAAATATCATATATTACATCCAAACTTCTTATCAGTTATTACAAATGAGAAGCATTGCATATATAAGCAAGGATGAATAAGGAGCAAAGAATCCTAACCAATGTGGGATAATTCTACAATAAGAAAAAGATTAAAAAAATACCTAGTTAACATGAGTAACGTACTCTAACACCCCCTCAAGTGAAGCTAGGGGATAAAAATAGCCAAAAACAAAGTGGTATATCCATAGTATGAGTCTCAATAACAAAGCCTAATCAGGTACTCATGTACAATATCTATCCATGGAGTGGAGAAAGAGATAAAACCCATAGGAAACAAAACACCCCCTCAACCCCTTTGCCACAAAAAAAATGATGTAAATGAAGGAAAGAAGGACTTCATACAGAAACCCCCCAAAAACAACTATTGTCGATACTGAAGATATCGATATTCTAAGTCAGGTTCATAATATGACCAGTGTCAATGTTGAGATCCTCAGCTAGAAGACTATAAAAGATCTATCTATATCAAACAATGTTGATTCCTTTTGCCAAAGGAAGAATAAGAATGGTGTACTATAAGTCTCCTCATTCCATAACAGAAAATGAAAGAGGCAACAATATAAACATCTTTGAAACACGTCTAAATCTAAAGTGTGGCATAGGTCTAGTAAGATCATGCACAAGAACTAGATGTAATGCCATGGAAATGAATCGATCATAATAAATACATGGAACATTTGCTAAAAGAATGTCCATAGTAAGTGGATCATGATGCTTAAAAAGTGTATTGTCACTTGGACTAGTAGAGTCCTCTGAAGTGATAATCTATGGTGTATCAACATCCTACATAAGAACAAAGATAGGTTCAGCTAATAGATGTCCCAAATTTAATAGAAACTCATCCCATAGAAGTAGCTTGACTAAAAGAAGAGCAATGTCTATCAAGAATGTGTCATCAAAAGAAACTATAGTAGGAGGAGAGAGTACATTATAAGAAGAGAAAACATCACTGATAGGAGGAGGAGATGGAGAAGCATCATCCATGTCACTATTAAAAGATAAATTATCATTGATAGGAGGAGAAGGAAGTGCAATAAGAGGTGGAGTAAGAGAGGGTTTAGAAAACACAAAGGGCTCAATATCCTCCTCAAAGAAGGATGAAATAACATCCCAAGCTTTCTTTGGTGATGTGGCATCCATAAAATGAATATGCAAACAGTCTGAAACATTGAGGCAAATCAAGTGAAGAGCCCCATCTTGCATAGATACAATTCAGGGAATATTTTCTTCATCTGTGAAGTTGGGAAGGTCACCAAATACTATTATCTAAAAGCTTTTGATTTGAAGGTCTATCTTCATTTTTATTTTTCAAGTAGTGTAATTTGAGGTGTTAAGGGGCTACATCATTGAAATACAAGGAAGAAGTCAGGAAGAAAAAAGAATGATCCCTCTTGAAAAAAATAATAACCCCCAATTTAAAGAATGACAAGGAACAAAACAACCCCCCAAAATGTGTAAGGGCCCCTACAATTTGACACTTTATTATAATTGAGTTTTTAAAAAAAAAATAAAAAATGACCTCAGTGGATGGAGAATTAAAAAACATACACTTTTGAAAAAAATAGAACTCGATTTTGAAAAAAATAGAACTCGATTTCGAGTCACAGTTCAAAAGTTATTGCTTTTACAAATTTCACATCATTAAAATAGGTCAAAAATAAAATTGTACCAAAAAATATTAAATGCTTGTATAAAATTAATTTTTTTATACCATGGAAAAAAATATATTTGAAGGAAATTTACAACAAAGAAAAAGAACACATAGATCAATCTTCCATGCCAATTTTTCATTTTAAATATAAAATTTTATTTTTTATTTGAACGCACATAAAAAATCATAGAAAAATAGATTCATAGAGGTAAATTCAAAGCCTTATATCTCTTTGGATACTGATCTTAATTCTTATCATGACCACTTTCTAGAAGCCTCTCTAACTTCTCTTTTGAACAATGAAATAATTTTTTGAATTAGATGCCCGTGTGAGGAGAAAACTGACTTGCAAGATAGTCACAATTTTATGATTTTTTTGTATAATTTCTCCCAAAAAAATGTACAACCACACAACAAAGAACATGAAAATATGCAAACTAGGGACACCGACGATGTAGAGCTGGATAATGAGAAGAAAAGTGGATATATGCAAAAAAAAAAAATTGTAGTAACAAAGTTGCAGAGGGATGGTTGCAACACCTACCGCTCTAATACATGAAAGTAATGATGACTAGATTGTTTCAAGCTTTAGAATCTCAGATGTTGACAACAAAGAATATCATAAAATAAGAGATCCATAAAACAAAGAGTTGAAAATTGATATGTAGAACAAAGTAATATATATCATATATTACATCCAAACTTCTTCTATGTTGTTATAAATGAGAAGCCTTGCATATATAGACATAGACAAACAAGGAGAAAAGAATCCTAAACAATTTGAGATATATCCACAATAGGAAAAAGACAAAAAAACCGTAGTAAACATGAGTAACTTACTGTAATAGTGTATAATTTTGAAGCACCTAAAAGTCTTAATAGAGGTAATCATTAGAGTCTCCAGGATGAGAAAATAATTAAAGTCTAAGATATTGCTAGGACTTTGAGAAGCTATTTATTATATATATGTATGTAATGATTACATTGAGAATGTAAGAATTATATTAAAAATATTTATGTATAAGTTAAAAAGATACAAATAAGGAACCATTGTAGGTAATGCTACCATAACAACAAAAGGATGTCAAAATGAAGAGTTAAAAGGTACACACATAGGATGGTTTCATGGAATAAGATGATCTTTCCTAGCCTCATATACTATATTTTAATTATGAATTAAAAGGTTTGTTACATGTTTACTTTCTATTTTAGGTTTAGTGAATTTTATTTGTATATCTTTCCTTAATTATATAATGTAGTTCAGGTTCACAATTGAAGAATGGATATGTTGTTTAGTTTATGTAGTTTCTAATGAATCAGTAGAAAATCTAGTGTGAGTACTTAGTTTGTTGTGAATAATGCATTTTAGGTTCTAGAGTACAACTTTAGCATTGCCTTGGAAGGACTACTAAAGATGACAACTAGCAATTTTTACATTATAAAAGATTTTTCAACAAAAATATGCTAATTTAAATGACAATTGACATAAATTTATAAATATTTTTAAGATTATATCTCTTTTAGATCATTGCTGGAATATAAAATTCAAGGGTGTAACCCATTTTCAAATTCAATATCATTCCTTGAATTTTATCACAACTTAAAAAGGAGTTTAGAATTTGCTCAAGAATTTTATTTACTATTGAAAGTCATTAAAAATTAAAAAATAAAATCTATATAAAAATATGTTCTTGAAAGTTATTTATACTAGAAAGAACTATATATTTAGGATAACCACTAAAGATATTCTTAAATTCAGGATAATCATTAAATACATTTTTATTTATAAGTGACTTATAAATAAATTATGGATATGATATACATATAAGGTGTATATTATCTATAGATAATATAATTAAAAGTACATCTTAGAAAATACAATAGTATATGTCCTAACATACATTAATATATAGATAAAAAAGGGAGAAAAGAGAAGAGAAGTGCAATAAAAAAGACATGTATACCGAACCATCTATTTAAAAAAATAATTATTTTAAAAAACTGAGGTAACTCCATAGAAATCAAAGAGCCCTTCACCAATGGAAACTAGCTAAATGCCTTCCCCATTCAGCGTTCCTCCTTTCATTGTTGACCCATGGAATCCTCACATGGTTTTATACATTCCCTTGGTATTGATTGGACAAAAGAAATCTTTTGAGGTTCCCTGAATTCAATTAGTAAACAACCAATAAATCTAAATATACCACCAACTTCGGCTTATATGGATCATCCCAAGACCTCTTAAGACATAAATAAATAGGTCTAATCAAGTCTCATAGATTAGGGTGTGGGAACTATAATGAAGAAGTTGGAGGAAAATGTTGCAAGATCAACCAATGAAAAGTAACAAGTCATCTCTATGGAGGTCAATCAAGACCCAAAGGACATTGGGAAAAGAGAAGACATATGCAAAGCTAAAAAAACAAGATAATGGTAAAGGCCAAGGTTAAGATTAAGGGAATGATGAAACACAAGAAAAACTTCAAAAAAAAAAATGGTTGTTAAAATTAATACCATGCAATTAGGTCTGCAAAGTGAAGAATAGAAACGTAAGTATATGATAAGCATGACTCTTTCTTGTTGCATTAAAATAAAATTTGCAAGACAATGTTTATAATATCAACCTTGCAAGTTTGTGCACCCACGAGAGACTAGCTGCAATTAAATGCAAAATTAGGGATAACCACACTTCTAAAGAACTTGGCCATTGACCCGGATAAGTTACCTAACATAACTTCTATGCAAAGACTCCATAAATTCAGGACCACTATATCCAACTCCGTGGCACAACTAGACGGAAAGAAATTTTAATGGACGACACAATGAAAAATTGCAAAAGATAATAGAAGAGAAGTGTCCTTAGTAGTTTAGGGATGTGATTGGTGATCAAATTCTGTCAGAGCAATTGCAGTTTACTTCTTTAGTGAAGAAATTAGTGTAGAGTTGGGAATAAAACAAGAATCTATAGAAAGTCTTTAGATAAGTGCAAAAGTAGAAGAACGACTTGTAGTTTTCCATCCTTATTTTGGAATATTAAAAAAATGTGATGGATACCACTGTCATTTAGGCAGATTAAATCACGAGGAGGATGGATTGGATGTAGCGACATGGTGTAATTCTACGAGGACTCTAAGGAACATTTCGGTCAAGAAAAGAATCCCATATCCATAATTAGTGAGACAGAGGATGAGAAGCACGAGGACAAATTGAAAAAAAAACATAAAATCACCAACAGACTGTGTTGGATAGAACGATGCAATAGGAGATGGACATGCTTCACAATTAATTTGATGGAGTCTAAGAAGTAAGATTTTCATAGCAATTCACTGTACTGCAAAATAATATTGAGAATAATATAGCAAAGAAGGAAGTAAGTACGTATGTACGTATTTTAAGAAAAATGATCTATTTGAAATAACAAAAAATATTTTTGTAGCTGTAGACATATTTTCCATTGGTGCATGAAGCATTTGGATGAATAAGTGGAATTTAAGACACATTTAAGATAGATATAACTTTTGTTGAATGATCAAATAAATCAATTTATTTTTGTGCTATCCAAACAATTTTACTAGTAATTACGAGTTGTGCAATAAAGACTGACCCAATAAATAGCAACCCCATTAATTGCATCACTACTTATAATAATTCAAATTATGTAGGGATAATCTCTTCCACCATCAAAACCATCTATCACATCCATAATAATAATAAATTTTAATTTGGAAAAATGATTTCAATTTTCGAGCTAAAGAATTATAAAGACAGATGTTTTTATGAATACGGTTAGGTTAGCTGAAACCCTATAAAGGGTGACCACCTAGTTATACAACTCAATTAAAAAACTTTAATGGGTGTATGATAATATGTCACTTTATTAAAACCCCAAGGGGAGCTAAGAGGTGCATAGGGATTAAAAGCCAGTAAATGACACATCCTTTAAAACTGTAAACAATTTTTTGAAAGCATTTGTTTTGGACAAGAAAGGTTGTTTTGGATTCATTATATAATTATAAAGTATCCAAAAATTTTAGTAGAGGTACTCAACATAATGTCTCCAAATGAGACAACAATTTAAATCTAGAAAATTGTGAGAGTTTTAGAAAAATTGTTTTTAAAATATGTATGTAACAACTTAAATGAAAATGTAAAAATTAGATTAAAGATATTTTTATACAAGTTAAAAATATACAAATAAGGAACTAGTGTATATCATGCTTTCATAACAAAGAACAAAAATTGAAATGAAGAGTAAAAAGATGAATAATCATACTTAATTCTATATATATTTTTAAGGCTTGCATAGAAGAGGATGATCTTCCCTAACCTCATACACTTCACTTTAATTATGAACTAAAATATTTTTTTCATGTTTACTTTCTATTTTATGGTTTAGTGATTTTTTTTAATCTTTCATAAGTTATATAATGTAGTTCAGTTTGCAGCAAAAGAACAAATATGTTGTCAGTTTCTATACTCTACTTTCTAATGAATCAGTGTGAATTCTAGTCTGAGAGTTAAATTTCTTACGAGTAATATATTATAGGCTTTAAAATACAACTTTAAACTTACCTTGAAAATACCCACCACAAAAGACAATTAGAAATTTTTACATTAAATTTCTACATTATAAAAAGATTTTCAAGAAAAAAATTCTAATTTAAATGACAACAGATATAAATTTTTAAATATTTTATAAGATTATACCTAGCATTGTTGGGATTTTAATTTAGAGAATGTAATCCAATTTTAAATTTAAATATCATTACTTTAATTTTATCCCCATTTAGAAATGGATTCATAATTTGCTGAAGAACTTTATTTACTCCTGAATGTCATTAAAACTTAGAAAGTTTATCCGTGAAGACACTTAGACTTAAAAACCATATATTTGAACCTATAAAAGTAGGATGACAATAAACCTAGTCATAAAAAGACTAATATAAATATTATATGATTCAATCTTATAGTTGAAAGAAATCCCAATTAGACGTCCTCTGATATAATAAACATAACAGCAGGAATAAATTTTTCTCTTAGGGGCCAAAATCCTTGATCTTAGGGGCCAAAATCCTTGAGCTGAATGCTAGTATCAATGAGAGGCATATACCCTCCACGATAGGCATCCAAATGATTGGACAAAGCCGATTTATCAACACCCTCGCGGCGACAAGATTTGCAGACAAAGTAAAACACGCTCTGTGTCAACAGCCACAACAAATTAACAACACACTGCAACGCCACCATCACCATTCCCTTCAAACTCACCACCTGATGCGGCTCCCCTGCATACATTTGATAACTGAGAACGCCTCCAATTACACCCATAACTAGCCCATACAAAATATTGAGCGTCAAGGCCGTGTCAAGCTTTCCTTTAATGAGATCTCTGCTCTTCTTCATGGCCCCCAATCCGTAGCTCTCCTCCACAACAGACACCACGCAGGCAACCTGCCATACGATGTTGATGTAAACGTGGATGGGCAAACCCACGATGGCAATAACAAGAACCCCAAGGAAAAGTGTCCCAGGCTTCAATCTAAGGACTCCGCCGATCAACACCCAGAAAACCAGGGCACACACGAATACCACGTAATATAAAATAATAATGATGAAAAACCAGAGAAACGTTACCATGAGGCGCTTCCACACCCTGGGCACACGCTCATAATCTTGGCGTAAGACAATTCCTTGGATGTGTAAATTGATGCCACCATGTACACCACTGCAGACGTAGACAGCAGCGAGAAGGCTACGGCAAAAATTATGTAGGCCGCCGTTAACAGCGAAAGGTTCCCAAATTCCATGTACAAGGTGTGGTGGGTCTTTTGTTCAGAAGGGGTACCCACCTCCATGCCCAATGATAGTTTGTTTATGATGATTTTATTGACGAGAGGCTGCGAGATTATATTGTATCCCAGAATTACGAAGGAAAGAGGCAACAGCAGAGTGAGAGTGATGGCTACTACTAGTTTTGCCGCAGAGCGCAGGATTTTGAAGGCCTCTCCCACAATTCCAAAGGCGTCCAGAAACTGCAGTTCTTCCATTTCTCTCTCCATTATCGGTTGCCTATTGCTTTCTCAGTAAATTTGCTTGGCAGATTTGGCAGATCTTTGTGAGAGTTAGCATAAATATATATTGAGAGAGAGACCGCAGGTACGCCTGGAGAAGGTAATGAGCGGGACTTAGTCCATAAGGAATAGTACTGTTAGACTTGACGGGGTCGGGCCATTGACGAGGTCGGAGCATTCGTCATACCCGGCAGCAGCCGCGCTGTCCCCTCGCTTTCATTTTTAGGGGTGGGGTTCCCATGAGGTAATTTTGATATAGTGTTTTTTGTTTTTTTTTTTTGGTTTTTGGGAGGTTCTTTATAGGTATTGGGATTTAGATGATGTTTGTTGATGGTTGTATTATATTGATATAATCATGATTTTTTTTTTCAGAATTTTTTATTTGGGCATTTTTATATATTAAAGATGATCATTTGTTTTTTCAATAGTGATATTTTTATTTTTTTATTTGGGCATTTTTATATATTAAAGATGATCATTTGTCTTTTCAATAGTGATATTTTTATTTTTTTATTTCCATTTATATTTTGAAGAGAGTTTTTTGTTTTAAATATATAACTTTTATATATTATTATTTTTTGTAATATATAATATATTGAAATCTGCATATAATAAAATAGTAAAACCCTATTTTACATTTACTATCTTGCCACTTCAAGTTTGAGCCTCCGGCTCCCAGTCCAGGCCACCTCCCGAATTAAAATTGCATTATATATATATATATATGCTTTACATTTTAATTTATCTCTTAATTTATATTAAAGAATTAAAAATTTAAAAAAAGTTAGGTGATTGGTATATAGCTTCAAAAATATTCTTATTTTTTTAAGTTGTGTTTAGGATTAAAATTAATCTAGTAGGGGATTGACTCAGTGATTGACACATTTCTTAATATTTATTATTTAAGTTTTTTTCCACTAAAAGAATTTTTTAGGGAATCGCTATACAATATTTTTATTTTATTTTTTATTTAATTTAAATAAGTATTTATGTAGATAAGTAAAAATGGTTCTTAATATTTATTTTATATTATTTTATTATATTGTGATCATTTATTTATGTATAAATAATTAATCAAACCACTTATTTATATTTTATTATAAATAAATTTATTTTTATACATACATTTTAACAACCCTGAATTATATTATACATTATAATGTTCATCTTTGATGAACCCATTTCATAAATATACATCTAAACGTATGAATAATTTCATATTCAATTCATCATTTAATCCATAAATTTAGATTGCTTTTAATTTATTAAAAAAATTAAAACTCACTTTATAAATATAAATCATCTAAAAATATGAATGATTTCATATCTGATTCTTTATTTAATTTATAAATTTAAATTCCTTTCAATTTAAAAAAAAATTAAAAATCTAATGCATTTGGATTTATGTTACATGTCCTCTTTTACAATTAATATGATTTTATGCCCTCGTAAATAATTTATTTTAAATTCCAATTATATTGGAAAAGTTACAGCTAATCAAAGAAAAATAAAGTGTCAAAATACCCTTACTTAGCTACGCTTGAAAAATAAAATGGAGTCTTAAAATATTTAACTTATTTTAATCTACCTTCAAAACAAAATCCAAATTGGTTAATAAATAACAATTGAGTATTAATTGCTCACATCCCATTAACAAAGTCACATCCGTATAAGATAGCTAAGTCCCTTAAAACTTTAGAATCTCATAGTTCATTAAAATTTAATGTATATTAATTAACTGTAATTGGGTTTAGAATAGTTTTAATATATATTTTATTGAATTAATTATTTGATAGGTTTAAATAGGTGTACAATTGAGATTAATTATATACAATTTATATAAATTAGTTGTAATTGAGTTTGTAAAGATTTATATCTCTAAATCATATATAAAGTTAATTGAATTATTTAATTGATTTAATTAAGATTAAAGGAGTCATGTTTTAGTTATAATTAATTTTGTAGACTTAATTAACATTAAATGTACTCTTGATTGATCTCAAATTACATGATTAGTTAATCAAACAGATAATTGAGATTAATTGAATCCCAATTCATGTTGATTGGTTAAAATTAGATTTAAAGGGTTTGATTAATCCCAATTTCATGTAATTGATTGAACCACTTACTGGATTATTTCAATAAATTATGTAATTTGAGCTAATTGAGACCTTATTTATGTGAAATAGTTATTAAATTGAATTTGATTAAAAGATTCATCAATTATGTGTGATAGGAGAAATGATGATGGATTTGAAGTAAAGGGCACATAATTTGATGCAAACGAGACCTAATCAACATACATTAATCTGTCCAAAGCTATTTGGAAATAAATTGGACATATTTTTTTTGACCATACGTAAATGTATATTAGATCATTTATAGTTTCTTGGGTCCTACATGTTTATGGTTTTCTGGTATATTTTGGCCAATAATTGACTTAATCATATAAAATATAAATATTAAATGGAAGTTGTATGTGCAATCAAATTAACATGCATTATTCATATCACACCTTATTAGTCCCAAATTCAACTTAAATTGCCTCAATCTTACATAAATATGCCATAAAAATCCTTTATTTAACCAAATTAGAAGCTTTTGTTATTTTTTTGTGTCGATTAAATCTTATAAGGAACCTAATCGCATGGATATCAATAAGAAAGGGTGGTTGGGCATGTGTACAGGTCACCAATATCACATACATCTTCTCTAAATCATCCATATTTTCTTCAATTATAGGTAGTTTTTGTTTCTGTGTATCATTTTTGGCCTACAATAGACTTAATCACATGGAATGTTGATATTTAAATGATTAGTTGGGTGTGTGAAGGTTAAAATATGAACTCAAATCTCCCCAATCATAACTATTTGGGATCAAATTTGAAATTAATTAGTTTGATCACACACTAATTTACTTGAAATCATCCATTCGTCCTTGTCACAAGTCATTTGGGATTTTTATAGGTTTTGTCATGTAAAGTACCTAATCACATGAAATATCGATGTAAAGGGGTAGATAGTTGTGATAGTTCATTAAATCAATTGAAAATTTCCTAATCACACCTATTTGGGTTTGAAATCAAACTAAATTGACCTAATCACACACAAAGTTTCCCCAAATCATCCACATTTTTCCTAGTGATTGGTATTTTTTTGTGTTGATTTTTCCTATAAATGAACTAATCACATGAAATATTGATATAAAAGGGTGTTTAAATTTGTAAAGGTAATAAAATCAATATAAATTCTCATATCACTTGGGCCAATTTAAAGTAAATTCACTTGATAATGCATGAATGTACCCCAAATCATTCATTGTTACCCCAAACACAAGTGATTGGTGTGGTGTTGTGTCTAATTTAGATCAAAAGGTAAATAATCATGTTTAATATAGTCATATATGGGAAAATTAGTGTATGAAGGTCATAAAATCAACCAAAGTTTCCCCAATCACATTTATTTTATCTAGAATTCAACCTAAATTAATTTGATTTTACATGAATGTGCCTCAAATCAACATAAGTGTGGTTGGGTAATTGGGTGTGTTTATGGATTTATGTGTCAATTTTGGGTAATCGTATTAAATTTTACTTAAAAAAGTGTGATCCTACATAAATATGTTCCAAATTATCCACTTTTTCCCTAGTTACAAATGATTGGGGCTTGGTTTTGTCAATTTTGCCTTGTAAGGAACCTTATCACATGTAATATTGACAAAAATGAATGGGTAAATATGTATGGATCAAAAAATAAATTTGGATCATCCAATAATAATTTTGGGCCACAATTTGATCAATCTTGGCTTGATCCCACACATTTATGTACCCTAAATGATTTGAATTTATTGAAATTGGAATTTATTGTTTTGTTATGTCAATTTTGGCCTATAATTGTCCTAATCACATGAAATATCAACATGAAGGGGTGGTTGGGTGTTCACGGGTCACCAAATTGACATAAATTTCCCTAATGACACATTTTAAAGCTTTGGTTCAACATAAATTAGCCCAATCATATATGAATGTGACATAAATATTTTGTAGTTACCTTAGATGTAAGAGGTATTTTAATTTTTATTATATATAATTTGGATTACAAGGGAGCTAATCATATGGAATAATGACATAAAAGAGTTTTTGGGTGTGTGCATGTCACCAAATCAAGATGTGTTACCCCAATCACATTTATTTAGGATGAAAGTTGACCTAAATTGGTTAGATTGCTCATGAATACATCCCAAATCAACAAAAATGGGCAGTTTGGTGTGTTTAGGGATTTTATTATGTCAATTTATGCTTATGAGGAACCTAACACCACATATTTCTACTTAAATTAACTCAATCTTATAGGTATATGACCCAAATCATCTACTTTTTCATGAGTAGTAAGTAGTTGGGGTTATGCCGCGTTAATTTTAGACTATACGAGACTTAATCATACATGATATTAACATAAATGGTTGTTTAGGAGTGCAAAACTAAAAAAATATGTGTGCATTACTCCAATCATACCTATTTTGACTATATTTTAAATTAAATAGGCTGAAGTATGCATGAATGTGCCTCGAATTATCTACATTTCTTTAAAATTGGAAGTTATTTACAAAAAAAACCTAATCTCACATGAAATATCAATATAAAGGGTTGGTTAGGTGTTTGGAGGTCACCAAATAGACCAAATTTACCCCAATAACACAAATTTGGATTTGATCTCTACCTAAATTGGTCGATTTGCACAAAAATATTCCCTAAATCAATATAAAGGGGTGGTTGGGTGGTTGGATGTGTTTATGATATTGTTTTTGTTGATTTTGGCTTATAAGAGACTAAATATCATGGAATTTGATTTAAATTAGCCAAATTACACATGAATATACCCTAAATCATATTATTTTCCCCTAGTCTCAAGTGGTTTAATGTCAATTTTGGCTTATATGGGAGTGTGGAAATCCAAGTTATCAAGGTATGATTCAACTCAGGTAGGGGCTTGTTCAATATAAAAAATATGATGTTCAATATAGGATGGTGAGGTGTTATTTCTTTTTCCACCTTGAATAGGGTGCATGCATAATGTGGACTAAGCACTATTAACTAAAGTTTAAATGTCCTATTTTTGATTCCCTCTAATATATATTTTTTGGATTTTAATCATCACTTATCAATTTGACTTTTACAAAGGCTCTATAATGACACCTTGCATGGTAATCATTTTGATGGCACCTTATTGACATGTCAGACCCTAAAAATATAGAATTAAATTGTCAACATTCGAGCTAATTTCACCACTTCTTGTGCATCACCCTTGTTATAATTTCACATTATGTTTTATATAGTTCTAAAAATTAATTATACTTTGTATTTTACTAAAATAATTGTGCAGTCTATCATTACACTTTCTAATTTAAATTTTTTTTTTAAATTATTTAATTTATAGTTTACCATTAAAAGTTAAAATCATGGTTGATATGTCAATTTCAAACACAAGATGAATGTTTTCAAATAAGGGAGAGACCCCAGAATTTTAGCTATAATTATAAGATATAAAATCCATATCATAAATTTTTATAGCAATGAAAAAGAAGAGAAAACTTTGGGGAAAAAAAATATAACTTTTTTATAATTCAAATAATGTTTCTATGTATAATATTTGGTAAAACGCTAACCTTTTCATATTAATGTGAGAGAGAGAGAGAGAGAGAGAGAGAGAGAGAGAGAGAGAGAGAGAGAGAGAGAGAGAGAGAGAGAGAGAGAGAGAGAGAGAGAGAGAGAGAGAGAGAGAGAGAGAGAGAGAGAGAGAGAGAGTGATTTGTTTTGATATTTTATTTACATAATTTAAATGGCTTTCAATTTATATATGATATAATATCTCTATGATTATACTTTATTTTATTTATCTACTACCATTTCATCTATTACATAGTGTTACAAACATCAGTAAAATCTACCTCTTGGATTTTGCTCCTTATTTAGTTAACTACAGTTTTGATGTATTAAGAGTAGAATGTATTTGAGATGTCAGTTATTATTGATTTAGATGCCAAAATTTCTATAACTCAAATAGTAATTGAGATATTATAATGGTTGATGAAAAAACTATAGTATTTATTTATTTTCAAAGTAATCTCACCGATATTTCAATGTTTGTACCAATAGTTATAACTCCTTGCTATAAGTAAGGGGAGTTCTAGACTACTCAAAAAAATGTCTCATTGCAAAAATCAACTGGTTTTATTTGTTAGAATAACATTTATTCAATTGCATTCCTAGATGCATTGATTTATATCTCAAATGGACTGGTGATGTTGGGAATAGCTATGATTGATACATTTCAAATCCTTCCCTTGATATTTTTGAAAGCTACTTGTCATCTATTTGTCCATATATATACCACGATAATTTTTATCATCATCTCACTTAATTAAATTTTTTTGTTATATTAGTGGTTCATAAATAATTATAGTGTTTTCCATTTCAAAAAAATTATTTCATACAAAGTTGTTAATGTTAGTCATTTTATGATAATAAATACTTTGTTAGAATCAATACAATGGTTAAGTACAAGGTTTTTTGGGTGTGTGTATCTATATACATTTCAAATCCTTCCCTTGAGCTTGTTGAAAGCTGCTTATCATCTATTTATCCATATATATACCATGATACTTTTTAGCATCATCTCACTTAATGAAAAGGCTTTGTTATATTAGTGGTTCATAAATATTTATAGTGTTTTCCATTTTAGAAAAGTTATTTTCTACAAAATTGTTAATATTAGTCATTTTATGATGACAAATACTTTATCAAGATCAATACAATGACTAAGTGTAATATTTCTGGGTGTGTGTGTGTTTTTGGGCCCCTAACCCATTTGTGGAGTGTTCGTACCAACTTGATATCCACCTCAATGCATCTAGATATTTTTGGCAAGTGGTTAGCCTGATGGTTTTGGTAGCCAACTGGAGGATGCAACATAAATCATACACCATCTAGCCAATGGCTAACCATATCCCATTTATTTATGGCATAGATGAAGATTTGAAGAAACATGGTAAGTGTAGCATGGGGATTTCAGGGTCATAGAGCCAGCGGTTATGATGACAAAATTATAGCTTAGCACTCAGCATACAACTTCCACTTTGGGAAAGATGTTCCTGTTGGATTATAGAAGGAGCTCAAACTAGAGGATGAAATGAGGATAGATAAATATAGTGAAGCTCTAGTAGAATGGCTTTGAAATCATGCTTAGTAAACTCTGCTCTAGCGGCCATTAAGGCTTAGAAACAGAATGGAGGCCAATTTGGCTCCAATTGTATGTGTCCAAGCTCATCTATGAGCCTTTGGGTTGATAGTATTATGATTTTGAATATAAATTATTGCTATGTACTTTTAACAACAATAGTGTTGCCTTAAAATGTACTTAAGTGTGTCTGGTTTGCATGTCTTGTAGTATGGCCAATGGGATGCAAGTATTTTGTGATGTCATAATTATGATTAATTCTATGAATTGATGATCATGTGTTTTTCTAGTTTGGCTACTTTAATGGAGTCTCTATAATTTTTGTGATTTCATCATCATTTTACATTGAAGATGAGTATAGGTATGTACCAATGAACCCAACCCCTATTTAATTTGCATGTGTAGGATGGGTAAGCACCTATATGACCCTAGACTTAACTTGAGAAGGGTCTATGCCTATGGATCTACCCTAGAGTTATTTTTTTTGTGTATTACTTAAGTCCTCCTAGTGAAACCTCATGCCATGGCACAACTAGCCCAGCGTAGGCCTTGGTTAATTCTCAACAATGCTTCGAGTGAGCATATAAGGCATGTGCCTTATGTGGATTGATGTTGACACATTCGATTATTTAAATGTTGAGCACAAAGGGAGTTATCCCATACTTTCACTTGGTTACATTAAATCACCCCTATAGTAACATAACATTTTGGTTTCATTGCTAGGACCCATGTTGAATTTTGTTACTTTGATGGTGTGATAGAATGATGTATCAAATTTATCTTAAAACATCGAGTGCTGACTGCAATAAGTAGAAAATAGTTTTGCATAGAAGCACCCAACCTGCAAAGGATAACAGAAAATAAAATGGGTTCAAGAAAACCTATATGATACTTTGTATAAGGTATTTTTACGTGAGTTACCTGAGCATGTGTACAAGTGGTTAACTACACATTCAACCCATAGAAAAAGAAGCTATGGACAGTGATACGAGTGGACAAAGGATCACCTAGAAAGGGTTGGGACCTTGGGCGTTACATGGACTAGAGTGGTGGATAAATGGTGGTGAGTAGATCTAAAGAGCTACATAATTGAGTTTGTAGTATCAACTTATTTGTGCTTTAAGGAAGTAGAGTACCATTTCTTGCATGACCCTAGAGGCATGTTCGTGAAGGAGTTTGGTACAGATCTCAAGAAGCTAATGGTTGACTATGGTTTTGAAACTTTGGTGATGAAAGTCTAAAATACTTTCACATATGATTTGTGCAAAGGGGAAGAGGGGGATGTGTAGGTAAGGCATAATGGAAGGGGACAAGTAAATTGACATCTAAGAGCTTAGAAGATAAGCTTATAATATGGGATGGCACTGACTAATGGAGGATTTAAAACCTAGAAGTGTTGAGAAGACCCATAGAGAATGAGAAAGACATGGGGAAGTATCTCTTAAAAAACAATAATGTAAATAATAGAGGTATAATGAAGTGATGGAATAATCTAGGAATTTTATAGGTGTGGAATTCATTGAGTTCCTACAGAATTTGGTGACTGTAGATATGCTTGATGTACCTATCCCCTTTAACCTACAGTGCATGCTCATGCATTGGATCCCTCACTTGAATACAATACATAAGTGATTGTTGACCTTACCAATACCTTATATCTTCTATGTTTTCAGATTTAGATTGTAATTTTATTATTAAACAAATTATTCCATACAAGGAGGTGAGCACAACTACCTCTATACCATTGAGTGCTAGCTCATCACAATAGAAATTGAATGTGAGCATACGAACATAGCCAATGCCAACAACATAAAGTGGAAAATAACCCTTAGGAAGTGGTCCAATGCTAAAAACAAGTAGGACAACACCAATGGAATCAAATACCCTAGTAATAACAATGGGACCAACACCTACCTCTAGGGATAGAGGAGTTGGAGGACCACTACCAAGACAAGCACCATGGGGATAAGTGCCACAAGTATCATTTGCCCCCTCATAATAGATATACTATGAAATGGATATGCACTTTTTGAAGTATCATGACATGAAAAATGTTATATAATATGTGTTAAAGTGTGAATAGTAGTGGCACATGAGAGGCATAACCTAGTTAGTGTAAAAGTCTACTTAGTTTGTAACCACTTTACTTGATCACACCCATACCTGGTGCATAGAATTTGATCCCAACTAGGCCATGGTTGACTATGATACCTTGAAGGATGCATTCTTGAAGGAGTTTGACATCTCAGAATTCAAATAATAGAGCATCACCACGTTCAAAGAAATTATGCAAGGACTCTCAAAGAGTGTGTGCTTATACAATGCATGGTTCAAAACTCTCCTATCAAAGATCATGTATGATATTCACCCTTCCCAACATGTGAAATGGTTTATTGGGGGGTTTTTCATTCCATTTTAAAGATCACTTTTCATGAAGACTTTATAGACCCTCGATAAGTGCTTGAATTTATTCTTAGAACTGAGGCAATTAGAAGTGCAGACATTACGATCAACCCATTTATGGAGACATAGATTACACCTATGGTATCCTAGCTCTAAAATCTTACTACCATCTCTATACATGATGCTCTAAGTGGGATATGGTACACCAACTATGAAGTAGAAGGCCATAATATAACTAACTGCCCATAGAGGAATGTGTGTACTCTACTTCTAAGCTATGAAGTTTATTGAGAACTGCATGACATTCAAAATTATCCTTTGTTCTAATCCACCAGCCAATTTAACATAACCATATTTTTTTTTTATGTGATGCTCACACCCATACCACTATTGATTATTGGGTGACTAATGAAATGCATAAAAACATGAAAAAGGGTGCACGAGAGGCTACAATAGTAGTCATATGGTAAGCAAACCTAGAGAATGATGGATATGTCTAACATAATACAAGCTTCAAGATGTAGTGAGGTACTATAGGGTGAGGCAAAGGATATGGTAGCATAAGGTTCCTATCATGCTCATGTTATAAGTATGGTTCAATAGAGCATTATCAGCATGACTACCCTATGCATCCCATGTGTGGGTATTGTTGAGGGCCCTATAAGGTCAAAAAATGCCCTGACCTATACAAAAAGTTAACTCAAGGTAGGCCTGGCATAGATAAGTATGCATAGATGACCAAACACAAGTAGAATATAGAAAAATGGACCCCAAAGGCATAGCCTACACACATAATATAAATTGAGGTGCTTGAAAATACTCATAGTGGATTCACCACTTAGCCAACATTAGTGTGAATACCTGAGTTATGCTTCAAGTATGGGGATAAGGGTTGAAATGAATGCATAACATGACTCAAACCAAAAGTTGCATCATACCTAAACCTAATATGCTAGAAGGATCTAATATAGTAGGCTATAAGGGTAATCTAAAACTTGTAAGGGGAGTTATAATTAGCATGAGACCTAGAAGCATAGGTTGTCACCTCTCGAAAGAAGCAAGATAGTTGAGGTTCTAAAGTATAAGAATTGATTGAGATCATATGCCACCTATAGACCAAGGGTATTCTACTCCTATTAAATAACTTACTCCTAGAACATGCAGGTCAAAAGCAAGTTGAGGTCACTGCACCACACATGTAGAGGGTGTGAGAAGTCTGACATACTCATAATGTTGAATAGGACCAAGAAATCTTGGTGGATGTCAATATTTATGGATGGTCTATCTATGAGGTTCTTGTACACACAAATGCTGAGGTCAACATATTGACTAAGATTGCTTGGGATAAAATGGGTATCCTAGCTTTGAGACCTTCCCCTCATGTGCTCTTCATGACCAATAAGACTTGGGCATAGCCTATCAGATTTATGAAGAGTGTAGTTGTAGATATTATGGGCACCAAATTCTAAGCCAAATTTAAATTAATAGAATTAGAAAAGCAAGATGACTACCTAACACTTCTGGGAAGGCCACGGTGTTATGCAAACAATGTAGATATGTGCTTCAAAGGCACTACATGACCTTTGAGAATGGAAAGGATATGGTAGTTATACATCTTTAAAATAATCAAGGATCCCCTATGTTGAAATCATGGACATTAAGGATGAAATCAACCATATCTATAACATAAAAATGGAAGGCATCGAGACTCTAGATCCAAACGATCAAGGAATCCTCTCTTGAGAAGATGGATAGTCAGCCTTAAACACCATAGATGTTGATTTAGATTGATGGGTCAAGGAAACATATGAGACCACTGGTAGATGGTGCCACTTGGTGTGATCAAAATCACCAAAACCAGTAAAGATAGGTTGGATACAGATTGATCGTGCTCCTAAAATATGGGTCCCTTGTACCAAAAAAAGGGGACAAAGAGTGTTTCACCTCAGTAAGGACAAACTTGTTGTGCTCCTAAGATATGAAATAAGCAATCCTATGGAATATTATGTCCATGACATTGAGTTGTACATTCTAAATTAGGTGGATAAAATGGATGAACTAGTGTACACATTGAAAAGTGTTGCTGATCGTTGGTAAGCAGTGCAAAATCTTAGCTTGCCAACTTGGAAGGATGTAAAGGCAGCCATTTATACCAAATTTGGAAAAATAAATGAGGACCTAGATATTTTAAATTACTCTAGTGAATTTTAACCCATAACACATGTACATCTTTGTGAATAAATGTGGACTATTTGTGATGAAAACACCCCAAAAAATCTATGGGTGCATGTCTTCTATAGAACCTTAAATACTTAAGCATGGGCATGGTACATAGTAAATGAGATGCACCATGAAATTGTAGACTGGGATGCCCTTAAGGAGCAATTTTTTCATACTTTCTTATTTTCATTCAAAAATATTGAAGTAATTGAGCCATTATAGATAGTTTGAAGGTCAGTGTTTGAAGACACTGCTATATTAGAAGAGCATCTAAGGGCCATGTTTGACAAAAAAAGGTTAGCACTCTGAACCTTCTTCTAAGAAAAAATTATGAATAATGACTCTAGTGATGAATATGATGACACATGAAAAGCATGCAATTAGAATAATTTGGTAGGGAAAAAGAAGTTAGTGCGCCAAGTTGAGGATAGTGCCCCAGAAGAAGACCCTACCCATCTTCGAGTAGAAATAATTGAGGGAAGCATATAAGTTAAGGATTCACACCGAGAGAAGAATAAACCCTACTAAGTGCCATTAAAAAATACCAAGGTAAATATCAGTTTAGAGGGGGAACCCAAAATTACCACTCTGGGAACCTATTGGTCTGTCACATAACTAGTGCATATTTTTGATTTCCTAAAAGTATTTCAAGACTTGTTCTCACAAAACTAAAAAGATATAAAAGGCATCCACCCATCCCTCAAGAAGGTGAGCATCAAACTAGTCAAAGACATGAAACACATCAAGAAGTGGCCTTACACAATGAACCCAAATCTTGGCACCAAGGTCAAGACTTAGATCGATGGCATGCTAGCTACAGGGGTTATCTACCCAATATAGGAATACAAATGAGTTAGCCCTATGGTCATCAACATTAAAAAGGATGGGTGCATTTGAATTTGTGTTGACTATAGAATGTTTAATTCCACTTATGTAATTAACCCCTTCCTAACTCCATTCATTGATGAAGTATTGGATGGCATTGTAGGTTATGAAATATACACATTTATTGATGGATTCTTAGGATACCATCAAGTCTAGATCGAAGAGGAGGACCATTCCAAAACCACCTTTATGATCAAATGGGAATGTTTCACATATAATGTAATTCCCTTTGGGATGAATAATGTCCCAGTCATTTTATACTGGGTGGTGATCATCACATTCAAATATTTCTTTCACAAGTTCCTCCAAGTATATTTAGATGATTAGATAGTTTATGGATTGGTAAAAGATCACTATGATAATTTGTACTTAATGTTTAAGAGGTGCTAGCATTTACAAATCTCTTTGAATCTCAAGAAGTGTATTTCCATGACATCATTTGGCACATTACTTGGGCACATCATCTACAAGGATAGTCTGCTCATTGATCCTACCAATATTGCAATCATCCTTCAGCTTCAAACACCATCAATGTAGAAAGATGTTCACACATATCTTGGACATTGAGGGTATTATAGGACATTCATAAGGCATTATGCCAGGATTATGGCACTACTAGAAACTCTTGTGAAAGGATGCCCCATTCTATTGGGGTACAATGCAAGAAGATGCTTTTGAGACCCTAAAGCTAAAGCTAGTAAGTATATTGATACTATAATTTCTTGACTGGGCAAATCCCTTCCATGTCCACATTGATTCCTTTGTTATTGTAATCAGTATCATTCTCACACAACCAAGTGAAGTGAAAATGGATCATCCTATTTATTTTTCAATCAATAAACTAACCAAGGCATAATAAAATTACACCATGACTAAGTGTGAGGCACTTGCCATGGTCTACGCCCTGTAGAAGTTCATAAATTATTTGATAGAAATCCCATTTGTCTTCTTTACTGATCATAAGGCACTTAAGTACTTGGTGATCAAGACCATTTTTCATGGGTGCATATGCTGATGGATCATTTTTTTCAATAATTCCAATTTTCTATTATAATCAAGCTTAGAAAGTACAACTCAAGCCAAAACCATCTATCTCACATCAACTTTGGATATGTGGTAATGCCAATTGAAGATGATATGCCCAACACATAACTCTATAAGATCTAATGCATCTTGGAAGACTTAGTAGAAATTATTGTATTTTTGACTTTTGGATCTACACTTCAGGCTATGATAGTTAAAGAGAAGAAGAAACTCATGGTTCATGTTGCCTCTTTTCAACTCATTGGTGGGGAATTGTACAAATTAAGCCATGATAACATTATACATCGATGTGTCTTAGATCATGAATGAGACTCAGTAATGCAAGAGGCACATGAGGGGATTGATTGATGTCATTGTGCTATAGATGCCACAGTGTGAAAAGTGCTACAATCAGGCTTGTGGTGGCCAACCATGTTTCATGATGTGAAAGAATTTACCAAAATGTGTGACATCTGCCAGTGTACTTAAAAGAAAAACCAATGAGATGAGATGTCCCTCATCCCGATCCTTACCCAAGTGTCATTTTAAAAATGGCCTATTGATTTTTTTAGACATTTTACCCTCATTGCTAGGCAAATAAGCACAAGGTACATTCGGGTTGCTATAACTTACTTCACCAAGTGGGCCAAAGTGGCACCACCCAAAGACTATACAGTCACCACAACAACAATATTCATTTTAGAAAACATTATCAGTAGGTATGGGTGCCCACCTAGCTTGATTAGTGACCATGGCACACATTTCATCAATGAAATAGTTTAGATTATACTATTTGAGTATATGGTGGTGCACCATAAAACAACACCCTACCACCCCCAAGCTAATGGAACCATAAAAGCATTCAATAAAATACTAGGGACATGCCTCACAAAAATATGTGATGTTGTTCATAAGGATTGGGATGACCATGTGTCAGTAGTGTTATGGGCCTATCACATGACATATAAGTTCCTGAACAAGGCTACACCATTCTAACTAGTGATTAAGGCATATGCCATTTTACTTATGGAGTTCTTAGTGCCCTCATTATGCATCACATGCATTGGTCAATTGGACAACCAAGAGTCATTAAGTACACACTTGAAATATTTGGAGAGGCTAGATGAGAGACGTGTAAAACCACGATGGAGCTAGTAGATAGAGAAGGCCTGCCAAAATACATGGCATGATAATCACATCAAGGGTAAGGTGTTTAAATAAGGTACACTGGTCTTGTTATATTATTCTAAGTAATTAAAGCACCTAGACAAATTATAGATTGGGTGGATGGGACCTTATTTCATCCACAACATCTTGGAGACTAATGCAATCAAGCTATGCATGTTAACTGGTGAAATGCTCCATGGGCATTTCAACAGTAATAAATTGAAAGTATACCATCACTATGATGGTTCTTTCACCATATAACACTAACTTTCTGATTAAAAGTTACTTGCTTTGTCTTATGACCATTATAACATTAGTGTGAGCCAATTTTTTTCCTTATGTTTTGTTTATTTTGTATAAGCATGCCACTTTTAATCCTATAGTAGAACATTTATGGCACTTACACCTACATAAATCTATCTGGGTGAGTCAAGTTTGGTCACTTTTTAAGCCCCTGAGGCCAAAAACCTAAGTTTTTGGGCACATGTGAAGTTTGACAGCGTAAGTAAACTATAAATATGAATTGACTAGTAAAGAGCACAAGGTATTTGTGCATAATAGACCACAAAGAGATAATGAGGTGCTAGAATACCATTGCAAGGATTTATATGGGGTAGGGGAGGATGAAGCAAGAGATGATAAAGCATAAAGAAATCAACTAATAAATTGAGGCACATTTGAAAGGAAGCATAACATCAAAGAAGAGATGGAACCTAGGAAGTTGAGTCACACTCATGTGAAATACTACACCTAGGTAACCAGAAGGAAGGTAAATGTCATGCCAAAATAAAAAAATTGAAAGAGAGTGACTATTTTAATAGTTGTCACCCACCCAACCATTAGTGGGAAGTGACCATTTGAATTACCTATCACTTCCCGAAATAAACCAATAATAAAGTTAATGCTACAGTGGTGAAAGAATAAAGATATGCATTGATGAGTAGATGGCAGTGGATTTTAGCATATTTTGTGGGTTTTAACAGATTTCAAGGCTTTAAATGATGCCAACCATCAATTTGGTAGATGAGAACAATGTATAAAACTCGATATGGAAGAGGTAGGAGGTTTACTATCATTTTCAAGCGATTAAAATAGAGCAAGGAGCTGAAGCCACCAAACTAGAAAACACTACCAGAGAGGAAAAAAGTTGCCCATAGCCTCTTCAAGTGTGAACAAAATAACAATTAGGAGATTGTGTTTTTCCCTAAGGAGAAGAGGAGGCAAATAGAAGGAAGTTGATGGAAAAATAGGAAAGCAAATATTTTGACAAGATAACAAGTATACCATTAACAGGGCAGGAAGCTCAACAATCAAATGTGTAGTCACATTTCCCATGGTTGTAAAGAAGATTAGACATAATTTTGGGCTTCAATAGGATCAATAAATCGTGCTTCAATAGTATAAGTTTCATAATTGGAAAGAATAGACTAAGTTTAGAAGCGCTAGAAGCATGCAAATATGTAAAGAAAGTGAAAGTAGTGAGGGAAGCAACCATCACAAAATCTAAGGTGCAATTGGTAGAGGGAGTCAGTATTATGAAGGTTGATCCATCCGTGAGTGCTAATCTTGCCTATTGAGAAATGGAGTAACTACTAGAAGTCATGGTGGGTGAAAAGTGGTGTTGGGATCATTTATGATCCAAAGATATCTTTATATTAATTTGTTTTAATGTTTTTGTAGTTGTCGAGTAGTTTTTACCCATTAATTGGTTTCTCAACCAATTCTTGTTTCATAAAGCTTTTTAAAGATTCATTATACAAAAAATAAAACATTGCATTTCTTGAATATATTTTTATATTATTTCTTCATCCTAACCTGCGGTGGTATGAGAGCCATGAAAATAAAAGGAGGATGCCATTGCTGAGAGAAATTAAAATTTTTGCAATAATAATTCAAAAACTAGTCAATTGATTTTTGATCTAAGGCGATTTCAGTCAGAATTTTAGAGAGAAGCTCCTATATAGAAAATTTGAATATTTATTTAATTTACTCAAATGTTGCATAGATTAAATTCTTGTTCATTTATTTATTAATCAGAAGAGAGGCAAATGTGTTTCGATTTGATTGCAGGAAAAAAAGAAAAGGCAGGCCTCACTGATATGCACTAAGATTACTATAGTTGAGAATTATCCTAAAAAATGGGATGACAACTTAGACAAGTCATACATCATTCTTATCGCATCTCTCTACTCGTTTAAGATTTTGGGTCCCTCCACAAAAGCTCTAACATCTTTCAAAAAGCCCTAAAATCCACGTGGATTCCACAAGAATACAATGCATTGAAAAAGAATGCATATTTTTTTACATGTAGGTAAAATATTTGTCATATATACCATTTTTTTGCTACAAACAAAAAAGGATATATAAGAATGTAATGTTGTTTCTTTATATTCTAAATTATACGTGTGGAGGAATTGGCATACATATTTTGGTAGTCACTTGTTAAAAAAAGGGAAGTGAGGGGTTAGAAACCCATTGAAATTATTTTTGGTCAAAATTATTTTTTGACATTATTTTGTATAAAGGAGTTATAAGGTGTTATTTTTTTCAAGTCCCAAGAATCTCTTGTAATTGGAAGCTATTTTTAAGTTAAAGGTAAAATTTCGATATCATTCTTTATTTTTTGATTTTGGGCCATGGCTAAAATTGTGAGCTTGATTTTTGAAAATGGATGCTTAACTCTTAAAAATTATAAGGTTCAATGAACATGGAAAATACATTAATTTTCAATGATTTGTGGGAAGTAGTTGAAAAGCAACCAACATTCCCCACTGATATCACAAATCTTGTAGAATTTCATAAACGTGATAAGCATGCCCTTGATTTATTGAAATCAACTTGTAGTGAACAAGTTATAATTCACATAGAGGCCATCAAGTCTGAATCTTGAAAAGCATAAAAATCTCTAAAAGACTTATATGATAAACAACTTACCTGTAAGAAAATTGACCTTCTTATGCAATTTCTCAACACTAAACTAATAGATGATGAAGATGTTTTAGAATATGTGTCACAAATTAATAATTTAAAATAATAATATGGTACTATTGATAGGAAAATTATTGATGAAATGCTCATTTATATTATTTTGAATGGCCATAACCCTAACTACAAGAATTTTCTATAAATATTATAGTTTAGTGATAAGCTTAACAAATCTACTTGTGATTCTATTTGTGAGTTTTTAACTCAACATGAGCAACAAATTGTAAATAAGAAAGAAAAACCTATTGAGGATGCCTACTATACCAAAATAAGTAATCCATTATATGAGCATAACAAAAAATGTTCTTTGAAGCACTTTCAGAGACAAACATTCTCTGAGTCGCAATTCTATACCTAAGCATCATTCTAGACATAGGTATCATTCTGATTCTCTAAAGCATAGACATCATTCTAGTTCTTTCAAGTATAAACATCACTCTTGGTCTCATAAGTATGAGCATCATCACAAACATTCACATGGACACAAGTATAAGCACAGGGATTATTCTTCAAGCGGTTATTCTTCTTCTAGTTCTAGTGGACGTGAGAGAATATAGAAAGTATATCCGTGAAGACAATTAGACTTAAAAACCATATATTTAAACCTATAAAAGTAGGATGACAATAAACCTAGTCATAAAAAGACTAATATAAATATTTTATGATTCAATCTTATAGTTGAAAGAAATCCCAATTAGACGTCCTTGATATAATAAACATAACAGCAGGAATAAATTTTTCTCTTAGGGGCCAAAATCCTTGAGCTGAATGCTAGTATCAATGAGAGGCATATACCCTTCATGATAGGCATCCAAATGATTGGACAAAGCCGATTTATCAACACCCTCGCGGCGACAAGATTTGCAGACAAAGTAAAACACGCTGTGTGTCAACAGCCACAACAAATTAACAACACACTGCAACGCCACCATCACCATTCCCTTCAAACTCACCACCTGGTGCGGCTCCCCTGCATACATTTGATAACTGAGAACGCCTCCAATTACACCCATAACTAGCCCATACAAAATATTGAGCGTCAAGGCCGTGTCAAGCTTTCTTTTAATGAGATCTCTGCTCTTCTTCATGGCCCCCAATCCGTAGCTCTCCTCCACAACAGACACCACGCAGGCAACCTGCCATACGATGTTGATGTAAACGTGGATGGGCAAACCCACGATGGCAATAACAAGAACCCCAAGGAAAAGTGTCCCACGCTTCAATCTAAGGACTCCGCCGATCAACACCCAGAAAACCAGGGCACACACGAAGACAACGTAATATAAAATAATAATGATGAAAAACCAGAGAAACGTTACCATGAGGCGCTTCCACACCCTGGGCACAACGCTCATAATCTTGGCGTAAGACAATTCCTTGGATTTGTAACCATGTACACCACTGCAGCCGTAGACAGAAGCGAGAAGGCTATGGCAAAAATTATGTAGGCCGCCGTTAACAGCGAAAGGTTCCCAAATTCCATGTACATAGTGTGGTGGGTCTTTTGTTCAGAAGAGGTACCCACCTCCATGCCCATGGATAGTTTGTTTATGATGATTTTATTGACAAGAGGCTGCGAGATTATACTGTATCCTAGGATGTCATGTCCCCTTTTCAGTGGACATCTTCAGAGTTGAGGATTAGTCTATTATACGACCTTCGTAGGTTGGTAGGATGGATAGAGGGTCATGATGGAACTTGGCTTGGCTTCGACTAGCAGAATTTTACCAATTAGCGTGCGTTCGGGTTTTTTTTGGACACATTCGCTAGAGCTCCTATTATTTAGGGACTTCTGAAATGCAGCGGAGCACCCTTGTTTTGGTATGGTCATGTGCGGAATCACTCCCTGATTCACCAGCTTCAGTCGGTTCGAGGATCGGACATATATTGACGGAGATATTAATATTTGATTGATTTAATTAAATATTAATTATTTTAGCATATTTTCATTATGAAACCCTAATTCTTAATTATGAAACCCTTATTAGGGCAAGCACACTTTTTAGAAGATATAAGGGTTTCTTATTAGAGGGAGGCCATATGATTATGATTATTGAATTGAAAAATTTTGCTAAGTTTTTCTGAGAAGGAGCCAAGGGTTTCCAGTATTCCAGTTGTATTGGAGAACGTCCACTCTTCAGTGTGTGCAATTCAGAGGTTGTGAGATATCAGTTGATCTATTCCCAGTTCGAGGGATAGCTTCATACAGAAGTTGTCATTGAGATTTACAGGGATTTATTTCATTAGGCTCTGATTCAGTAATTGTTCAGATTAAGATATTCCGTATTAGAGCCATTTTTCTTGATATCAGGGGTCCAGCATACAGGGTGTGCTATACTGTATTTCGCCGCTGTACGGAATCCGTATAGATCCGTCCCAGACCATACCACCGAATCACATATTGAAGAAGGGCGTCGTTAGCAGTTGCAGGCCGCAGAGAAGTGCAGAGACCGACATCGGCATCCCAGAGACCGACATCGGCCCACTGAAGACCGACGTCAGCAGAGTGGCCGACCGACAGAAATCGACGTCGACAGTATATAGACCGACGACGGCAGTATAACCGACGTCGGCGACTGTGTGTCGACACAGCAACCCAAACAGTCTAGATTTAGAGTTATTTCCCAGTTTGCTAGAAGTACCAGGGTTTTAAGACAATATTTTCATATTATTTTTATATACATGATAGAGATATAATATTGTAATTATCTGGAAGGATAATAAGATCATTGATTTGCCAGATAAGAGATTATTTTGCTATTTATTATTTATTTGAAATTATTTTGCAAAAATCACAATTTGTTCTTATTTCATACGAAAAACACAAAAAAATCAGAATACACAGAAAACAGTGAAAAAAAATATTCAGTGCTAGAGTTCAAGGGAAACAGGGTTTCTACACAGGATTACGAAGGAAAGAGGCAATAGCAGAGTGAGAGTGATGGCTACTACTAGTTTTGCCGTAGAGCGCATGATTTTGAAGGCCTCTCCCACAATTCCAAAGGCGTCCAGAAACTGCAATTCTTCCATTTCTCTCTCCATTATCGGTTGCCTATTGCTTTCTCAGCAAATTTACATGGGAGATTTGGCAGGCCTTTCTGAGATTTAGTATGTAAGGAATATATATATATATATATATATATATATATATAAAGCAGAGGAGTGTTACGCCTGGAGAAGGAATTGAGCGGGACTTGGTCCATAAGTAACTTTCTGTTTGAACATTTTTACATATAAAAGATGATATATTATTATTTAATATTATTATTTTTTATTTTAATTTATATTTTAAACTGGGTCTTTTAACATAAAATTAAAACTTAAATATATTATTATTTTTAAAAATATATAATACCCTGAAACCTTCCGCTAGTAAAACCGTTCTTTAAATTCTAATTTAACTCATAGTTTATATTAAAAAATAAAAAAATTCAAAATCAACGTAGAGTTTATATTAAAAAATAGAAAAAAATTCAAAATCAATTTAACTCATAGTTTATATTAAAAAATAAAAAAATTCAAAATCAACGTAGAGTTTATATTAAAAAATAGAAAAAAATTCAAAATCAACGACGTAAGGAGTTCTAGAAAGGAGGTTAGGTGATTGGTATATAGCTTCAAAAATATTTTTATTTATTTAAATTGTGTTCAGGATTAAAATTAATCTATTAAGGGATTGACTCACTGATTGGCATATTTTTTAATATTTATTATTTAATTTTTTTTTTATTGAAAGAGTTTTTTAAGTGATTGTTATATGATATTTTTATTTTATTTTTTTAATTTTAATAAGTATTTATGTAGATATGTAAAAATGTTTTCTTAATATTTATTTTATATTATTTTATTATGCTGTGAACATTTAATTATATATAAATAATTAAATTTAAATTTTGCATTATTTAATTATTATAACGATTTTTAAGATTTGATTTTTATTTTGCATTTTGTAGTAGTCTAACTTTTCTCCCCTCTTTAGATTGTAATTATTGAAGATTAATATGTAAACTAATTTTATTAAAGTTTGAAATTAAATTATTTTTATTTATTTTTTGATAGATTTCAAGAATAATGGGCTTTTATCTGAGTAAAATAGAGAACAAAATATACTAGTTTGGCTTGACAACATAGATTGTCAAGGGGGAGGACCATCAAATATAGACATTATATATTCTGAAAGTTTTCATTAGTTAGCCATTACAAACTAACACAGAGAAACTTACATATTACAAATTATTTAACAAAGTCCTAACTAAAACTTAAAGATAGAAACAACCACATTTTAATCTAGCTAAATCACCTCGACCCCCACTCCTACTAGTAGCGAAAACTTTACTCTCCATAAAAGCATTCTCAGAACCAATTCCTCTCACCTTCTACATTTTCCAATTTGAGAAAGGATGACATTTGTTCCACCACCTTCACCCTCTTATCAGCCTCATTAGAAGTTGTAGTTAGAAAACACCTAACCATCGATTTCTTTCTTTGGTAATCTATTATCATCTTCCTCTTAGACCTTTTTTGTAAAAATAATTAAATTCATTTAATTATAATATATAATAAATACTTATCACATCTTTATTAATGTGGATGACAAAATTCAAATCATATAACTAAAATAAAATACAAAAACTTATTACAAAATCTCATTATCTCTCTATATTTAATTATATATCATTTAATCTATCGTATATAATTTATAATATTTTATTTTAAATATATTTTTATACATAAATTTTACTAACCTTAAATTGTATTATATATCATAATGTTCACCTTTGATAAACACACTTTGTAAATGTAAATATACTACATCTAAAAGTATGAATGATTTTATATTTGATTCATTATTTAATCCATAAACTTAAATTCTTTTTAATTTATAAAAATTCTTTAAGACTTTAATGTGTTTGGATTTATGTTACATTTCTTCTTTCATAATAAATATGATTTTATGCCTTAATAAATTTTCTTTAAAACTTCATAAATAATTTTTTTTTTAAATGCCAATTATATTAGAAGTGTTGGGCTAAACAAAGAAAAAGAAAAAGTGTCACAGTACCCTTACTTAGTTGAGCTTGAAAAATAAAATGAAGTCTTAAAATATTGAACTTATTTTAATCTAAATGTATCTCCTCCTTTTAATGTGAATGGAATATAAGATGATGTAGCCCTTCTCTAAACGTGAACAAAATGATGTGCATTTTCAAAATTATATAGTTTACCTTCAAAACAAAATTCGAATTGGGTTAGTTAATAACAAATGAGTATTAATTGGTCACATCTCATTAATAAAGTCATATCCTTATAATAGCTAAGTCCCTTTAAAAAGTTACCATCTCATAGTTCATTAAGATTTAATGTACATATTATTTAATTTTAATTGGGTTTAGAATAGTTTTAATTATATATTTTATTGAACCATTTATTTTATAGGTTTAAATAAAAGTTAATTATATGAGTTTAAATAGATTTATAATTGAGATTAATCATATACAATCCATATCAATTAGTTGTAATTGAGTTTGTAGAGATCCATTATCCTTAAATCACATATATGGTTAATTAAATTATTCGATTAATTTAATTTAACATGTAAATAAAAAATAGATTAACATTTTGGTTATAATTAGCTTTACATATTTGATTAATACTAACCATACCTTTGATTGGTCAAAATACATGATTGGTTCAATCAAACATATAATTGAGATTAATTGAATCCCAATTCATGTTATTTTATTAGAATTAGGTTTGAAGGGTTTGATTAATCCCAATTTCATATAGTTGATTGAACTACTTACTAGATTATTTCAATAAATTATGTAATTTCAGCTAATTGAGACCTTATTTATGTTAAATGGTTATTAAACTAAATTAAATGATCAAAATAGTCATCAATTATGTGTGATAGGAGAAATGATGATGGATTTAAAGTGAAGGGCACATAGTTTGGTAAAAATGAGACCTAATCAACATACATTACTCTAGTCACAGTTATTTGAGCATAAATTGGACATAAATTTTATAATCATGTGTTAATATATATCAAATCATTTATATTTTCTCAAGTCCTGAGTGTTTATGATTTTTTTTTATCTTTTGGCCAATAAAGGACCTAATTACATAAAATATAAATATAAAATGGAAGTTGTGTGTTTGAAAGGTATAAAACTAACATGCATTACTCAAATCACACCTTATTGATCCCAAATCAAACCTAAATTTTCTCAATCCTACATAAATATGCAACAACAAATCTTTATTTAACCAAATTAGAAGCTTTTGTTATTTTGTTGTGTCAATTAAATCTTATAAGGAACCTAATCACATGGAATATCAATAATAAGGGGTGGTTTGGAATGTGTACAAGTTACCAATATCACACACATCTCCAAATCATCCACATTTTCCTCATTCCTTAGTAGTTTTTATTTTATTGTGTCATTTTTGGCCTATAAGGGACTTAATTTACATGAAATGTTTATATTTAATTGAGTGGTTGGGTGTGTGAAGGTTACAAAATCAATGTAAATATCCCCAATCATACCTATTTAGGATCAACTTTGAAATAAATTAGTTTGATCACACACTAATTTACTTGAAATCATCCATTCTTCTCTTATCGCAAGCCATTTGGGATTTTTATTGGTTTTGTCATATAAGGTGCCTAATCACATGAAAAATTGGGATAAAGGGGTAGATATTTATGAATAGGTTGTTAGATAAATTTAAAATTTCCTAATTGAACCTATTTGGGTTTGAAATAAAACTAAATTGACCTAATCACACACAAAGTTTCCCCAAATCATCAACATTTTCCCTAGTCATAAGTGATTGGTATTTTTTGTGTTGCTTTTTCCTATAAAGGAAATAATAACATGAAATATTGATATAAATGGGTGTTTAAATGTGTAAAGGAAATAAAATCAACATAAGTGCCCATATCACTTGGGCCAATTTAAATTAAATTCATCTGATAGTGCATGAATGTACCCCAATCATTCATTGTTACCCTAAACACAAGTGATTGGTGTGGTGTTGTGTTTAATTTAGATTATAAGGGAAATAATCATGTTTAATATAGGCATAAATGGGTGGTTTAGTTTATGTATGTCATAAAATCAACCAAAATTTCCTCAATCACACCTATTTTGTCTAGAATTCAACCTAAATTACTCTGATTTCACATGAATGTGGCCCAAATCAACATAAGTGTGGTTGGGTAATTCTATGTGTTTATGGATTTATGTGTCAATTTTGGGTAATCACATGGAATTTTCCTTAAACAAGTGTGATCTTACATAAATGTGTTCTAAATTATCCACTTTTTCCCTAGTTGTCAATGATTAGGGCTTGGTTTTGTCAATTTTATCCTATAAGGAACCTTATCACATGTAATATTAACAAAAATGAATGGTTGGGTGTGCATGGGTCAAAAAATAAATTTTAATCATCCAATAATAATTTTGGGCTACAATTTGATCAATCTTGGCTTGATTCCACACATTTATGTGTGCCAAATGATTTGCATTTACTAAAATTAGAATTTATTATTTTGTTATGACAATTTTGGCCTATAAAGATCCTAATAACATGAAAGATCAACATGAAGGGGTGGTTTGGTGTGCATAAGTCACCAAATTGACATAAATTTCCCTAATGACACATTTTAAAGTTTCAATTCAACATAAATTGGCCCAATCATACACAAATGTGCCATAAATATTTTGTAGCTACCTTGGTCATAAGAGGTATTTTAAGTTATATTGTATCTATTTTGGATTATAAGGGAACTTATCATATGGAATATGGAGATAAAGGAGTTTTTGGGTGTGTGAATCTAACCAAATCAAGATATGTTAAAGCAATCATAATTATTTAGGTTAAACGTTGACCTAAATTAGTTGGATTGTTCATGAATACATCCAAAATCAACATAAATGGGTGGTTGGGTGTGTTTAGGGATTTTATTGTGTCATTTTATGCTTATAAGGAACCTAATCCCACATATTTTTAAATTACATTAACTTAATCCTACATGTATATGCCCTAAATCATCAACTTTTTCATGAGTAGTAAGTAGTTGGGGTTATGTTGTGTTAATTTTAGAATAAACGAGACTTAATCTTACATAATATTAACACAACTAGTTGTTTAGGAGTGCAGGATTAATGGAATATGTATGCATTACTCCAATAACACCTATTTTGGCTATAATTTGAATAAAATAGGTCAAATCATGCATGAATGTGCCTCAATTTATCTACAAAATCATCAACTTTTTCACGAGTAGTAAGTAGTTGGGGTTATGTTGTGTTGATTTTATAATATACAAGACTTAATCATACATAATATTAACATAACTAGTTGTTTAGGAGTGCACGAGTAATGGACTATGTGTGCATTACTCCAATCACACCTCTTTTGGATACAATTTTAATTAAATAGGCTAAATCATGCATGAATGTGCCTCGATTTATCTACATTTTTTAAAATTGGAAGTTATTTTTTTGGCTTTTTAGGCCTATAAAAAACTTAATCTCACATGTAATATCAGAATAAAGGGTTAGTTGGGTGTGTAGAGGTCAGAAAATTGACCAAATTTACCCCAATAACGCATATTTGGACTTTAATTCTACCTAGATTGGTCGATTTGCACAAAAATATTCCCTAAATCAATATAAAGGGGTGGTTGGATGTGTTTAAGGTATTTTTTTTGTTAATTTTGGCTTATAAGGGACTAAATATCATGGGTTTTGATTTAAATTGTCCAAATTCCACATTAATATACACTAAATCATACTATTTTCCCAAGTCTCAAGTGGTTCAATGTCAATTTTGGCTTGTAAGGGACCTAATTATTGTGACCAACACACCGCCACTTTTTTTTAAGTAGGAGCCCCATTTCATCAAAATTTTAGAAAAAAATTTAATTGGAAAAAATCATTTTTTCCCATCTCAATTTTACCTATATTTCCATAATATTTTCAAGTTATGTTTCATAGTATGACTTAGTTTGGGTTTTAATTTAGTTTATTGGCCATGTAATATACCTTCCAATCCTGAAAAACATTTTTTTTGTGAAAAAAAAATTCCCATAAACCAATTGCATTGCTATGATGTTATTATCGATAAGATAATTTTAACATGTATTTTTGGAAAAAAATAGAAATTTTTTATAGAAAAAAATATTGGGTTATTTTTACTCAAGTTTTTGTGCTAGTAATGGTAGAGAAAATGATAACCCTCTCAAGTTCAAACTACTTCAGATGAAAAGGATACATTATTGATGTGCTCCTTAACAAGGGACTCTAATTCATTAAAAAGAATAAATAAGCTTCTCCTTTAGATCTTGTCAAATAGAAAAAATGGAAAAAAAATTATAATGAAACTAGAGGCATTCGTGTTTAGTTTGTATCCCTTGAATTGAAGTTTCATTTTCAAGGCATCACATAAATTTATAAGGTTTGGAATATCTTGGAGGATATTTTTGGTAATCATAGTAATCTGAGGGCATGCCAACTATAAAATGAGCTCACTACTCTTAGTCCAGATAAATATTTTCTCATTAAGGACTTCATCACTCATGTCAAGCACTTTAGGCTTATACTGATTGAGACTAGTGAAACCAAGACTAATGAAAAATTCATTATGATAATTTTGTTTAAATTTGGTTGTCTTTACTTAAGATTTGTTTCAAAATACTACATTCATAAATATTTTATGGGATTTGCATATGTGGCACCAAATTTTGAAATGTTCTTTGACCAACTACACAAAGAACTATAAAAACTATTTTTGGGAAAAATCCAACTTGAAAATACTAAGAAACAAGAATTAGTAGTCAATGATACTAACTTAACATCACAACCCAAATTTGGAAAAGGCAAGGTCCTTTCCAAGGAAAAATTCAAACCAAATTCCAAGACTAATGGAAATCCATCAACTTAGAAAAATCCTTCCCCAAGTCAAAAGAAAGGAAAAAAGAAAGTAAATCCCAATGTCAACCAAGAGTGTTGTGATTGTTTTAAGAATACATGCCATGTTGAATACCAATATTTCAATAAAATATCATACTTAAATAAAATATAATAAAAAAATGTAGCTTTCCTCTCCCAAAATACAAATAACACTTTCTAAAACAACAGGATCACCTGTGTTTGAATGGGTTCTAGATTTAGAAGCATCTAACCATATGGTGCATGATGGCTCACTATTTGAAATTGTCACACAATTAAAATTTGTGTGTGAAAATATATTCCTCTATATTTTTAGGGTGAATGGATAATTGATATGGAGAATGGTGTATTTAAAAAAGTTTTCCACATTCTAGACTTTTCTATGAATATCCTCTCATATATTAGATCACACAATCAGGTGGAAAAAATTATCTTGAGTTTCCACCTATTGATTTTTTTTCATAAATATCAAAGACTAGTTTACTATTATAGCCACTATAAAGGTTGATCATTCAACATGATTGTATAAATTTAATAATGTTGTGTTCACTCAAAATTCACAAGTCATGATTGCATTTTCTAATGAATTGATTAAACTTTGGAATGAGAATTTTGGTCACCTAAACTATCATTCATTATAGGACATTAGTAAGCATCACATGGTTATTGGTTTACCATATGTTTCTTTCAATGATGGTGTTTTTCTAGGTTGTGCACTTGGAAAACAACACAAGGATCCATTTCCCAAAGGAAAATCCTTGAAGGCAAGTGTCATATTATAGTTTGTTCAAAGTGATATTATTTCCTTCCTAATTTTTATTTTCAAAAACATTAACACATGCTTACATTCATTGATGAGTTATCTTATAGAAATTAGGTATACTTTCTAAAAAAATAAAAGTGAAGTCTTTAAGCACTTAAAATTTTTCAAGGCCTTTTTTGAAAACCTATCAAATAGAAAAAATCCACATCTTATAAAAATAAAGGATATTTTTCAATAATTATATGATTGACTTATATGAATAGGAAGATATTCAAATTCAACATATTATACACTACATCCCTAAAAATATGGGGTAACTAAGTGAAAATAATACATAGTAAAGGAAATGGAATGTTGCATGGTATATTATAAATAATTTCCTCCATAGTATTGGGTTGAGGCAATTCAATGTGCAACCTACATTTAAAGCTAAATTATCCACTCTGTAGTGAAAAATATGACTCTCGAATAAAAATGGTTTGGAGTCATGCTAGGTGTTTTTTATTTTTGAATTTTTAGATGTGATGTATAGGTGCACATTCTAGATGAAAAATGAAAAATCAATGGAAAAGAACGTCCATCCTTGTATATTTTTCAGTTCTTATGAAGATGTAAAGGCATAACATCTTCTTTTTTGGGGGACAAATAAAGTGATTTACCGATGGGATGTGTTATTTGATGAATAATCCAAGGCTTTTATGCACACATATCCTACTATTCCTCCTCCTACATTACCTTTTCTAAAGATGGACACAACTTCTAAGGTATCTTATGAAGAATAATAAAACTTTAATGACTCCCATTCTAAGAGTTATGATAACTAAGATGATGATCCACATGGGGGTGACTAACACCTTCACTAGTACCATAAAACCAAAAAAAAATTACTTACACAACCAAAAAACCCTCTACCATAATGGGTTAAAAATGTTTTCCATGAGTTTGGTTCATTGGTATGGGAGCCAACAGATATAAACATGATGAGATCACAACATATGTATGGTGTTTCACATTTGGCACATTTGGCATTGACATGGGATCCAAAGATTTATCATCAAGCTTCTAAGAATCTTGAATGTTAGGTAGACATGCAAAAATAACTTCTTTTTCTAGAAATAAAAAACTTGGGACTTAGTTCCACCTCTTATAGGAATAATACTAATGAGGTGAAAGTTGGTGTACTACACTAAGTATGCAACACATGTGTCCATTGATAGATATAAATCCCAACTTGTATAAAAAGGTTTTTCACAAGTTGAACGTGTTTACCACCATGAAACCTTTTATTCAATTTACAGGATTAATTCCATCATAATAATACTCTCTTTTGATACAAATATGGATGGGAGTTCAAAAAAATGGACATCAAAAGTGTCTTCTTGCATGGAGTCTTGTGGGAATAAATCTACATGCCCTAACCTCCTAGGTCCGTAATAAGTGAGAACTCCATCCTTGTGTGTAGATTGAAAATTTTATTTTAAAGCTTAAAATAGGATTCTCAAAATTGATATGAAATATCAATAGGTTCTTAATCAAATATATATTTACATAGAATGGCTTCAAATCCACAATATATACTAAGAAAGTAAACATGAAACTCTTTATTTTGGTCCTCTATGTCAATGACTTAATCATCATGGAGAGTTACACAAAAAACATTTATGATTTGAATTCTAAGATAATGAATCATTCTAAGATGATGATTGGGATTGTTTTATTTTTTCTTTGGTATTCATATTTTAGTCTAAGAAATGAATTTTTGTTAATAAAGCCAAGAATACTAAAAATTTACTCAACCTCTTCAACATGAAAGACTACAATTATGCACACACTCCTCATCAATTTGGATTAAAGATTTCCACCAAGTGTTCTTCTCATTTAATTTATAGTACACTCTATAGTAAATTGGTGGGAATTATTTTGTACTTGACTCATAATTATCATGATATTTCATTTATTATGAACTTGGTATCATGCTACTATAAAAAACCCCCATTAAAGTCATTGGAAATTTTAAAAACACATCCTAAGGTATCTTTGGGGTACTAATAACTATGGGATTGAGTACAAGTCAAACAATAAATCTTAAATTTATAGTTATGATTCACTTGGGAACACAAAACTATCAGCTACACAAATAATGACTGGGAAGGAAATCTAGACAATTGTAAGTTAACCAAAGGATACATATATCATCTTGGTGTAGGTCTCATGACTTGGAATTTAAAAAATAATACTGATATTAATTTGTCTACTAAAAAAGTTGAGCATAGTGGAACTATCACTATTGGTCATGTGTTAATTTGGATTTGACACTTGCTTTATAAATTTTGATTTCCACAAACCCAATCCACTCAACTTTGGTGTGACAATAAGAGTGTTATCCACATTTATCACAACCTCGTGAAGCACCAATGCACAAATCACATTGACATCCACATGCATTATATTCAAAAAATTATATAGGACAAGGTCATTAATCTTAACTTTTATCAAACAGATGATTAGGTTGTATACATCTTCATGAAACCCTTACTTGAGCCCCAATTTGTTTAGCTCAAGAAAATTTTTGGAATGAAGGAAGGTGTTTTCAAGGGGGGATAGTTTAATGATTTCATTGTCCTTCAATTCATCGAAGTACATGTTAAGTGGGGATACTAATATATTTAATTACTCATGTAGTGTTGTATGGTTGTAAGATGCACATATATTGTTTGTAATTTATGGGTAGGCAGTAATTGGTGTAGTTACACACAATCTATTATTAGATAAAATTATAAATTAAGTTAATAATTATTAATTAAGTAAATATTAAACTTAATTTTTCTAATAACAGTCTTATTTTATTAATGTTTTAACTACTCTCCAAAACCTTGACCCTAACCTTAGTCTCCTCTCTTCTTTATATAATAACATAGAGGGCTAGTGGGTGATGTAATATTGTATATGAGAGTCATTATTCTATTGGAAGAATTAAGCCATTGCTCTTAATAAAAATAGGTAGCTAATTTACTTGGATGAATCTTTGTTATTTACTTTTAAGATTTCATAGATTTATTATGTAGACATTGTGGCTGATTTTACTATGGTAGCTAACATGATTCTAGAGCCTATAAAATAATTTAATAGACAGGTGGTTATTATATAGGTAATGTCCATGCCTTATTTTATTTATAGGAGACTCTTTGGGTAAATTATCATGCCACAAACATGTGAAAAGTATATAAGAACCCATAATAATGATTTGAATT
Organism: Torreya grandis; assembly: GCA_037957365.1. NCBI lineage: Eukaryota > Viridiplantae > Streptophyta > Pinopsida > Cupressales > Taxaceae > Torreya > Torreya grandis. Next base: position 2,059,976 of record JARHVA010001930.1, read on the forward strand.
TTGATATTTATTGATGCTTTGCATTAAACAAATCCATCAAATTTAGATGATATTACCAAACAATATGTTGTGTCTGATGTTAATGTTTGAGAGATAGGAAAACTAATTTGATGATTTGGAGATGCTTGATTAAGATAAATAATTGGTTTCACACATATTATGGGATGTTTTGTAGGTTAATGAGATAAACTTAGGAAGGATAAACCCATAGAATGTATGAGGATGTGAGAAAATGGTGAATTATAGTCATGTTGGTAGTCATAATTCATGCAGGATTAAAGTAAGTCAAAATTGACATTACCATGTATCAATTTTAATATTTTATTGTCTACAAATGTCTCTATTTTATTATAGTATTGAAATGAAATATAAATATTAGAGTAAAATGATAAATAAATGCATAGAAGTGTGAAAAAAAAACCTTGTCTTTGGAATATTCTCCACACATGTAGCTTGCTCTTAGAAAACCTATAATGAAAATATAGTAGGCAATGCTTGGAATAAAATATAAAAAAGTATAATTAAAATTTTAAATTGAATAACAAGGAAAGATACACATTTATGTGGGTGAAACATGTTTCCCTATAATTGTTGACCAAATTTTGATCCCAAGTCAAAATTAGTCACTCCCTATATATTAAAACTTGTCATGGTCTTGTCATAAGTCTTGAAATGCCGTATATATTCCATATAAGTCTTCATACATTATTAGCATTGATTAAGGTTAGTTTGGAGAAGTTAAGGTAATGTCATGTTTTGGTCATATAGTGGTCTAGGAATGTCATGGAGAGATAAGGATTGGTCAAGTGATGTTATAGGTGATTAGGAGTATATCAAAGTTATTGCATGTATTAATCATAGTCTAATAACATTTCATGAAGCTTGAAGTGTCTAAAGTTCATTTTTAGTCTTGAAGGTGTTGAAAATAAGTGAAAATGTGATTTTTGGCTGACCTTATGTGTGTCAAAGTTCCCCCAAGTGAAAAATCAATACTACACACCTTTCAAGGACCTTGGAGTAGTTACTCAACTACCACACCTATCAGGTAGTAAAAAAAAAATTAGATTCTTGAATTTCAATGTCATCTTGATGAGTTAAGGAAGTTTTATGGACTTGTTGAAGTCAATTGTAGGTGAAAAAAGTTTATAAATTCCCTTGGAAGCTTATATAGGTTATAAAAAAGCATTGGAAGGAGTTTGAAATCTAAAAGTTTCAAAACTCTCTCTCTCTCTCTCTCTCTCTCTCTCATCTCTCTCTCTCTCTCTCTCTCTCTCTCTCTCTCTCTCTCTCTCTCTCTCTCTCTCTCTCTCTCTCTCTCTCTCTCTCTCTCTCTCTCTTCTCCATTCAAAAGCTAGTGAAGGCCAAATTCAATCACATGGTACATGCTATACAGGTAGAGTTAGGGGCTAACATTTTAGATAAATTTTGAGACCCCTATTGGATCTCAATTTGTGGAATTGTTTATTATATTGGTGTACTTAGATTTATTAATAATTACTAAGGAGATAGACTATGTTTTGAAGGATCAAATCCCCATAGGCTGAATTTGGTGTAACTCCAGTGCAAAGTAAGAGATCATGGATATATGAAACTAGTTATATTGAGTTATCAAAGGTTTTTAGATGCATAATACACATTAACTCATATTGTTGGCATGCATGTATGGTATTTTGACAATTAAAGTGTCTTTTGTGCATAGTATGCATGATCTTGAATCCTAACTACCATTTTTTCACTTTTCTAATGCTTTTACATAGGTTGCAAACCTACAAATCTATAACTCTAATAGAAATTCATGTTTTTAATTCTCAATGAAGGTTTTATAGGCATCAATACTGGTGATGGATTCAATTTTAAAATGATTCAATGACTAACTAATCTTTCCAAGAACCTAAATTCATTGATGGCTAAAAGACCAAGTTAACTAGTGCAAGATGCACCTACTGATGGTATGTGGAAATAATAAACATAGAGGTTGTGATATGTCTTTGAGAAAACTCTATTGAACCTGGTATGCAATGAGAAAGGTTATTAATTAATTTTGATATTGATAAGGTGTCATGACCTATTTGAAAAGATCAACTCCAAACTATATGTTCAGACTCCCCTAAACAGGCACCTATAGTCATCCAGTTAAGAGGAGTGATTTGAAATAGTGAGGTTAGTGATGTTTGGAACTTCAAGGCATGGAAGTGTCTTAAGTTATAAATGTAAACAACATGATATATATATTAGGAGTTTTAAGGGTAATAATTGAAGATCATGAAGTTCCGTACACAATCAAACTTTAGATGGTCACCTACAGTGAACTAGTTGAGGGAATTTTCCTTGGTATTTATGTTGATGAGGTTTAGAATCTTCAAGAAACTAAAGGGGTCTTAAGATAACTTAAAAAATGGAAAAAAGTCATGGAGATGCACAATGACTAGAAATGGAAACCCTACAGGCCCTCAAACACACTTAGTCCTCTAAGAGATACCTACATGCCTACTAGATGATATGGCTAATTTCAAACCTAAAGAGAGAATTATACTCTTGAAGAGTGTTGTGGTTTTACTTAGGAGGTGATGAAAGTATATGGATTTTTTGAATATAAAAATAAATCATAGATCAATATGATCAATGAGTTTGGTCAAGACTGACTTTTCAAATCCCACACACAAAGTCAGGCCTATTTGCCCTCATGAGGAGTTTTGCTCAATTGAGTTCTCATAAGTCTAAGAGAAGGAGAGGGTAAATAATTAGATATGTTTCATTGAATCAATGATCATGTCATATGATTTTTTAGACCTATTTTCAAACATTTAAACTCTACCTATTTAGTCCAATAGTAACCTATAGGTTTGCCTTCTCTCATAAGAGCAATTGCTTGTTTGAAAGGTCTAAAGGATCTTAAAGAGATATGAGATAGAATAATATGTTTGAAAAATGATTATATATGAATAATATTTCATTATAACTCAAACACAATCAACAAATAATGGAAAATAGTCAGACCCTGTTCAATCTCAAGCACGCTAAGTGCATATGGAAGCCTATTGGGCAGACCTAGAGAGTTGAATCTAGTTAGAGTTGGCATGAAATTTTGGGACCCTGAGGATATTTTTAAATACCTACATATAATTTTAATGAGACCTTAGACCTTAAATAGTGAATGAAAGATGTGAAAATAATCAGTTAGGGTAAGTTGAGAAACGAGGCTCAAGAACCCTAAGCCTAAGCTAATGACATTGCATGGAAACTAATAAGATAAAGGTGGTTTGAAAACTATTGAAATAGGTCAATGGATATGTCTTATACCTCATTAATCTCATTTGAGATCAAAACCAACTCAATAAAAACCACCTACATGTACCTCAATCTTGCCTAGACCTCATAGAATGCATATTTGTAGCTCGAGAGGCTAGCTTTCATTGCTCATTATGGCACATAAATGTTTTATGGGACATTGGGGTCATAGTGTATGTTAGATACCTTTGTAAAATTTGATTTTGTGGAATTGGTTGGATGATTCATGCCCCGATATTTATGAATCATCCTTAAGAACTCAAAGCACTTTTAAATTGCCTAAGAGAGCTATAAGGACTTGATGTGAGAGAAATCAACTTCTATGCCTCTAGATGAATAAAAAAAAACTTCAAAATGACATATAACATGTTCAATACTCCCCTAAACATCATCCCATGCCATTGGTTCATACTTGTAGGTACAGGACTGCACGGAATAAAGAGGATGTTATCTAATTTAAAAAATCCATGCAAGTTGTTAGACATTTAAAATTGGAAAGGATAATAAGCAGGAGCTTATCTAATTGAATCAAATGATTATTTGGGTTTTGGCATGAGATGTATTTTTGTATACTCATTTTTTAGTCTCTTAGAAGGGAGGCCTAATTGAGGCCTAGTTAGGAGAGAGAATCAACATAAACATATGCCTCCACCCACTTTTTGATCCTAGAATTGAATAGGGAGTTTTAAGGCCATAATAGGTACTAAAATATACCAACTATTTCTTATTACCATCCATAAAAATTATCTACACATGGATGTTTGTATGATTTTAGGGCTATAAAGAATGAGGCCTATTTAGGGGCTTTTAGTAGAAAACAAATTGTTGAGGCTAGTTTGAGACCTCAAAATGGATTGTTTTAGGTATAATATAATTTTTATAGGCCATCCATGAAATTTGGATGATTTGAAGAAGAAGAATCCAAGTTTTGACACTTGTATGAAAATTTGGCCTAAGGAGATGAAGAGTCCTCTAGACACTTAGCATGAGAATGAAGAGATGTGTCAAAGAGAACCTAATGGAATTAGCTGAGAGGTGTCAAGATAATAGAAAATATGTAAGAGAACCTAATATAACCATCAAAAATACCACTTGTCACTCAACATGCCAAGGCAAAGGGTGGCTTTCAAGAGTTAGTCAAGGTGTGAAGAAAGCATTTCAACTCCTACACCACTTGGAGGGTTATATCATCTTTAGAGGAGATACACATGGAATAAATGAGATATTAAGGTAGTTTCATAAATCCTCTATTGTTTTTAACTCATGAGACATTTGTCTTCGCTCTCTCTCTATGACATCCTTCTTCATTTTTCTCTCACTTTATCTATATAAGTGGCCACTTTTGACATTGTAAGGATCCTCCACCTAAGCATGGTGAATCCCTACTAATTTTCATCCTTTGAGAAATAAATAGCAATATAGTTTACCTTCTCCATGAATTGTTTCAATGTGTATGCTAGACTAGTTGTTCTTGTTATGTGATAGGTTCACTTCTTTGGCATGTTGTCCTTGTTTGCATTCATATTCAATTTTGAAAGTCTTTTTCAAGTATCTTGAAGTGTTCTTATGATTTTTTAATTATTTTAGTGATTTTTCTCTCCACTAGTGTCATGTCAAGACCTTATGTTTAGTCCTTCTAGTTGAAGCTTGCTTCACAAACCTCCATGATAAATGCTAATACAAGAGGCAAATTTGAATTAGTGTCATGTGTAGATTAGGATTTTGTTTAAAGTGTAAATGTAATTGGTTGGTAGTGGTCAATTAAAATTTGGTGCATCACCTTACTGAGATAGGTTTCATTCATGTTTTATCTCTCCCTTTTCATCCAAATGAGTTATTAGTATAGATGATAAGCAATCAAGACAAATCTAGGGAGCTAGCCCTTTAATCTAGAGGTTTTATCCCTATTATAGGAAACCCACATGCCTAGGGGTAATCCTATGTTCCAATAAATTTGTATAAGGCTTGAACTACTTCTCCAAGGTGCAAAATTTAGAGACAACATTCTAGCATGCCTAGTGGGACTAAGGTCCAAAAGAGTGGAATAATTCTTAGTGTGTTCTTTTACCTATTAGCCTTTAGAGACATTCAATAACACCAATGGAAACTCCAAATGAAATAAATTTATTCTATTACCCCAAGTACATATTATGAAAATAATTTGCTAATGTCTTGTGTTTTATTTTGACTCATAAAGTTAGGATGGCTAGGTATGAGGAGAAATTCTACTCTTCACCTCCTTATCAGCCTTGTCATGACCACAAATATGTACCTCAACAACCATATCAAGCTTGTTACCTCCATATGAGTCATATCACCCTTATGTTTAGCCTATTCCCCCTCTATATAACCATGATGTAGTTGACTAGCCCTATGAAGAAGCCTATGAGGAAGGATATGAAGAAAATGATACTCTTGTTGAAGAAGAAGTGCCCTCCTATCATCCTTATCATGATCCATATCAATCCTATGGTCATCCTCTATTCCCCTCCTATGAATCCCATTACACACATCATCAACCTTACCAAACTTATGGAAGTCAAACTCCTCTTTTCTTACTCCATTTCCAAATCCAAGCAATAAGTCTAAAGCTGCTCCAAAGGAATTAGATGCTGAAATTGATTAGGAAGCAAGTTATAAGGCCTTAGAAGCTATAATTAGTCAATTTAATCAACATGTTGAAGATCACCAAAATCCCTATTATTACCCTCTAAAAATAAATATATTTCCATCTTAAGCCAAATCCTATGCTAAAATCAGAAAAAGTGATGAGAAAATGGGACAAATAACTTGATGTTATCCCTATTCATCTCATGAACAAGTTGAGGAAGACTATTCAAACTTTGATGAGTTTGTGGAGGTTATTTGAAGATGAATCCCACTATGTCATCAATAATTATTTAAATTAAATGAGATTTTATATCCAGTGGTGTATAGATAGATTAGAGAGGTGGAAAAATAAAGAGGTTAAGGATTAATTTGTAGCTATTGAAGAGCCTCAATAAGGCTATGAAAAAAATTAAAATCTTGTTGAAGAAGATGTCCATTCCATTGTTAAACACAACTTGTTATCTCTCTAAGAATCTTAACCTATTAAAGAAACCTGCATTCCCAATCCCATTCATGACCCATACAAAACACCTCATACTCCCTCTCCAACCCATGAACCTATTCATCACCCTCCCACCTCACCCCTTTTTAAATAAGAACCCATTCTTTGGGAGATAAGTGAAGAAGATCAAGCTAAATTTGTAGCTGATGAAGAAGATGAATCATGTGTCTATGATGAAGAGTTTACTATAGGTACTCCCCTTAGTGAAGACAAACACAAATCAATCTACTTGAGTGAATAAAGAAAGGATCTTGATGAAGTTGCAGTTACTTGTAAAAAAGTAGTCAAGACAAAGAAAAGGAAGCTTTGGAGAGGAACATCACATTGGATGAGTTGTTTGAGACTCATGATCATGATCAAGAGGATGAATTTGAAAACCAATAGAGGTTGAAGCTACTATTGACTCCATAAATAAATATGACTTATGTCATAGATTCAAGGAGATATGTGATGAGTTTGAGGGTCTTCAAAATCCTACACCTCTTGTTGGTTAGTTACAAGAAGTTCTTGAAGATGCCTTGCTTCTTGAATAACAACATGATAACATCCAAAGTACCAATATTGAGGTTGCCCTATAATTCAATAGGTGACCATGTTTGAGCTAAGCACAAATATCAAAAATGAGCATGAGAAAGAACTTGCAATAGTTGGTAAGAAGTTTGATGTCATTTAAGATGCCATGAAGGACAAAGAAATATACTTAGATGAAACATCATTGGATAAATTTTTAGTTGAGGAGCATCATGAAAAGATTGTTGAAACACAAGATGAGTTCACCTTCATAGATGACATGTTTACATCTATTGTGGTTTCATTTGACATCATTCCAAGAAGATTGAAAAGCATGAAGGAGTTGAAGACATCAAGAACAAGGCGTAAGGGAGAATTTGATTCATGTTCTCTTTCATCTCATGGAGCAAGATAATGTGAAAGTTTCCCATTTGATCTAAGAGGAAGAAGTTATTTTCAAGTTAGTTGTATATAGTTTAGTTTGCTTATGTTGTTGTTGTGTTCCCTAAGTGCTTGATATCACATGTGTGTATTTCTTTGTTTTATGTCTTGCTTTTTTTGTTTTGTGTGTTTTGAAGGTATAATCATTTTTTTGTGTCATGATCAAGGTTTGTTTAAGTTTGAAACTGAGTGCAAGAGACTCCATTGCCCAATATACATTCATGGTTACTAGTTTTATTAGCATTGTAGGCATGTTACCCCTATGAATCACATAGAATGTTGGCCAAATTTTTACCCCAAGTCAAAATTGGTCACCCCTTATATATTCAAACTTGGTATGGTCTTGTCATAAGTCTTGTAATGCCTTATATGTTGTGTATAAGTCTTCATAAAACTTTATTAACATTGTTTAAGGTTAGTATGGAAAAGTTAAGGTAATGTCATGTTTTGGTCATATAGTGGTCTAGGAATGTCATGGAGAGATAAGGATTGGTCAAGTGATGTCATAGGTGATTAAGATTTTATCGAAGTTATTTCATGTATTAATCACCATCTAATAACATTTCATGAAATTTTGAAGTGTCTAAAGTTCATTTCTAGTCTTGAAGGTGTTGAAAATAAGTGAAAATGTGATTTTTGGGTAACCTTATGTGTGTCAAAGTCCCAAGAAGTGTAAAATACATATTACACATATTTTAGGTACCTTGGAGGAATTAATTAATTGTCAAACCTATCAGGAAGTTAGATCAAAGACAAATTCTTGAATTTCAATGCCATCTTGAGGAGTTAAAGAAGTTGTATGGACTTGTTAAAGTCACTTGTAGGTGAAAAGGGTTTCAGAACATCCCTTGAGCATCTATAGGTCAGAAATAAACATTTCAAGATTTTGAAATCCAAAATCTACGGAAAACTCTCTCTATTCCATCATTCCATTTATAAGTTAGTGAAAGCTAAAGTTAATCACATCTTACATGTCATACAGGTAGATTTGGGGGCTAAGATTTTGGAAATTTTTTTGGACCCCTATGGGCTTCCAATTTATGTCATTTATCATTATATTGGTGTCCTTATATTTATGAACAATCGCTAAGGAGACAAAATTCATTTTGAAGGATCAAATCCCCATAGGCTGAATTTGGTGTAACTCCAATGCAAAGTATGATCTCATAGATGTATGAAACTAGTTGGAGTGATTTATAAGAGGTATTTATATTCATAATCTGAATTAACTCATCTTATTATCATGTATGGGTGGTCTTCTGACAAGGAAAGTGATTTTTGTGCATAGTTTGAAGTGATTGGTAACTTTTCTATGTTGAAAAGGTTCTCCAAGTGGTCTAATACATTTGAGTGGTTATTCACTCTCTTATAATATCTCATAAATTCATTTATTTACATATTATTAGATATATATTTTTTAATAGTCCCAAAAAAGGTCATACCTTCATTCACCTTGTGGACTGTGTCTATGTCCCTATATAGTAATTGATTTGATTGGAATTGAATATGTGGTTCAAGGATTTTGAGAGTTTTTTTTATTGGTATAATGTGTTTATGAAATTTAAGGCATGATATTGAGTTATAAATACCATTTTTTCACTTTTCCAACACTTCTACATAGGTTGCAAACCTACAAGGCTACAAACATGTAGGTCTCTTACTCCAATACAAATTCATGTTGCCAATTCTCAGTGAAGGTTGTATAGGCATAAAGCCTGGTGATGGATTAAATTTGAAAATTATTCAATTAATAATGAAGTTTTATAAATACCTAAAGCTATTGATGGCTAAAAAGACCAAGTTAGCTAGTGTAAGATGCACCTATGGATTATATGTGGAAATAGTGAACATAGAAGTTGTGATATGTCTTTGAGAACACTTTGTTGAGATTTATATGAAGTGATAGAGGATAATAAATGAATTTTTAAATTTATAAAGTCTCATAACATATTTAAAAAGGTCAACTCCAAACCATATGCTCAAATTCCCCTAAATAGGCACTACAGTCAGCCAGTTGAGAGGAGTGTTTTGAAACAATGAGGTTAGTGAAGTTTGGAGCTTCAAGGAATGGAAAGTGTCTTAAGTTATAGACATAAAAACATGATATAGATATTAAATTTTTTTAGGGTAATAACTAAATATCATGAATTTTCCTTGATAGATATGTTGATGAGGTTTGGAGTTATCAAGACACTAAAGGGGTCTTAAGATAACTTCAACAATGGAATAAAGCCATGGAGATTCACAATGACTAGAAATGGAAATATTTTTATAAATATAATGAATTTTTGTGGTGAATAAGTCTTCAAAACTTTTACAACTTTACCTTATCATTCATGAATTTTCAAAATAATATAATAAACTAACAACACATTAAGATCCATGAGCATGAGAGAAGAACATAACACACAGAACACTTATTTGAGTGGGAAGCCCTTAAGGGGAAGAAAACCCACTAATTATTCAAATTAAATACCATAATATAACTTAAACATCAATATTTAGTGAAGCACCAACTCCACTTGGAGCACCAACCCAAACTAGTCAATCACCAACTTAACTAAGCTTGAGCAAGCACCCACTTGCAAGGAGGCACCAACCCCCTAGATGACTCAAAACAAACTCAGCCACCTCAAAACTTTGATGAAAATTATAATCCTTTATTTATCATATAATAAATTTTTATATCCTTCTTAATATATTCACACACTTTTGTCATTCTCAAACTAGTCTCTAGCCTTCTTTGTTCAATTAGGTCTCTTTGAGACAGATTAGGTCATTTGACCTTGATATTCATCTAAATTACTCATGTTAGATATTAATTATAGTTTATTTTCACCTTTATTATGGTTTATAATACCTCATTTATATCTTAAAAATTTTATATCTTCCACTTCCACTCTCACACACACTAGCAAGCCAATTAGGCCTATTAGGCCTTGTTCTTATACTAGGCTCTTGTGCATACACTTATGAGTATACCATACACACTTTCACACATGTATTTTTGATAAAATATGCCTTATACCATTCCATAAACATGAATAAAAAATTACAAGAATTTGGTCATAGCATATAGGACCAAAACCCTTTTTTAGGTGTTAAGGAGACCTAATTCAATTAGTCTTTCATTAGCACACTTTAACCTTTGAACTATTTAGAACACTCTCAAAATTTTCACATAGTAGGAACATATAAAATATAAATAAACTAGACACTATCCAAATTTAATTTATTTCCATGACAACTTTTAGGTCCAACCACCACTTGAACCTCTTCTCAAAACACTGTTCATATTAGGCATGTGCATACCTAGAAAGTGTATCTTGAACAATTGAAGCATAAACACAATTTTGATAAATAAACATGGAAAAAAATCACACATAAATAAGATTAATTACCTTAAAAACCTCACCAAGTTCATTATACTTCATCACATAGGGCAAAATGACTCAAACCCTTCTGTGTAAGTAGCCTAATCAGAACTACTAACTAGCCTCAAAACACAGCCATGGAAATAAAGACCTAAAACACCTATAGAACCAATTTAAAAGACATAAATTAATGTATATGATCTTATTATGTCATTATAACATTATCACACACACACACACACACACACACACACACACACACACCCACACACACACACACACACACACAGAGAGAGAGAGAGAGAGAGAGAGAGAGAGAGAGAGAGAGAGAGAGAGAGAGAGAGAGAGAGAGAGAGAGAGAGAGAGAGAGAGAGAGAGAGAGAGAGAGAGAGAGTCACATGTTAATATTGGTCTTACAGATCGATCTCATAGTCTTGTACCTCATTGTCTCATCTAAATAAGATAGGTCAACTTATGAGAAACATTTTCATCATATCCACTAAACTTAAAAACATATATAAAACATGAAAATGTATTAAATGTCTTTAAAAAAATATCCATGCACTTGTATTCATCCCTGATCCATGATAACACATCCCTAAGCAACTTCTCACTTCTACCTAGTTTTCTCATTATTTACACCATTAGGCCTATTAGCGATTGGTCAACTTGTAAGAAAATTTTATCACTCCTAAGGGTTGTAAACTAATCATTAACCAAAATGGACATAAAATATAGGTCTAAAACTTTATCCTCCATCCATTTAGCAATTTTGACTTGATTAATTCTAACTACTATAGCAAATCTCTAAGAAACAAGGCCTTTCCTGTAGGGTCCACTCACTCACCTAATAAACAAGTCACACTTGGAGGTGCCTGAGAGAGTTTAATACAACCTACAATTACTTAAATATCCAGTCTAATCCATTTTGATAACTTTATAATAAGATATTTTATATTGGGTCACTATTAGGGTTCTTTGAGGGTTTAAACCATCTTCTAGTCTTAATGATCATTCATAAAGCTTAGCCCTTCATTCTAGAAACCAATGCTTGTAAATTTTATATATTACCCTTCCCCATATACCATTAATATATTAGGTTCCCATGCATAGGTAACACATTCCAATTAATACTTTAAATTTCTTCTTGGGTTGAGAACCCTTCATTCTGTGCACATGAGAGACCTCAAAACACTTTATCTTTCCTTAACCTTGAAATTTTGACCTAAAACTTGGTCAACATACTTGTAACAACATGAAATACCTCTATAAAATCACACACTCACACTTACCTTGTAAACTAATCTTGATACCCCATATGGTTATCATCTCTCTCTTTGCTCTCTAAGCCTTGATTTGTAAGTCAAATTAGGCCTTGAAATTGACCTTCTAGCCATTATAAAAAATGTTAACACATCATATCCATTTCATAAAACCTATTACCATTATAAACCACTAACCTACATTATTCATATGCCTTGACAATACCTTATGACACCTCATTAGGTCAAACAGGGTCTAGAACTAGTCTAGTTGCATGCTAGGTATGTAGGTCCTACCCTTAAAGGATCACCTTAAAACTCACCTGAGTGATCCAATGCCTTATATTCATAATAAATCAACTCTATACATCCTTTTATGCCTTTTTCATCCATATCACTAGGCCACCTTTCTCCTTCATGCACAAGCCTTCTCAAGTCTCTTACTAGGTTCAAATACTTGACAACTTTGGAAAAAAATATTTAAACACTCTTTGATGATTTTACACCTTGATAAAATTCCTTATATGTTTCTACACCAATTTCATACCTCTCAAGACTAAAATCAAACAAAAACATTGTTCAATGACCTCATGAATAACCTTTGACATCAATGATAATTTCAATGCCAAACCTCAACAATAGAAACAATGTTCAACAATCTCCCCATTTTTCAATAATGGAAAACCATACTAAAAACTGATCATCCTTATCTCCCCATTTTTGTCTTTTTCTCCCTTTGACATAAATTACAAAGTGATGTCTACAATTCCTTGGATCACACTCCTTACAACCAGAATACTTAGCACACAGAACTATGAGTTTATGAGACATAAAACAAACATGTTACCCTATCTCCATGCATACCTTATTAGAATAACTCACCTATTCTTTGAGATAAATATAATGATTTGATCCCCCTAATTACTTGTCTTCTTCAATGATTGCTATGGGTAGGAATTACATCCAATTCCTATCTTAGGTGTTCAAAATTTACCTTTGGAAGTGGTTTGGTCAAGATGTCTACAATCTAATCCTATGTAGAAACATATTAAAGTTTTACACTTTGTTTACTTACCTGCTCTCTTAGAAAATTATACTTGATAAGTGCATGATAGGGTTCTTTTAGATAGTTATAACACTTATATTATCATAATAGATAGGGCTAGGACCATCGTACTTTACCTTGTAGTATTTTAGGATTTGTCTCATTCATACGAAATGAGTATAACATGAATGTGTTGTAATATACTCAGCCTCACTAGTGGACAATGACAATGATGGTTTTTTCTTACTTGTTCTTGAAACTAGCCACCCACATAAGAAGAAGGCTCCTCCATTGGTACTCTTATTATCATCTATACTTCTTGCCTAATCTACATCTATGTAGGATGCCAAATTGAACTCCTTGATTCTTAGATACCAAAATCCATATTACATAGTCCCTTTGAGATACCTAAGTATACTTTTAACTACTTTTAGATGATTCTCCTTTGGATCTAATTCAAAGCTTCCCAAAATACCTATTGTTTGCATGATGTCATGTCTATAGGTAGTGGTATACAAAAAACTTCCAATCATTGACCTATATGATGTCTAATTAACCTTTAAAGACTCATCTTCCTTACTCAATTTACATGTTCTGATCATGGGTGTACTAAATATCTTGTATTCCTCCATCTCAAAATTCTTCAACATCTCTCTTATATAGTTGGTTTGTAAGATGAATGTACCTTTTTCAAATTAAGTGATTTGTAACCCAATAAAGAATGATAATTATCCTAGCATGGACATCTTAATCTCTTTCTTTGTCACCTCTACAAAGGCCTTTGCCATATTCTCATTATTTCCACCAAATATGATGTCATCCACATAGAAAACTACTATGAATTTATGGTCATATTTTATCTTGATTTATAGATTATTATCTAAAACTCCTCTTTTGAGTCTTTGATCCAATAGATACTTGTCCAACCTAACATACTAGGCTCTAGGAGATTTCTTTAGACCATAGAGATCCTTTTTCAATCTGAAAACATAGTCTTTGTCATCTGATAGTGAGAAACCTTTAGGTTTCTCAATGTAGACTTTTCAAAATTTTCATTTAAAAAGGTAGATTTGACATCTATCTAGTATACCTTGAATCTTTTGAATATTGCATAAGCTAGAAACATTCTGATGACCTCCAATATTTCTACTAGTGCAAAGGTCTCCTCAAATTCCGCCCCTTTAACTTGTACATATCCATTTCATACCAATCTATCCTTGTTCCTTGTTACTTCTCCATATTTATTCAACTTGTTTCTAAACACCCAATTTGTGCCAATGACATTCTTGTCTTTAGACCTAGGAATTATTTTCCAAGTCTCAGTCTTATCTATTTGATCTAACTCCTTATTCATAGCACCTATCCAAAATTTGTCTTTTCTTTCTTCTATAATAATCTTAGGTTCAATCTTGGATAATAAAGCAACATTCTCTTGATTTAGATTACTTACAAGTCTTCTACTTATTTGCATACCTGCATTCTTGTTGCCGATGATTTGAGATTCAAGGCGATCTCTTTGAATCTGTCTTGAGTGTCCTTTTGAATCCTATCTCTCTTCAACTTATTCTTATTCCTCATCAACCTATATAGTATCATCTTCATTATTGAAGTCTAAATTATATAAAGTGTTTTTTTTACTATGAGTGATATTTCCTTGTCTCATCAATCTTCTCATTGGTACTTTCCACTATCTTTAGTAGTCTCTTGTTATAACATATGTAGGCTAATCTCATTGATTAGTATTTTACGAATATGCCTTCATCATATATGGAATCAAACTTACCCAAGTCTTCATCATCTCTTTTGATGAAACATTTACTCCCAAATACTCTAAAGTGTTCTACATTTACAAGTTTACCCTTCCATAGTTCATAAGTAATTTTGTTACCATTACTCCTCATCTGTCCTCTATTTAAAATGTAGACAATAGTGCTTACTACCTCTCTCCAATATCCATAAAATAATATAGACTTATTCAACATAGTTATAACCATTTCTTGAATTGTCCTATTCTTTTTGTCCACTACCCTATTTTGTTGAGGTGTCCTAGCTACTGAGAATTGTCTCCTTATTCCATGAACCTCATATAAGTCATCAAAATTAATGTACCAATACTCTCCTCCTCTATCAGATCTTAACAACTTGATATTTCCATTCTTCTCATTCTCAACAAGAGCATTCATTGCCTTAAACTTGTCAAGAGCTTATGATTTCTCTTTTAGGAATGTAACCCAAGTCATTTTTGTGTAATCATCAATGAGTAACATGAAGTAGCTATCTCCTTGAATGATTTTAATTATTTTAGGCCCATAGATATCAATATGGATTAACTCAAAGAGTCTTCTATTAGATTAATCTTTGGACTTAAACCTTTTTATAGTCTAATTACCATGTTGACATGCCTTACAAACTATGTTTGTAGTTTTCATGATCTTAAGCATGTTCTTCACAAACTTCTTAGTGCTAATTCTGACCAAGTTGTCAAATTTTAGGTGACCTAGCCTTCTGTACCATATCTAAATTTCATCTATCCTTCTATGTCATATCCAAATTTTAGGTGACCTATCCTTTTGTGCCATAGCCTTCTATGTCAAATTTTGGTATTGGCAATTAGCCTTCCTAATTTGGCTCTCCTTATCTCATACCCTCTATCATGAAAGGTTAGTGTGTGTCCTTGATTACACATTTGAATCAAAATAATAAGGTTATATTTCAAACCTTATACATAAAATAAATTTTATGTCTTTGTCTTTCCATTATCCAAACTCAAGACACCCTTGCCAAGTATATTGGTAGTTGTGTTGTCTCCAAACCTTACTGTTCTTGTAACATTCCTTATTTAATGTGGTGAACTTGTTTCTATTTCCTATCATATGGATTGAACAACCACTATAAATGTACCATTTCAATATTTTATCTTGAATATGAAAGGTATTCTAAGATATCATAAACTCTTCTTTGGTATTTTGTTCCTCCTTGGAAAATAGTCCATCTTACTTCTTGAGCTCAATTTGATTTGTCCTATCTTGTTTTGGCTTTCATACCAATTTTTGATCCTTCTTATGAATTCTAGGAGCTTCATATCTCTTTTTGAATCTTGTGGACCTTATAACTCTATTATATTTTAATCTTGTAATGTGTCCTATATTATGACAGATGTAGCAAATAACATTTATATACTTACCATGGTTCCATGATGACTTATCCTTTATAGCATTGGGTTGCTTGATTAATCTTTTTAGGTTAATACTCTTGATGCTCTCTGACTTTTAATTCTATCTCTCAAATTTTCTCAATTTGTCTATGAGATATTCATGCTCAACCTTCAAGGAATCTAGATCTATCTTCAACTGGTCATACTCATCTTTGTTTTTCTTACACCTTGTGTTGACATCTTCTAACTAACTCCTGAGATCCTTGATAGTCTTCTTTTGATGTTTCAAATCATCAAGATTGATTATGAGCTTAACTTTAAGGTATACTTTAGCTTCTCTTTCTTCACTATCATAATAGACTTCTTAATCATATATGTTGTTTCCTTCTTGTTGATCACAAGATATTCTTATGCTTCTTAGTATTACCTTTAAGATATTAGACTTGCCTTAAAGGACCAAGCTCTGATACCAAATGTTGGAAACACAATAAATAAGGGGGGTGGGGTGATTTAGTCTTCAAAAATTTTACAATGTTATGTTATCAAGCCTATTTACACATTATAATGTATTTCAAATATTATACATTAAAATGTACTGCACACTCTTAATGTAAAATTTTCAATACCCCTTTTTTTTTGGGAGTATAGATACATTATTTATCTATACTTGTATATGTGTGGTGTCATCACCCATCATTAATGGGGAACCATTATGGGTTGACTTGGACCATGGTTTTGGTACCCATTGTTTTCTAAAACTGTTATGTTAGTTACCTATTGGTGTACTATATATGTACATACAGTAGGTAATACACTAGTAGAACTTTTTTTTTAGAAGGTGAATAAAGTGTGTGAATTCAAGTGTGAATTTGGGAAATTTTGTTGAGCATAGATCCAAACAATATTTTTGAATGTAATTTTTATAATACTAATCTGAGAGTGGATTTTACTCTTGTTGGCTTATAATTAGATCTGCGCAAGTATTTCTTGGTGTATGTAGCCCACATTGGGTGAACCACATTAAATCCTATCTTCTTATTATGCATTTTAATTTTTGTTATTTATGTATCTCAATTAATAGCTCATGTTATTGAAATAATATGAAATTTTTTCAAATTAATTTATATTTTAATTTTTAACATACAAATTTAAAATATCATTCATGAATTGTCAAAACAATATACTAAGCTAAAAACACATTAAGAATCAGGAGCATGAGAGAAGAGCATAACACACAAAACACTTATTTTAATGGGAAACCCTCAAGGGGAATAAAAACCATTGATGATACAAATGGACTAATATCCTGTAAGTCAAACATCAGGATTTAGTGAAACACTAACTTCACCTGGAGGACCAACCCCAACTAGCCAAGCACCAATTTGACTAAGCTTTACCAAGCAGCCACTTGCAAGGAGGTACCAAACCCATAGATGACTCAACACCAAATCATCCATATAAAACCTTTTATCACCTTTATAATCCTTTTTTTATCATACAATATATGGTGATCTAATTCTTCACACACTTCTATCCTTCTCAAACTGGTCTCTAGCCTTCTTCATTCAATTAGGTCTTTTGAAGACATATTAGGTCATTTGACCTTGATAGTCATCTACAATACCCATATTATATCTTCATGATAGCTTATCTACACCCTAATTATGGTCTATAAGACCTCCTTTATCTCTTTAAAATTTTATATCTTCTACTTTTACTCTCACAGACACTAACAAGCCAGTTAGGCCTTGTTCTTATACTAGGCTCTTGCTCATACACTTCTTAGTCAAAATACACACTTTACCACTTGTATTTTAAATGAAATATGCCTTATAAAATTCCATAAACATGAATCAAACATTAAAATAGGTCTTTCATATCATATAAGATCAAAACCCCTTTTTAGGCCTTAAGGAGACCTAATTCAATTAGGCATTCATTAGCACATGTTACCATTTGAACTCTTTGGAACACTATAAATTTTTTCAAATGATAGTAAAATATCAAATATCACTCAAATATACCTTATAAAACTTCACTTAAGGTCCATAACACATTTTATATCCAACCACCACTTGAACCTCTTCTCAAAACATTGTTCATACTAGGCATTTGCATACCCAAGAAGTTTGTATTAAATAAATAAAGCATAAGCACAATTTATACAAAAAACCATGGAAAAATATCATAATAAATAATATTAATGACCTTAAAAACCTAAAAAAATAATTATACTTAATTACATAAGGTAAAAGGGCTCAAACCCTTATCTTCAAGTAGCCCAATCAGAACTACCAACTAGCCTCAAAACATAGTCATGGAAACAATGACCTAAAACACCTATAAAACCACTTTCAAAGACTTAAAATGAATTTAAATGATCTTATGAGTTCATTATACCATATATATATATATATATATATATATATATATATATATATATATATATATATATATATATATATATATATATATATATATATATAATTTTCACATGGAAATATTGGTCTTGCAGACCATTCTCATAGTCTTGTACCTCACTATCTCATCTGAGCAAGACAAGTTAAATTAAGAGAAAAATTTTCATCATATCCACTAACATAAAAAACATATATCCAAAATTAACACTTATTAAATGTATTTAAAAACTTATCTATTCACTTTGATTCATCCTTAATCCATGAGAATACATTCCTAATCAACTTCTCACTTCTGCCTAGTTTTCTCATTGCCTACACCATTTGGCTTGTTAGCAACTTGTCAACTTGTAATACTAGTTTATCACTCTTAAGGGATATAACCTAATAAAAAATGACCATGGAAATAAAATACAAGTCTCAATATATATCCTCCATCCATTTATCAATTTTGAATTCGTCAACTCTAACTATTATATCAAATCTTTGAGAAATATGACCTTTCTTGTAGGGTCCATTCACTCACCTAACAAACAAATCACAAATAGAGGTGACTAAGAGATTTTAATACAACATAAAATTACTTAAACATACATTCAAATCCATTCTTATCACTTTATAACAAGATATTTTATATTATGTCACTATTAGGATTTTTTAAGGGTTTAAACGATCTTTCAGTCTTAATGATGAGTCATAAAGCTTAGGAATTCATTCCAGAAACCAATGCTTTGAAATTTCAAGTATGACCCTTTTCTATATACCATGAATATCTTAGGTTACCATGAAGAGGTTACACATGCCAATGAACACTTTATTGTTCTTCTCGTGTTGAGATCCCTTCATTTTGTACACATGAGAGACCTCAAAACACTTTTTCTTGCCTTAACCTTCAAATTTTGACCTAAAACTTGGTCAAAATAATTGAAACAATATTACATACCTCTATTAAAGAAAAAATACTCATAATTTCATTTTAAACTAATCTTAACACCCCATCTTTTCACCATATCTTTCTTTGCTCTCTAGGCCTTGATTTACAAGTCACATTAGGCCTTGAAACTAACCTTCTAACCACTATCCAAGATGTCAAAACATTATATACATGTCAAAAAAATTCTTACCATGCTCATATTCTACCATAAATTCTTAATATGCCTTTAAAACACCTTGTGACACCTCATTAGGTCAGGTAGAGTCTATAACTAGTCAAGTTGGATGTTAGGTCTATAGGTTTAACCCCTAAAGGATCACCTTAAAATTCATTTGAGTGTTCTAATGACTTATATGCATACTCAACCAAATATATACAACATATTATTCCTATGTGCATCCACATCAATAGGACACCATTCTCCTTCATGCACAATACTAGGCATGTTATGCACAAGCCTTCTCAAGTCTCTTGCTAGGTTCAAAAACTTGATAACTTTGGAAATTGATCTTGAAACACTCTTTGATGATTCTACACCTTGATCACATGCCTTACATGTTTCTTAAACAATGTCATACCTATCAAGGATTTAGTAAAATAAAAACACATTTCAATGGCCTCATTAACAACCTTCGACATCAATGACAATTTCAATGCCAAACCTCAACAACAAAAATAGTGTTCAACAAACCCTACAGGCCCTCAAACACACTCACTCCTCTAAGAGACACCTGTAGGCCTAATACATGATATGGATGATTTCAAGACTACAGAGAGAAGCATATTCTTAAAGAGTGTTATGGTTTGACTCAAGAGGTGATGAAATTTTATGGATTGTTTGAAGATCAAAAATAAGAATGGATCAAGATGACCAATGAGTTTGGTTAATACAGAGTTTTTAAATCCCACATACACATAATCAGGCCTATTTACCTCATGAGGAATTTTGATCAAATGAGTTCTTATAAGTTTGAGATAAGGAGAGGGTAAATAATTATAAATGTTTATTTGATTTAATGAACATATCATTTGACTCTCAAACCTAATTTTAAACATTTAAACTCTGTCTACTCAGTCCAATAGTAACCCATAGGTTTTCCTTCTCTCATTGGAGTAGTTGCTTATTTACAAGGTCTAAAGGATATTAAAGAGACCTAAAAGAGAATAATATGTTTGAACAATGATGATAGATGATAAATAGTTCCATTATAGCTTAGACTTAATCAACAAAGAATGGAACACAGTTAGACCCTCTTCAGTCTCAATCAAGTCAAGTATATACACAGGCTCATAGGGCAGACATAGAGAGATGAAGTTATTTGGATTTGGAATGAAGTTTGGGGATACTAAGGAGATGTTTAAATACCTACACAAACCTTTAATGAGACCTAAAACCTCCAATAATGAATGAAAGAGGTAAAAATAGTCAGTTAGGGTAAGTTTAACAACTAGGCCCAAGAACCCTAAGCCTAAGATAACGACATTGCATGGAACATAATAGGATAAATGAGGTTGGAGAACTATTTAAATAGGTAAAAGGATATTTCTCAAACCTCATTAAGGTCATTGGAGATCAAAATCGACTCAATAAAACACCTACAGACCTCAATCTTGCCTAGACCTCATAAAATGCCTAGTTGTAGCATGAAATGCTAGTTTTCATTGCTCAGTATGAAACAAATATATTGAATGGGACCTTGGGATACTATGGGAATATTTCTACCCTAGTGAAATTATATTTTGTGTAATTATTTTGATTATTTATACCCCTAGCTTTATGAATCATCCTTAATAGCTCAAAGCACTTTCAAGTTGTCTAGGAGAGCTGTAAGGACCCAATGAGAGAGAATTCAACTTACATGCTTCTAGATGAATTATGAAAACTTCCAAATGACCTATAACATGTTAAATACTCCCCTGATCATCACCCCATGCCATTGTTTCATAATTGTAGGTGCATGACTATATAGAATAAGCCCTAAAAGATGGTTTTTGCTATTTGACAAGTCCGTATAAATTTTTAGAGATTCAATATTTGCATGGAGAACAAGGAGGAGGTTTTATAAGTTACTTACATATTTATTTTGGGTTTGTAATGTGTGGGAGTAATGTAGACTCATTTTTCAGTCTCTTGGTAGAGAGGCCTAATTGAGGCCTAGTTAGGAAAGAGAAGCGATAAAAAAGAAAATTTCCACCACTTCCTAATCCTAAAATTGAACATAGATCTATAAGGCCATAATGGGAATTATAATATTCCATCAATTTCTTAGTACCATCCATAAAACTCTCTACACAAGGAGGTTTGTATGATTTTAGGGCTACAAGAAATGAGGTCTGTTTAGGAATTTTGGAAGAGGATGAATTATTCGAGCTAGTTGAGACCTCAAAATGGATTGTTTTAGGTATGATATGAATTTAATAGACCATCCATGAAGAATCCAAATTTTTACACTTGTGTGCAAATTTGGCCTAATGATATGAGGAGTCCTCTAGAAACTTAGCAAGAGAATGAAGAGATGTGTCAAAGAGAACCTGATGGAGTCAATTGAGAGGTGTCAAGAGAAGAGAAAATATGTAAGAGAAGCTAATATAACCATCAATAAGGCCACATGTCACTCAACATGCCAAGGTAAAGGGTAGTTTTGAAGAGCTAGTTAAGGTATCAAGTAAAATTTTTAACTCATATGCCATTTGGAGGGTTAAAGCATCTTTAGAGGAGTTATACATCAAATCTAGGACCTAATGATGTAGTTCCATAACTCTTCTCTTATTTTTAACTCATGAGACACTTTTATACTCTCTCTCTCTCTCTCTCCTATGCCCTTCTTCTCTTCACTCTCACTTTCTTTTATATAAGCAACCACTTTTGTCTTTGTAAGGATCCTCCACCTGAGTATGGTGAAGCCCTACTCATTTGAAACATTTATTCATTAAATAACAATTTGGTTTACTTTCTATATGAATTATTTCAATGTGTATGTTAGACTAGTTAATCTTGTTAATTGATAGGTTTACTTCATTGGCATGTTGTCCTTGTTTGCATTCATATTCAGTTTTGAAAGTCTTTTACAGGTCTCTTAAAGTGTTCTAATGAGTTTCGTGGGTTGTCTCTCCACTAGTGTCATGTCATGACCTTGTGTTTAGTCTTCCTAGCTCAAGATTGATTCATAAACCTCCATGAGAAATACTAATATAAGAGTTATATTTAGATTAGTGTCATGTGCAGATTAGGATTTTATTTTTAGTGTAATTACAATTGGTTGGAATTGGTTAGTTTACATTTGGTGCATCACCTCACTAGGATAGGTTTAATTCAATTTTTCTCTCTCCCTTTACATCCAAATGAGTTATTAGTATAGGTGATGAGCAATAAAGACAATTCTAGAGAGTTATCCCTTCAATCTAGAGGTTTATACCTACTATAGGAATCTCATAGGCCTAGGGGTAATATCATGTTGCACTTAATTTGGAGAAGGCTTGAACTACTTATCCAAGGGTGAAAATTTGAGTGACAATAGTAAGTAGTTAGATATGATTCTTCCCTATCGAATAATTACATATGGTTCCTCTTATTAAACCTTTTGAAGAATTAGGGATGATCAGTCCCCACTTTGTGTAATGAAGGCAAGTGTCATGGATTAGGAAGGTAAATTCCGTAATTATTATCAAAAAAATTAATGAAATAGTTTTAGTCCATTGAATGTTTTATAACTTCAACTACACAATGTCATGTAGCTAATCTTGATCTGAACTTGCAACCCCAAGATGAAAGGTGAGAGCCAAACATTGGGATTATGGAGTAATGTTCGGTCATTAAGCATTATAAAATATTAACTACACTACTCATTTAAACATGAATTAACCATTGTAAATAATATATATATACCCCATAATATGAATATCTTGATGATAATAATGGTAAACTATGATTATGTTTATGCATAAACCAACTTCGCACCCCATAATTGTTACTTCTAAGTATGAAATATAATTTTATGCACATCTATGTCATTTGTGTCTCATATATTAAAAATATTTAACTCATGCCCTATGAAATGATTGCATATGCCCTGCATATACCCCCAAATGTATTTTAAATATATTTATAACTATCCCAATCTAATATCAAAACCACTCTAACATCTCTTTAATCTATATAATTTTTGAAAAAATTGTAATCTGTGCTCATGGAGGATTATATCTCTATTAGAATCCAACTAATATGCCCCTCTTTCAACCTGAGGGTTGTAGCCTTTAAGTCACTCAAAATAAAAATTTATTTCTATCATGTTATGTATAAAGATGTAATCATGTCAATATGTCATATTATATTGAATATGTCATCAAAGTATGTATGAAACATATGTAATGCAATGGAATATAAGTGTCATGTAAGGACATATATAGTAATTAGGCACATAGTAAAAATCAACATTGATAAATGTAATCAATAATAATATGTAGGAAAATTTCATGATATGGATCATGGCACCGCATATAAGGGGGAGGTGTGTGATATATATCACACCACACTTAAATTATGAAATCACAACAATCTCAACAAGTAATGTCACACAATAATAAGTTCACACTATAGCACAAGAGGCCATGCAAAGGCCAAGGGACTACATATAAGGTGAAATAAAGGTCACATAAAAAATGATAAGGATCCATAATCGAGAAGAAATAAAAACTACACACATAAGTCTATGGAGATAAAAAAGGGAGGCATTAAATGTCACATACACAAGGCTAAGGAGACAAAAATAATACCAAAGGGTCAATTAAAATGGACAAGCAAGGACTACTCTATTATAAAATTAAATAGCATTTAAGAAGCATATAACATATAAAGTAGTATACACTATACAAGTATGCAAATTCCACATCATATTAAAGTAACATATCCATGTAACATTGTATAAATCATGAATAATATCAAGGCATGTGTAAGAAATAAATTATCTAAACATGGTAAATAGAAATGTCATAGAAACATATAAATTGTAATAGTGTAACATATGGATGAAGATACCCCCAAAATTGGCATGGTTCCTAGGTATAGGAAAGGTCCAAAACATATGAATCCATGTATCATGTATATCTGTATGCCTCACATATCACTCATGTACCCTATCAAGTGCATGTGTATATATAAAAGGATATGTGATTTACCAAACATGTGATTATATATATAATGTAAAGTAAAAATCATGGCATGTTTAGGGCCTTGTTTTTTTATTTTCAAATATTTGAATTTTTTTGTATTTTTGTATTTTTTTTGGTATTTTTGAAAATTATAAGTATATGAATAAATGCTCATATGTCATCCCAATCATCCAATTCATGTATGTTAGTTGGTTTGTCCTTTTCTTTGGCATGTTTTTAATGGTTGAATAAATACACAACTTTTTATATCAATTCTTGACTATGTATGTTACTTGGATCACTCTTTGGAGGTCATGCCTCTTGGTCTTCATGGTTAACATCTAGAAACAGACTAATTATATGCCCATTATATGATAAGATGGCTCACCAAAAGTACTTTATCCATTAAAGATCACATATTTTGTACCCATTTCAATCCCAATGTAAGTTTTAAATGAATCATGGGTGTATTATTTATATGCATGTATCAACAACTATTGGTCCAAAATAAATTAACAAGGTGATATGTCTAACTGATAATAGAAAATTTAATGTGTATTGTAAGTGATCAATGTTATATCATAACACTTTCAAGAATGGTAGACTACATGTGTTTAGGTATTCACTCTTATTAATCAATGTGTCATTATGATATGCCCCATCAATAAACATAATAGTATCCACTATCTCTTATCACAAAGGCTAGAGACTTTATATATATATATATATATATATATATATATATATATATATATATATATATATGAGTTTCTAGGGAATGTGTTGGCGATTTATCTTGTAGTGGCTGAGTAACTTTAATAACTCCTTCATTATTGTAATTTTGAATTTTAATTTCAGATCTAAAGTTTGAAGTGTTAAAAAATATGATACATTCTTAAATTGGATAACATAATCCCAAAGAGACTCGTCATCATGTTGCTTTAAACTTTGAAAATGGTCTAAAGTTGATTTAGGCACATTGTGAATATTAAAAGCGAAGATAAAAAAAAAAAATCCAATTTATTGAAAGTGGACAAGTAACCATTAGGAAGGCTATAGAACCAATCCCAAGCTTTGAAAGTTAGATATATATATAAATATTTTAACAAGAATGGACCATCTTTAGTGAAAATACCAAAAAAATGCACATATTGAATTATATGATTAGAAGGGTCCTCATGAAAAATAACAAAGACAACATTGGTATAATGAACTCTTGTGGATAAGGATTTTTGAATATACATTTTATAAGAGTTTGCTATTCGATAATGTTATTTTTAATATTAGATTTACATGATAACATTTTTAAATTGAGAATTGAAACTTGTCATTTATGGTCCCATATGGTATTCATCATAGATATGATTTGACTAGTAGGAATTATTGGGGTTGCAACACATGTATCCAAGAGTCGTAATTTATCCTTTTCTTGAAATAAAGGAATGGTAGGTGTATTATTGTATTTATAAATGCTTGACCCTTTTTTGAATTAAGGGTAAATAAAATAGCCTCATTAACTAAAGAGAAGACTATTCCTATAAGTATGCCAATTAAATAATTTAGATTCACAATATATTCTGATATAATGTTAAATTATGAAAATATGTTAAATATACAAAGTACAATACCAAAAATTAATTTGATTATTTAATAAAAAATAAGGGATAATACTTAGCTTATTAAATTATACAAAAATAGATATGAGAAATGCAAGTGCATAAATAGCTAGAATGATGTTAAACTATGATTCAACATATTATGTAAATTAGCTCTTTGTCAACTTGGACACTATCATTGAAATAAGATCACTAGTGTTGATGCTTCTATATTGAAATTGATACTTCTATCCACAGTGAATTATAATTACTTTTATATAAATTCCACCTAGGCATGTTATGGTTTCTTCTCCCCTTACAAATTGTCTACTTGTGTCATACACATAGGTTCTGGATATCAATGTACATCTCAAAACCATAGGTCCTCTAATTAGAACACAATACCATATAAAATATGGGTTAATGGGTTTAAGTGAAATAAATTTGACCTTAAATACCCTTATGTCTATGATCATTGTCTACATATCCAATACTTTGAAGAGGGCATCAGACTAATGTACTTCTCCCTCTTATGTGGACTTATGTGTGAACAATTATGCAATATGATATATACGAGTGCATGTAGTGCTCTAGATTGTAATTTGGAAAATAATTCACATGGACTAATCTTGAATAAGATATATAATAATAGTTCTCCTATGACTGATATGGAAATAAGGATATGAATTTTATTCATGATTGAGAAGTGATTTCAGATATATGTGTGTTTGAAAGTAATTTTTATTATTTCTTGATAATGAATGGTCTTTAACTTGTATTTATACAACACATTTTGAAATGATCTCATGGAAGGATTAAAATAACATTATAGGCCAACCCATATACGTTGAAGTATTTAAAATTCTGAGTGTTTATGTGTATGAACACTATCATTAGAAATAAGACCTTAACATCGACACTAGTGTCCTAATTTAGATGGTAATGTCTAGGAGAATATAAAATTATTGAATATTTGTAAAAAATAGTGTATGATATATATCAATTTTTAAGCATATTATGGGCTACATGTGATCTAATTAATCATAATATCATGTTTAGACTATAAGATGAGAATTTAGCCACAATAATATGGTGAATGTGAGCCTTTAGGTAGTATAGAGGTCGTGTACTAAATAGCTAAGCCATGAGTGATATCTTCTAAGTGTACAAGACTATTTTATCATATAAAATCCATATTTAGCATCTAAATATCTACCCAATTCATCTAAGAGACCTACATTGATCTATAAAATTTTGTATCATTGTGCCTATATCTATGAGTGGCTCTTGTCTGTATAGATTTCTTCATACCTATACAAAAAACACTATTTACCTTGTATTTGCATCAAACCCCTAGTTTAAACTCTTGAGACCAATTTGACCTAGAAAAGAGTGTTATAAAAGATGTGTTGAGATAACCTCAACAACCTGCCATTGATTGAAAAAACATTTCCTATATTACAATACTCTAAATATGGCTTAAACCACATGTAATTATTCCACCTAGATATGTGTGTGCAATTAGTGTAATACAAGTATGTTTTGAAATCCATAAATGCATTTAAGCACATCAAAACTTATGATTTTGACATTGCAAGGGTACTCAAAACTTGGTTTAGGAGCTACTTATTTGAGGTCTTTTAGATTTCAAATCTTTAGGGAAATTCCTCTCACTATTCATATGAATAATAAAATGTGCTTGTAATAAGTGATAGATAGGAATATGTTTGGTCTTGATATACTTAAATAGTTGACTATTTGTGTAATTACATTCTAAAATTACATGTGAAATGCAAGGGCCAACTTAAATGAAATATTTGAATTTGGGGAAATAGTTTTTAAATGGTGCACATATGATTCTAGTCCAGGTAGATGACTTTGATAACTATATCCATATGACTATGATAAAAGGTATACATAAAGTAGGAAATATTGAAATGATATTGAGAGAAAGTTAGGTTATTTTTAAGGAATGAATTTTTTTATAAGTGTCTAACTATAGGTGAATACTTTTTATAATGAAAACTATGAAATATAGGTAATTTAGGCAATTTCTAAAGAAAATAATGTAATTTACTACTAAATATGTATATTTTGGTGAATTTAACAACTATATGAACTTTTAATATGAAAATTTGCTCAATATTTTTTCAAAATTTTATTCATTGGCAAATATTTTTTTAAAGTTGTCAAAAATAATCCAATTAGACAAAACTAGCCCCTAAAAATATAATGGAGAGAGTTTGAGTAAGATAGTCTGTGGTTCAGGCTGATACTAGGGAAATCCTATGTATTAGTAATGGTAACTTTGGAAGGTTGGGACAATAGATAAGATACTAGTTAGGAAACAATGTGATCAAAATTCAATTATATACGTAGAAGTCATGTATATGAAGGCTTGGTCAAAATTAATATTTTCAAGTGTTTAATACCAAACATGAGTGTTTCTAATTTTATATTTTGATGGATAATTTTTTTTGTTCAACTTATACTAAAGGATCAGAAGTAGTTCCTTCAATAGTAATAACTTACTCATCATGAATAGATTTTAAGCATTGATGTAACAATGATGGAATTCCCAAATTTCATTAATAAATGGTATTTCAAACAAAATGTCATATGCACTATTATCTGATAGTATATGAAAACAAACTTATATTGTCGTAAGACCCACTATTGCATGGAGTGTAATGCCTCAAATTTATTTCCTTGTGATTCCACCTTATCCCATTGTAATTATGGTAGTACAAGTTAAGTACCTTTTATTATATCCAATACTATTGAAAAATTTCTCCATGCAAATATTTATATTTGAACCACTATCAATCATAATTCTATTTTTTTCCTTTGAATGTGCACTTATGAAACCTTGAATGAAAATGGGTCCATTATTAGATTCTTTTTTTAGAATATCATGATCATAGAATATAATTGGATGATTCTCTTTAATGGATTTCCTTAACCACACCTTTGAATTCATCAAATGGATGAGCTTAAGAAATTTTAGGTGTTTGTTTTTTATCTACCATAAAACATCACCTTGACCTCTATATTGGGTGGCATGATAAGGAAGAGGATTTTTAAATATTTTCATATATTGGTTTAGCTGAGCCATTGATTCATTCAAAATACTTTTGATACACTCTTCCTAAATTTTGTTATTATCAATAAGGTCTTAGATCTTATGTTTCAAATTAAGCCATGTTTTTAAAAAATGCCTTTTAACTCTATGAAAATTTTATATTACACTTACATCATAATATTAGGTAAAGACCTATATATAAAAACTCTCTAATAGGAAGTAAATTAAGTGTATTACAATCAATTATTTCTTCAAGATTGTTTTTAGGAATATCACTTTATCTTGTAAATTGTATTCATTCTATTTATTGTGACAGAACTAACCTATTAGAAGGTTGATCAACCACATTCACTACATTATTAGAATCATTCTTAGCTTCAAAATAATTTCCATTATCCTTAGCCTTGAATTTTGATTTACCTTATAATTTGGTTCCACTATTGATAGGGGAATTGGTCCCATATTTAAGCATGTTGGCTTTTAAAATATGTATATCATGGTTTCTAATCACATGCCAAAAATATAACAGCAAAATATGGGTAAAAGTGAAAAATGAGAAAATATACTTTGTAATTCACTATCATGTAATTGACGAGTCATTTTTAAGTCATTTTATTGATTCTAAGCACATATGCATTAACATTTTCATTAGGTCCAGGTTTAAGTTCACAAAATTTTGAAATTTAACTTTTATGCTAATGTTGATAAAAAAAAGAGCTAATAAGTTAAAGTAGTGAAATAATGTGTAGATCTACATGGAAACACATAAAACCAATCAAGAGACTAATATTTAAGAATTATAAGAAATAACCAAGTCAACAATTAATCGTTATGAGAAAAATATAGACATGAATCATAGAATGAATTTAAAGGATGAGAATGATCCCCTTTACCATTGAATAATTTAAGTTTTTGAGCCCAAAAAACTATAATCAAGAAAGAGAAAGTAATAAATTCATAAGCCAGGGGTTTATGAAAACTATTATGTGAGGTGACCCTATTTCTTGACTTTTGAGACCCCTAATAAATAATTTTAACCTTTTGTTGAACACCACATAAGGTTTTCATAATATTGGTAATTTTAGGGGTTGTAAAAGGAGTTGTATAACAATAGATGGGAATGGAAACAGTGTTCAAATAATCCAACTTAAAAGCATTATGAAAAAGATATGAACTTTGGAAAACATGATGAGATGGTTGATGAAATTTTGATAAGAAAAGGTGAAGGGTTGGTAAGAACTCTATAAAAATTGAAACCATTTAGATAAGGTAATCAAACGTCATCAAGGTTGGAAGAAACTAGAGGAAAAATATATTATAAGTATTTTGGAAAACAACCATATCATTAATCATGGATAGGGACCCTCTATAAGGTTGACCGACATTATTTGAATTCAAATATCCATTGTCCAATCTATAGAGTATTTATTCAATTGGTGAATCTTGATCTAGGGTTTGGTGTTATACATCTTTTAACACATAAATTATTGTATCTATTTCTTTAGGATTATCCTAAATATGTTTTCAAAATATATCAATTATTTCATCTACATCATTCTCATCATAGTGATCAATAATATAATCATTTTCAACTTGAGATTCATTCAAATGCATTTAATAATCACTTGAAAAAAATGTAAATTATTAGGAGGAACATCAACATCATTTTATTTTTTTAAATAATCTCAATATTTAAACAAATAAAATTAAGGTGATTGTAAATTTAAAACTATCACTTCATCTAACAAGGCTCTTGTTGTGTCCTAACACATGCACACCATTTTAATTTTTTTTTAGGGACCAAATACTATTGGAAACATATGTTTTGGGGCAAATATAAACCTTAGGAGTCCAGACTATAATGTTCTCCATTTATAGTCTAAAGTTCCTTCTTTTTTCTCCTAGGTATAGATTTATAGAAGTGCAAGTCATGAAAATCAAAGCTTAAGAGAGTACTTTAAGATATTTTAAACCTTGGGATTTCATGATTTATTTTCAAAAAATGATGTTTTGATTTATTTATTAATGGATCCAATATTTTACTATACATCCTAGTGTCCTTTGTACTCTTTGTGATCATAGAACTATTCACCAAGACTTATTAATTACTTAGGATCAGGATGCATCTTCATTATGCAAGATGGTGGCAAGTGGCACCACTGCACCTTCCAGATCCTTTATAATTTATGAATTTTAAATTACTTGATTAGTCTACATACTATTGAACATTAACATGTGGCATCAAAAAATTATGTAAAACTATATATTTGAAGGAAATTCTAAGTGTTTTATACTATTGAGCTATAGAAAATCACTGCATGCCTTGTTTTCATGAAACCAAAAGTATGAAAAATCTATAAAATTTTCATACAACATCATGAAAGGATTATGAGTTTTCAATGATCCTAAACTTCCATGGTTATGAGTTTTTGACACTTGACATTTATTCATATAACAAAATAATGAAAGGATTAACATAGCTCAAAGGGAGCAGTCCAATGGTCGAGCACCTTCACTCTGAGTGTTTGACACATGGAACAATCATTATTAAATATAACATCATGGTATGAAAAATCCAAATAATCCAATGGTGTTGACCCTCTGATTTTCTAAACATTCAACTCTCTAAAATCATGTTATGTGGAAACATTCTATTAAATAGATCCTTCAGAGCATACACAGTTAAATATGTAAATGAAAATAGATCTGACCTCCTAATTACCTAATGTATCTAACCTATAAAGTACCTAAAGACCTAATATTACACCATATTTTTTAATCACATTAGCTCATAACCATAAATCCTACAAAAAAATAGTAAATAATCTAAAAGGTTGTCATAATGAAGATTGGACACATGTCATGATCCAAAATAAACACAACTCGGGTATACATTAGTGAGGTTTACAACAATGTGAAAAGGTTAGTACATGAATAATCATAGTTTTTTTCATAAGTATGGCTATACATGTAAATTTAATGAAATATTATCATTTGGCAAGCAACTAAACCTGCAAAGTTGACTAACACATTCAAATTGAAACAAGAATTAAATTTTAATTTTGTTACCTGCATTGTTGACACATGAATGTATTCAAGACTCAGGTTTTGGAAATATATAAATAAATGAAATTAAATCTATCATTACTTATGATTCAACATTGTGTTATCGAGCTCTTGTATATCTAAGAAGCCCTAGTTTTCTCAGTGTGCTCATGAATTCAAACCAATAAAACTTTGAAGAGAATTATATTATTTAAGTTCAAATAATGACCTTCTCTTTAAACCATAATTGTCTTAATGCCCCTTTAATATACTCATTTGCTATAGTATCTAAATATATAAAAAACATGTTTGATAAGAGTGCTTTGGATTTGAAATTTTAACATTATTTTGTGTTGTGGGAAGAAGTAGAATTAATGATGCCATATTTAGCTTAGGATCAAATTTACCTAAAACATAAATAATAAATAGATGACCTACTATGCATCAAATTACAAGGCGTCCATTAAGAAAATATAAAACCAGAGGCAATACCTTGCATTGACCTACTTAAAATTTTATTTACAAATGGAACTTTTGTTGGGGATTGTTTATATATTAGTAAAAATAAAAATATAGTAGCTTATATTTTTGCTAGGGATTGAGTGGTATGTTAGACTCTCAGGACCTGAAGTCACATATATCCAATTCTTAGACAAGGTTTGGTTTGAGTAAAACACTATGGAGGCAAAGATCAAACAATGGTTGGCAATAAGTCAAAGGATGAACCTAAAAAAGGCAATTTCATCCAATTGCATAATCAAGTTTAGACCTAGAATATGGATAGCCATGGCTCTCCTCAATCGATTATACAATCTTCCTATCATTATTTGTATCCAAGCATAATTTGTCCCATTGTTAAACATCTTATTAAATAGTGGCCCTAGGGGAAATCATATGTACTAGCATAAAGTCACAGATGTTCGACCCTAACCAAAGGCCATCTGATAGCTATTTCTATATGATGTCATATCTATTGGACATAGTAACGGTAACTGTCTATAAGAGTCGTGGGGAATTATGAAAACCCTCAATTGAGTACTTGGTGAAAAAAATTAGGGAAGATCATTCATTTATGTTTATATACAAGTATAGGAGTGAGATACAAAGGATCTATGATGAGTTGTACCTTAAAATATTCTAGGAAATTCATGGCACTCAAATTCCTAGGTTGTATGATAATATCTTGAGAACTCTTAATAAGTGGGGAGACTATTGGTTCTACCCTAATGTCATTCTCATTAGGATAAAAGGCACAAGGACTTTATTTTTATTGTTACCACGTAAGGTTCCAAAAAAAATAGTCGAACAAGAGATAGCATTCCAAATTTATAATAGTATTGATGAAAATTTGGGTCAAAAACACTTAGCTTATATGGTAAATGGTTTTCTATCCATCATTTGAAATTTCTTGAGCATTATCCTAGCATATTTGATTTGAGATAAAAAAATATATGATTTTCTCTCTGCCATACTTCTAAACCAAGATAATAATGTAAAATCCCAAGATCTATCATGTCAAATGATCAATTCAGATCTTTCTTTGTTGATTTAATCATCTTCATTAAACTTCTAGTGATGACTAGATCATCGACATATACAACTATAATCACTATCTCCCCCTTGTTTTAGGTGGAGATTTGGATCATATAGACTCCTTTCAAATCCATGTTTCAAGAGATGCTCATCAATCTTGATATACCATGTCTTGGGTGTTTCAATGAATTGTTTCTTTTTATTAGAAAAGGGAAAAGAAGAAACTAAGTATGGGTACTGTTGAAAAACTTATTTGATTGTGTGTATGTTGAAATCAGAATATTGTGAAGAACTCCTCTTTGGCTTGGGTGGATGACCTGTAGATAAGAAAGCACTAAAGAAAACTTTTTTGTTAGACAAATAGTTGGGTGGATTTCCTAGTGATAGTTATATCCTAGAAGCGAGAGCTTTCTCAGGGGCTATCAATCCACATGTTTTAAATGATTAAGTTTATAAAATAGAAAAGAAAGTACTTACATCAATAAGCTAAAGGTACTGAAATTGAATACAAGAATGCATACTAAAAAAAACTAAAAGTGATTAAATTAGTGATAAACTAATTAATAATAGTGATATGTAGTTAGGATACACTTTAGAAAATCAGAAAGGAATCTATGAATAGGTAGGAACATAGAAAATTGGGTTTGATTAGATGTCGGTAGGTGGAATTAGATTGCTAGTTTTCTCTACCATAGTGATTGTCAGTGGTTGGGCTAACTGTCAATAGTTAAGTTGAATGTTAGTGGTCAAGGTGACCATCAACAGTTGGATAAACCATCAACAGTTGAGTCAACCATCGATGGTTACTATGTCTAGATTTGGGTTGGTAAAAAGGTTGATTGTTGAGATCCAAAAGATGGATTCTAAAAGATAAGTAAGACCTGGGTTGATTGTGAAATGGAAATAAAGTAAATGAATACTGAGAAAAAAGTACTTATCTTACTATAAGTCAATTGGGTGGATATTTGAGGTAAACTTATTTGTGGAATCTAACTTGATTTTGACAAGATAACGATACCTAAAAACTTGGTGGAGAGTCAATAATAAATTGACTCTTTGATACGATAGATAGATTATTGGATTATTGATAATGATTGACCTACAAGGAAGAAACTCCTAAATGCACAACATTTTGGTAATAATTATAGATGGATTTTACCTCCCATCTCCTCTCTTCTTATAGACACAAACAAGATGTGGGAGTGAAGGTTTAACTAGTCTATATAATTATAAATCATCCATGTAAAGGCTCATAATAGGATTTAGACAACTTATATTTAGAAAATAAAAGAACGTAGTTTATGTGTTCTTGGTTAAAGAGGTAAACCCTGACCATCAAAAATTAGGGTGATCATCGATAGTCAAGGGTAAAGGGTAAAAGGTTTGGTTAAGTCAATTTAGCCAAATAGACTATAGGCAAGCTCAATTAGGGGTTGGAGGGTTAGGTTTATCCCAAGAGGGTCAAGGGGTATTTTTACACTCAAAATCATAGTGTGTAAATTTATGTTATCTAAATTTTACCTCTTTTTGTTATATAGCTTAGAATCAACTAGCTGTAAAATAAAAATTGATGTTGGTCAAAAGTTCTATTAACTACCTTGAGTATGGGAGGAGGTGTTCCCCCTCAAAATAGGAGGTGATGAGTTAAAGCATAACTAGGTGTGGGTTTGAAATGGTTAGTGAAGGTGATGATGAAGGTCGATGCCATGATGTTAGATGAGAGGTTGATCACTAAAGCATAAATAGGTGCACAAAATGTGACAAAAGGTGTGATAGCCAAGATTGTGCAAAGATAATATTGCCATGGTTAATTAACTATAAAGGTCAGTGTTAAGAGACAAGTGACCAGTGTACCATGTGACTACATTTAGGCATGGTGATTAGGTACACTTTTTAGTCTCCTAAACAAGGTGGGTGTTTTCATGGGTATCCAAGGCAAGAAGTGTTCCCATGGATAACACAAATGGGTCAAGTGTCATGGGTATCTGAGGTAGGAAGTACTCCCAAAAAGACATGAGTGAGTCAAGTAAGTGTGAGGTGGTGCAAATTCAAAAGGTGGTCAACATTGTAATGTTATCACTATAGTCAAAGGGACCAGGAAAAAAGTGTCACAAAACACATTCTAGTTGGGTTAGAATGGACCAATAGTGAGGTGACAAGGTGGCCAGGGTGAGTGGAGAAGGTGATATTCCAAAGGGGTGTACATGGGTTAGTTTATTAAAAAGATGTTTTCTAAGGTGTAAGCATCAAAGTGGGGCATCCTGACCATTGATAGTTAAGGTTCCCAAGGGTGATTGTCGATGGTCACCCTAACCATTGATGATCAAGGTGGGAACCCTAAAAATCCATAAGGTAAAAGTGAAAATAGAATCATTTTCACTCACTTTTCTTGTTTTTGACTTTGAACACTAGTTTATTGGTGTTTTGGCATTTTTTCTATGAGATAATTTATCGAGCGATTCATTGAGTTGGTAGTTGGTGATTGGTTAGAAGTACATGCTTAAGGTGATCTCTTGGGACTAAGATGTAGGGTGGATGGGGACATGATCAAGTAGTGAGACATATATCCTTCCATGATAGAGGTTGAGGAATGAGGTAGTTAGCATATTAAATTGATAGATTAGTTTTATTTTTGCAAGTTCATTAGTTTGGGAGGTTAGGATAGGGTCAAATTTTGGGTTATTTTGATTGTGCTCTAAGTAGGTTGCTTGCAAAATTTGAATAATTAGGTAGGTAAATACAGTAATTGAAAGGGTGGTTAAGTTATTAGGGTAGATAGGGTGATTAGGATATCCAAGTAGGTGTTTTAGTTATTATTTGGGTGAAATGTGGGGGTAGTTAGGGTTGTGTGTTCTAGCCTTGGAACACCCATAGTGACCATTGATAGTCAGGGTTGACTGTTGATGGTCAATACCCTTAGAATAGAGTATGCCTGACCATTAGCATTCATCATGGCCATTGATGGTTGATTAAGGGTATAATGGTTTTAAATAAGATTTTAATAGTTAAGGAAAATAAAATATTG
Organism: Torreya grandis; assembly: GCA_037957365.1. Classification (NCBI taxonomy): domain Eukaryota; kingdom Viridiplantae; phylum Streptophyta; class Pinopsida; order Cupressales; family Taxaceae; genus Torreya; species Torreya grandis. Next base: position 2,096,941 of record JARHVA010001930.1, read on the forward strand.
GTTTGGTAAGGCATGCATTATAGAAAGTAACTTAGCAGGCATGGGGTAGATGGATAAGGGGAATAAGAGAATATGCTAGATGTTAAAAATGTTTGAAGGGGTGTGGGGTAGATAAAATGAAAAGTATAAGTTGGGCTAGTGTAATTTCCAAGTAGGAGTAATGTGTTTCCAAAAGGTTAGAGTGTCGAGTGTAGGCTAGGGTAGGATGGTTGAAAATGAAGTGGGTTGGGGTGCGTGTATGTTGAGAAAGGTAGTGAGGTATTGGTTTGCTCAGTTAGGGTAGGCATCAAGAAAGAGCTTTAAGTGCTTATTGGAAGAAAAAATTAGGTATCAGTTTATTAGGCTAAGTTAGGTATCAAAATGTTTGGTAGGTGTGGGTCACAAGAGGTAAGGTGGTTTAGGTAACCGGTGTGGTTTAGGGTAGAATAGGTTGCATTAGGTTGGTGGAAGTTGGTAAAGAGTTTGATTTGTAAATGATCAATGCTAACATGTGTTTACCTTGATTTTCATAGGCATGAGATTAGATCTAGATGAGGGATAAGGTCCTTATGATCTTTGTATAAATTTAGTAGGTGATGACCCTAGTTGACTGATCCCATATGGAGAAGGTGGGGTTGGGGGCCATGAGGCACTACCAGCATGTGCCTTGGGATGCATTCATGGTCATAGCACTCATCGAGAGATGGGATTCCACTATGAACACCTTCCTACTTTAGATCAGTGAGATGAGAATTGTACCTGAGGATGTGTATAGGATCACTCAAATTCTACTTTGCAGTGATCCAATATACCACATAGAGAGAGAGGAGCATGATGATCACATCTAGCTATTGTATGGAGACAAGAGTGATCAAGTCAGGTGGAATTCTAGGGGATTTAGGTATCAAAACTATATTAGAGGGCTTTAGCTAAGAGGAGACTCATGACCATGCTCATGATTGTTGTGACATACTTTGGGCTTCTTGACTCAAATAGTAAGAGATTTCCTTAGTTACTATTAGGGGTTCTTGTCAAGCTATTGTTGACTCAAATAATATTTGATTGGGTGTTAATTTTAATTGCATAGATATATAGAGACATATGGGGGTTTAGGGCCCATAAGAGATATGGTATTAGTGTCATCCTAGTTCTACATTGTTGGGCCTATAAGCATATTCAGGTGTTGAGACCAGTGGAATTGTCATGGGTAGGGTACACATAGATTGACTTCTCCATTGGATTCATGTGATGGAGTGGTGATTTTGTTACATCAGGTGTAGGGGGTGGTGCTCGTGATGTGGAGTGGTTCAAGGGTGCACTGAGTGCACTAGTGATAGGATATATCACATGGAGGCCATACATTTAGTTTTTGGTATGGTCAGGGTACAAGAGGTAGACATTCTCCCTCTAGAGTTATAGATGGATACTAGATAGGAAAGATGGAGAGGTGGAGTTGATTCCATTTGATAGGGTATGTTGATAGTTTGGCCTGGTATAAGGTATCCTTAGCCCATTACCTAGGTATAAGAGAGAGGATTCAGAGATCCTACTACCAGAACCACATCATGTTCCTACTATGCCAGAGTTCAAGGAGCTACCAACTAAGGCATTGATAAATGATGTCTAGTTTTCAAATGGGTACATAACATGGTACAAACCCATATATGCAACTATAAACATTAGTGAAGATGATATAGGTGTGAGGTTGATGGTCATAGATCTGGTTGGTCATGATGGATAGGTAGGAGCGATTTTAGCTTCTATAAAAGGATAGGTAAAAGTACTACATGGATAGGTGGCCACACTATAGGGCTATATTGTTACACTATAGGTTTAGGTTGTGACCTATAGGGTCAGCTTGATACTATTACATGGGAGAAGGATCATGACAAGACCTCTCTAGGTTTGGTGACTCAAGAGTGGGACTCTTTGAGGTAGAGAGGAGGAGCAACAAGACAAGTACTATCACCTAGCTTTACCCCTATAGCATGATACCTAGCTATAGTGTAGGAGCTAAGGTATTATGAGGCTATTATTATGGCACAACATCCAAATTATTTTTGATGGGGCAAGTATAGGGTCATCTTAGTAGGTGGATCTAGTTTAGCAACACTAGATTAGTGAGTAGCATTTGTATCTGGTTAGACAGGGATAGTTGGGGGATCGAGAGGCACAATAGGTGGGTAGGCACTAAGATCTATCGATGTTATAAGAGGTAGTGGTGCCCCTGGGGCATAGATATTTCTAGATTATGACATCTTTTATATCATTTTAATTCTAGCCTATGAACCAATATGGTGAGATGTACATTTTTGAAAGAAAATTTATCTATCTACATGTACACATTATTGTTATTTGAATCATGAGTTTATACACATGTGATCTTTGTTTATGCTCATGTTCATGGTGTATGATTAGATGTTGATGTTTATTGCTTATGATGTGATGTTTGATATCTTATTGGTATTTATTGTTTATGTTATGGTTGACTTGATAGATACTGGCATTAACTTGCTCAGCATGAGATGGCATTGATATTATAGGTATGCTTATGACATGTTAAATCTTAATGTGTATATATTGCATTTGTAGACTTTATACATGTGGTATAAAATGTTTGATTGCTTAAATTATCATGGATGTTATGGTTTTATCATGCTTTTTATGGTTTGTGGTCATGGTTAATATGGTTATGCATGGTTGTTAATTTGAGGATAAAACACATGAGGTTTTTTAATTAACAACACTAGATGGGATATAAAAAGAATCTAATCAAGAGATAAACATCACAATGAAAATTTAACTAATCATGATAGGATAAGAAGAGGGTAGGATGCCTCTTCATTGACATGGACTAAAATAAAACCAAAGCTGGATTGACTTAATAAACATAAGCCCTTTGAATACTTTGCATGAGTGTTTGTTAGTCGGTTAAAAATGTGTCTTGACCACATAATGTCAAGTAAGCTCATAAATCCTTTGCATATAGTGTAAAGGGGAGATGGGTGAAAATGGAACCTACTTATAAGACTAGTTTGCCTGTTTTATAGGTGTCCAAAAAACTAGAGTGAACAAGCCTATGCCAAATTGTGTAGACTAATCGATTTGAGAATTCTACTTATGAGAACTGATTGTGGCTTCCACATTATTATGTTATTTTGAGAGCCAATTGTAACTTTCAAAATTAGTTTTCTTTTGTTGTGATTTTGACAATGGGTCTTTTCTTGATTTTTGTATATGGGAAGTTTATTGATGTGAGAAGCTTCTAAGAAATTTCTATTCATTTGACAAATGATTACTTAACCATCCTTCAAGAGAGTGGTCTAATTTTATCTACATTGCTTAATTCTTTTGATAGCTATCCTTCAAGGGAGCAGCCCACCTTACATTTTGTTAATTTCAAATAAATCTTTGATAGTTATCCTTCAAGGGAGATTTTTATGAATGATAGGAATGACCCATGATTGTTAGTGATAGAAATTGGTTATTTTTCTTTGATTTTTCTTGACATAGAATTTATTAGGCTAGCTTAGTGGTTCACCTTTATGAAGGCAAAACTAAAATCACAAGAAGGTTGATTAGGTGTGAAGAGGTTTAGGTGACAATGACCATGGGATTTCATCATGTGAATGTTTGAAAAGTACTAGGAGAACCATACCATGGGTAGAGCCATGATACCCACTATTCAAGATAAAGATATGCCGATGAAATCTAATCACATGATTTAGTTTTAATTAGTTTCCATTAAAATAGGGAGATGAAATGTGCATGGATAGCAAGGGATGAGCTTAAGTTAGACAAAAGGTGAATGCAATCCTTCTCAACAAAATAATGGATGCAAATGTGAAGCATTAAGGGGATCAGGTTTTGGGTAGCCTTCAAGAGAAGACAACTGGTAATCTCTTGATCCATACTTATTTGTTATGATATAAGGTCCAAGCCAATTAAAAAACAAACTCACCCTACTTTCTTTTCTCCATATTAGTGACATGTTGGTTTTCCTTTAGGTTGAGATATTTGATATTGAATTCTTGCACTTTAAAGTGTTTTTTATAGGCACACTTTATGCATTATTGATAGACATGAATATGGGTAAGGGTTGTTATATGATGCTCATCAAATAGATTGAGTTGGGATAAATGGTGTTGATGATAATTATCCTCTGAAATAAGCTCTTGAAAAGATATGGAAAGAGAGGGGATTTGGACTTCAAGAGGCAAGACAACCTCTACTCCAAACACAAGAGAAAAGGGTGTAGCACCTGTAGGGGTTCTAATGCTAGTATGATATGCCCATAAGGCAAAGGGAATCTGTAGATGTCAATCCTAACCAGATGCATTAACCATTTTAGTTAGCATGTCATTAAGAGTTTTGTTAAAGTCTTATTCCTATCCATTTACTTAGGGGTGATAGGGTGAGGAGAAGCTTACCTTAATTTTGAATGCATCACATAGACCCTGGACTTTCTTTTTCTTAAATTATTTTACCATTATTGGTGATAATATTATGAGGAACACTGAAGTGGTAGATAATGCGATGATTGATAAACTCAACAATATTTTCCACTTTGGTTGAGACTAGAGGAATAGCCTCTACCCACTTGATAAAACACTTGATCATGGTTATAATAGAATGGTGTCTCTATGAGGAATGGTGATTAATTTCACCAATGAGGTCTAGACCCCATTATGAGAAGGGTCATAATTGATGGAAACTCAAAGGCTATGGCTAGGTATGTGTGAAAACTAGCATGTTATTAACCTTTGACACACTTTTTCATGTAATCACAATATTCTTGGTTAAGGTTAGGTAAATAATAATCAAGGAAAAGGATGCACTTAGATATAGTGAGGCCACTAAAGTGTCTTCCATAAATTCCACCATGCATTCCTTGATAGCATGAAAGGTTTCTTGAATATGTAAGAAATGAAAGAGGAGGCCATCAAAGACACATTTATGTATAAGTCCTCCCATGATGGTATAGTGTGAGGTACTCTGAATAAATGCTCTTTGAACATTCTTAGAGAGGCTAGAAGGAACTATGCCAAGGTTAAGGTAGTCAAATGTTTAATGATACCAAAGGTTAGGTTAGGTCTCATCCACATTGAAAATGGTTGGATAATTTGGTTTGACATATGAAGTGTGGGTAAACCTATGGATAATAAGATTTTGGAGGCAAGGGAAGCCATGGTGTCAGTGAACTTGTTGGTAGATCATGGGGTTGACTAGATGCAGTAGTGTTCAAATGATGTTAAGAGCTCATCAACCAATTATTTATAATATTATAGGACATCATTCTTACACTAATAAGAGTCATTCATTTTATTGACAACAAGTTGGGAGTTACCAACGATGTTGATTATTTTGGTTCTTAAGGATAAGGTAGTTTGAAGGCCTATCACTAGGGCTTCACACTTAGCGATATTATCGATACATTCAAAATTAAGATTGAAATAAAAAGGGATAGGTTCACCATCAAATGAGATAATGATGATACCATATCCTTGACCATACTAACTCTTTTATCCATCGAATAACATGGTGACTTGATAGGTGAAATCTACTTGAGAGAGGGACGTGATGGACTCATTAAGGAACTCAAGAGGAGGAGGTTGGTTATTTGCTAATGGGGCCTCAAACATTTGATCAGTAATGGATTTCACTTTAATTAACTTTAGCTAAAGGAACTCAAGGTCAAACTCTACTAAGATCATGATCTACTAATCCATACATTGGTTCTAGTATGTCTTGGATTGCATGTACGTAAATGGGTTAGTGTTCGTTATGATGTAGGTTTTATGGTTAATAAGGTAATGGCAACATTTGGTAGCCACAAAGACTAAATCTAAATTAAATCTTCTCAATATGGGTGTTCCAAGACTCATACTCTACAAACATGCAAATAATGTAGTATACAGCTTGTTCTTTGTGTTGTTCATCTTGGTGAGCTAGCATTGCCCCTAGGGAATGGTTAGTGGAAAAGATATATAGGTAAAAAGGTTGGTCATCTTTGGGAGGGGTTAATGATAGGTGGTGAAAAAAGGTATTTTTTAAGTAATTCAAATGCATTTTGACAATCACTATTCCACTTGAAAGAGACATCCTTCTTCATAACATGGTGGGAGGTTTGGCACCAATCCAAAAGTTGGGAAATAAAATGATGAATAGATTGCAACTTCCCATATAAGCTATGAAGATACTTAAGGTTGGTGGTAGGAAGCATGCCTAGGATTTATTTTATTTTGGTGGTATTGACTTAAATTTCATGAAGGGAGATGATAAAACCAAGAATCTTTCTTGATAAGACCCCAAAAATACATTTTTTGGGGTTTAGGTGGACATGATAATGGATAAGCTGCTCAAAGATGATCTTAAACATGACTAAGTGATATTTTTAGAGTTTGGATTTTTTGAGAAGGTCATAAAAATAATCCTGTATAATCTTATGGATAAGGTCATGGAAAATATAGATCATGGCATGTTGGTAGGTTACACCAGTGTTCTTTAGTCCAAACAACATGACTCTATACTAGAAGGTTCCCTAAGGGGTGGTAAAGGCAGTCTCATGCTGATCTTTGGGAGTAATTAGGATTTGATTGTAACTTGAAAATTCATCCATAAGAGATAAAATCTCATAGATGCATATAAGATCAACAAGTTGGTTGATTCTTGATAGAGGGAAGTCATCTTTAGGGTAAGTAAGGTTGAGGTCATGAATGTCTACACAAATACATAGTCCCCCTATGGTTTTAGTGATAGGCATGACATTCGATACGCATTTGGGGTAGTTAGTGGGTTGAATAAAGTTAATAGATAGAATACATTGAAGTTATTTTAAGAGAAGGGCTATGCATGGGTGAATGAGTCAAAACTTCTACTTGATAGGTTTGGCATCATGGTGAGTGACTATGTTATGGGTAGTAATGGCAGGGTTAATATCAGGAATTTTGCTATAAAACCAAGCAAAGGATGTGTTTTGGTCTTGGAGGAAAGAGGGGAAGTCTTGAAGTTCCTCAGTATTCAATGATTGGCAAATTTTGATAATATGAGGATTATCTGGAGTATCCAATTTAATATCCATGGTGGATTCATTCAACATGGTGAAAGATTCAAGAGGAAGGGATTTGTGGATTAAATAATCCAAGGCACCAAGGTAGGTGAGAATAGAATCACCATATTGGCACTAAACAGTGCTAATTGTAGGAGAGTCTTCACCTATCATTTCAAGGTGGGTCAAAGGGATGGTTACGGTCTCCCCTCCTTTTGATAAGTCAAAGGTCTAAGTTTGATCATGTTGATGAAATGAAAAATTATTTGGGATGATTTCATCATTCTCACACATGAGCTAAGGTGAGGTCAATGAGGAGGGGATAGCTTTATTAATGATAATAGTGGGTTACTTTTCTTTCTTCTTATTAGGTAAGATGAAACCAAGTCTATGCATTTCATGTGGCTTCTTGGTTTTGATGGTGACCAATTCATTTGGGATATGCTCATATCACCCAAGATTAAAGCCTTTCCAAGCGCATTAATGAAGGTATGTCTTATCAAATTTTAGTTTATTTAGGTTAAGGAAATTGGTGGTGAATGGTAGAGATAGAAGAGAGGTGGTAGAATCACCAAGGTATTTATCAATTCCTCCATAGACAAAATGAGTCTGACGGTGGGGAGGTCTAAAGTGAATGATAATCCCAACATTGGGGTCATATCTTAGTTGGTTGGTAAGTTTCCCATACCCATGAGGAGTAGGGAAAGAATCAAGTGATAAAAGGTGATACTCTCCCAACAAAATTTGATAGAACATGGATTCCAAAGGGTCTATGGTATGGATTTGGTGTGAAGGTATATAGGAACTAGTTGATGACTCATTAGTAGTTGGGGATATGATATTTGCTTTGGTGGTAAGAGGTTGGGTTTTAGCTATTTAGTATGTGTTGGATGGGGATATGAGGGCATTATTAGGGTGATAGGTCATGTTACATGTCGATAAATGGCTTGGGTCAGCTTGGATGGTGATGACCTGGCTTTCATGCTCAAACTTAATGTAATGGTGGAGGGTAAAGGGAATACAACCCATGGAGTAAATCCAAGGTCATCTTAAAAAGATGTTATATTAGAATTCACCCTATACAACATAGAAAAGTTTAGGGAGAATGCAAGGTCCTAAACAAATATAAAGGATGATATTTCCCAAGGTAGTGGCCATGGTATCATTAAAGGAATGAAGGATGATCAACGATTTTGACATGATATTGTCCAATAAGTTGAGTTGGTTATAGGCATGAGAGGAGATGATGTTAATTCTAGCTCTCCAATCAATCATGACCCATTTGATGTGGGTTTGGTTTATATAGGTAGTAATAAAGAGAGGAGGATTTAGATATTTGAGATGGATGAAAGGTATTTTTGAATCCTTAAAGGTAACAAGGTTGGAAATTTGAAGGGCATTGATAAAGGTGGCTAAAGGTTGGTGGTCCTCAGGTTAGACCTAAATGGATTGCAAAGCCTCTATTAATACTTGACAATGATGGGGAGAGGTAGATATCAACTTATACAAGCTCATATTCACTGGGGTCTGATGAAGTTGCTTGAGGATAACTCTCCTAATAGATTCTAAGGGGTTAGATTGGGAGGCACTTAAGATAGACACGTAAGGTTTGGTCGAGGATGGAGACGGTTGGGTGTAAGTTGATTGGGAGGTTGAAGATGGATACATCCATGGAATGGACACCTTAACCTTCCCCTTATCCTTGTCTTGTGATCTTATGACCATGTTGATAGTAAAAAAGGAGTGATTGAGATAGTAGACTGATCAGACTCATCTTCACTCTTAGGTGAGAGTAGAGGAGTAGGTAAGTGTTGGGCAGGTATGGTTGATGGTTGGATTAGTATGGGGCTCATAGGGGTTCATCTATTAATAGATCATCTTCATCATAAAGTTGATGGATGATGGTTTGGAGATTTTTGTAGTTTTACATATCATGGTTGGGTGTCCTATGATAAAAACACAGATGGTGGTCATTGTGCTAGAGGGTTTAGAAGATAGAGGGTCAAAGGTTCTGATATGAGGTAAGCCTAAATAATAACCTATGAAAAATGGTTGATTAGGATTCAGTTAAATGTGGTAGGGATACAATGGTTTTTATTTTGATGGTTGAAGTAGAAAGTTGCTTGGAAATAGGTTTGGTGGTATTTGTTTTGGGTAAGGTGGTATGTGTGGTTGATGGCCTCAGTTTAGGTAAGGAGGTTGATGAGTTAGAGGCAGGAGCTCACAAGGTAGGTAGCTTAGGTACAGTTGGTGTGGTGAAGATAGGTGTATTAGAAAGCAATTATGAATGTGTAACCAAAATAGGTGGTGGGGTTTTGGTAGAGGCAATTGGATTCTTGCTAAAGGTAGAGGGATGAGGCTTGAGAATGGAAGGTAAGGTTAAGGGAGGTAAAATTTGGGCCTTCTAGACTTTATATAGTTTCACCTATTTAGTTGCTTTGGTTTAGTGTTTGACAGTTGGGTTTGAAGAGGTTAGGTTTACCTTCATCGAAGGGTGACTAAGGCTTAGTGTAGGAAGGATACCAAGGTTTTTGATTGGTTTAGTCTAAGAAGGTGACTTAGTTTCTTGGGTTCTAGGTATCTCAAATAGTTGAGGGATTATTGGATTGGTAATATTAGTTTATAGGGTAGAAGCTCAGATAGTGGAAGTGATGGGTTGGTATATTAAATGTAAGATTAGATGTTCTTGCTTGGCAATATAAGGTAGACCTAATTGCTACTATAAGGTGGCTTGATCTATGTCAAATTTGGAGATAAATTCCACTTTCTATACTATCCTAGAGAATAGTTTATAGGTTGGTTTGATTCCCTAAATAGTAGATATAAAAGATAAGTCCCTAGGTGGAGACACAGGGATGGTAACTTCTTCCTCAATAAAAAGATGTTAGGTTGAGATAGGTGCCTCCTCCATAAGAGGAGTAGACACAGGGAACACCTCCTCGAGAATGATTTATGAAGGGGGAGTGGTTTGCTTGATAGTTAAAGGTGAAAGTGATGTGGTAATGGTTGGTTATTCTAGTATATTAGTTGGAAGGGGGGATAGGGACTCTATTACCTCAACGAGTGGATGGGGAGAAGATGGTGCTTCCTTTCTTTGAGTTTTTAAATGAGGAAAAGGTAATTCCACTACCTCAATAGGTTGGTCAATAAGATCTTTAGCAACAAATGTGTCAAGAACCATGTTAACCATATGAGTATCATGAGAGCACTCGATGTTATTTCTCTTATTCTTGGTAGGAGCATGGTTTATGAAAGGTTGACTAAATATATCAAGGGCTTGGTTTGATGGTGCATTGGGGTTATCCAATATAATTTAGCCCTTATCAATAAGGGATTGGACAAGGTTCTTGAAAGTGTTACACCTACTGACGTCATGTCCTATAACCCGATGAAAGGCACACAAGTCATTTTCATTGTACCAACTAGGTGCAAGGTGAGAAGAGTCAAATTATTGGGGTGGTTTGATAGGAGGAAGTTGGATGATGTTGTATTTTAATAACTTCTCCAAGATGGATGCATAAGATTCTTCGAGTGGAGTGAATTGCTTTTGGTTATTTCAGGTTTGGTTTCTCAACTTTTGCTTTGAGGAACTATAATAATTAGATTAGTTTACTAAAGGTAGAGGAGTGGATTTTAGGACAAACAAATTCATGGTTCCCTTGCTTTTGGTGTTGGTATTAGACTGGTTTCTTGACTTGAAGGAAGAAGCCTCATGGTTTTATAGGTTGAGTTCTTATTTTTGAGCTGTATCTTTCCTTCATGAACAACTCGGTTCTCTAACTTATGGGCCATGGTAAAAGCTTTATCAAAGTTTTGGAAGCTTTGGATATGTAGTGTAGAGGAGATATTTTTGGCACATTCCCAATCAAAGAGTTTTATGAGTTCAAGTTGAGACAAGCAAAAGGAAAGTTGGTTAATAAGGCTCTTCTAACAAGCCACAAAATCAGAAATGGATTCATCCTCAAAGTACCAAATGGAGAAGAGGTTGGTGATAAAAATTTTCTTGGAGATATTGATTGAGAAGTGGTCTAAGAAGTTTTGAGCTAGTTGGGTGAAAGAGAAAAGGAGTGTTTAGGTATGGCACTATACCAATCTAGTGCCAAACCTTTCAGGGACATAGGGAAGGTGTAGAGAAGAATGGAATCATCATAGGTGATGAAATAGCAAGCATGCTTAAATGTTCTAAAGTGTTTTTGTGGATCCTCTTTACTTTGAAATTTAGATAACTTGAGAAGTTTCCATTGGGGAGGATATGGCTTGATAGGTATGGATGGATGGATGGGCTCATTATAGATTTGGTCATATGATAGGATGTTGTGAGCACCCAAAATGGATGAATCTAAGGTGGTCATCTTATTCATAAGCATCTTCATTAGGTTGGCTTGGGGTTATGCACCTGAAGGGTTATAGGATGCTTATTGCTATGGAAATTGGGTGACATGAAGATAGTGGATAGAAGGTTGGGAGGCTAACACATATGGGTAAGTGGATGTCAATGGTTGGGTGGAGGATACATAAGGGTAGGTAGAGGTAGGTGGTTGGGTAATGGGTACATGCTATTGTAGATTAGGGATATATCCAAAGGTTGGTCTAAGGGATGCTTATTGGATAGGAGTGGTCATTGGGTTGGTGATCGGTGGAAGGGTGGTGACCCTTGTACTAATCAATGGTAAGGTAAAGGGTATAGACACCACAAGGATTTGAAGTGGAGTAGTGGTTGATGGGTTAGAGGTAGCTAAATGAAGGTTGGTAGTGCTAAAGGTAGGCACTCTTATTATGGAGTGGTTGGTAGGAGTAGAAGGTATAAAGGCAATGGTGGTTTGAGTTGATTAGTTTTCAATGGTAGTCTCAAAGGAGTTATTGGATGATGAGGAAGCTTGGGTAGTCAACAGTTGGGTAGTAACCACAGTAATGGAGGTACTCCCTATGAGATGGAGAGGCATGACATAAGGTGGATCTATAGATGAGGTTGAAGTTGGGGTACAGTAGGATATGGTTGTAAGATAATGTTGCAAGGCCACATGATTGTTATCTAGAAAAGCATCAAAATCCTTAACTCTTTGATTAACCTCCCTAGGGAAAGTAGGACTTCCCAAGGGGTGAGGAGAGACTATTGGTTCAAAAACATAGTCCATGGGATGAAGAGGTAAAATAGGTAGGTTGGTTTGGTGATGGGTTTTGCTCCATAAGGTCTTTTTGTTGTTGGTGAATAAGAACCATACGAGATAAGGGAGATAGAAAACACAAACAACCTCACTACTCAAATAAAGACAAGAAAAGAAAATGATCAAATAAATCAACTCACACTCTAAAAGATACATTAAACCCTAGAGTTTTAATTAATCTTTCTTTTGGCTTATGCCTTGAGATATATGACTGAAATTGGTTTGTAGATCAAGTACTAAAAAGGAAGTCTATGGTTAGTTTTAGGCTATGTTCAGGCACTCAAAAAGAATCTATATTGAAATCAATATGTGGCTTGGTATTGGGGCCTACCCCATTACTTCACACATTGCAACGATAAGAGTGTAGGGTGCTTCGCCAATACATATTAATATCCAGAGATTATACTCAATCAGAGATCTGAGTTCATTCTCCCCTTGGTAATGATTTCCAAGTAGGATCATTGGGGAAGGGTAAGGTTATATCTAGGTGATGAAATTCTAGTTAGGCCTTGTCTCAAGTTTATTTGATGTTTAATTGGTGAAAGTGATTTGGTTGAGTGTGTGCAATAAAGAGTGAAGCTACAATAGATTACTTTGCTTTTAAGTTAAGTTATTTGAACTAAACTTTCAAGCAGTCAATGTATGCACTTAATTTTAATCCCAAAAGAAACTTTTGATTTTGTTAATGAGCAAGAATAGAAAGAGAATGCAAGAAAACAAGACCCTTAGTAGAGACACAAGGGTCCCACCAGGCATGCCAGAATGTTTTAATAAAGTTATACTCTTTATTGAAAAAGGGAAAAGAAGAAACTAAGTAAGGGTATGGTTAAAAAACTTATTTTATTGTGCACACATTGAAATCAGAAGATTATGAAGAGATCCTCTTTGGCTTGGGAGGATGACTTGCAGATAAGAAAGCACTAAAACAAACTTGTTTGTTAGACAGATAGTTGGATGGATTACCTAGAGATGGTTAGATCCTAGAAGTGAGAGCTTCCTCAAGGGCTATCAATCCACACATTTTAAATGATTAAGTTTGTAAAATATAAATAAAAGTACTTGCATCAATAAGCCAAAGGTACTAAAATTGAATACAAGAATGTTTGCTAAAAAAATAGACTAGAAGTGATTAAATTAGTGATAAACTAATTAATACTAATGATAAGGAGTTGGGATCCACTTCAAAAACTTAGAAAGGGGTCTATGAATAGGCAATAACATAAAAAATTGGGTTTGATTAGATATAGGTAGGTGGAATTAGCTTGCTAGTTTTCCTTACCACAATGACCATTAGTAGTTGGGCTGACCATCGATGGGTGGACAGACCATTGGTGGTTGAGTCAACCATCGATGGTTACTATGTTTGTATTTGGGTTGTTAAAAAGGATAATTGATAAGATCCAAAAGATGGATTCCAAAAGATAGGCAAGACCTAGGTTTATTGTGAAATATAAATAAAGTAAATGAATATTGAGAAACAAGTACTTGTCTTACCAGAAGCCAATTAGGTGGATAGTTGAGGTAGTTAACCTGTTGGTAGAATCTAGCTTGATTTCGATAGGATAAAGGTACCTAAAAACTCAATAGAGAGGCTGTGAAAAATTGACTCTCTAATATGATAGCTATATTATTGGATTGTTGATAATGATTGAATTTCAATGAAGAAACTTTGGATGCACAAGCTCTTGGTGACACTTATAGATGTATTTTACCTCTTAGTTCCTCTCTTCTTATAGGCACAAGAAAGAAGTAGGAGTAAAGGTTTAACTAGGCTATCTAATTATAAATCATCCATGCAATGGCTCACAATAGGATTTATACAACTTATATTTAAAAAATCAAAGCACGTAATTTGCATGTTCTTGGTTAAAGAGGTAGACCCTGACTGTCAACAGTCAAGGTGACTGTTGATGGTTAATCTGACCATCAACGATCAAGGGTAAAGGGTAAAAAGGGGTAAAAGGTTAGGTTAAGTTAATTTATCCAAACTAAATATGGGAAAGCTCAATTAGGAGTTAGAGGGTTAGTTTGGTCCTAAGAGGGTCAAGGGGTATTTTAACACTCAGAATCATAGTGTACAAAATTTTGATGTCTACATCATATAGGGATTTGACAAGTCTACAAACTTTCTCTTATTTTCCATACTTGACAAAACCTTCTGGTTGAGTCATGTATAATTATTCTTATAAGTCCCCATTAAGGAAGGAAACTTTCACATCTATTTGATTGACTTTCTAGCCAGACTATGCAACTAGAGAAAAAATCATCCTAATTTTTTTGATTTTGTTGTGGCATCAAATGTCTCCTCATAGTAAATGCCTTCTTTCTGAGCATACCCTTTCATAACTAGTCTTTCCTTTTGCTTGTAGATATTACCATCAACTTTTTTCTTTATTTTGAAGATCCATTTGCATTTGATTGGGTTCTTCCCTGATAGAAGATCTACAAGTTACCATGTTTTATTTTTCATCATTGAATTATATTCTACATCTATGGTATCTTTCCAAGGATTCAACTAAAGGGCTTCCTGAACTATAGAAGGCTTGATAGATTCAATAACTATACTCATTAAGTCCAAATTAACCTCAACATGAGCCATACTATGAGTTCTTGGTCCAGTGGTGGATGTGTTTGTAACACATCCAATTTTGCATCTCTGAGAGTATTTGTATACCATTTAGGCATACGTCGAGTAGTCCTTGTGGGTGGTAGAGTTGCACCATTATTCCATCATCATTAATATATTCATCTAGGAGATTACCATCTTCTATATTTTTTATGGGACTGATTTGTTTATCAGGCACTTGTAGAAGGAACTTCTACCTCTTTCTTTTCAAAGAATTCAACATCATTGTTGGTGTAGATTTGTCTACATTTTTTATCCATGAGTCTATAGGCAAGTGTTTATTCACTGTACCCTAAGAACACATATTTTTTGGCTTTCATATCAAGCTTAGTCCATTCTTCTTTGGGAATATGCATACTTGATTGACATCTAAAAAATCAAAGATGTGCTCTATATTGATTTTTTCTTGACTAGGCTTCATGTGGAGTTACTCCATCAAGAGCTACAATGGGTACTCTATTGAGTAGGTATATGGAAATTTTGGCATCTTGTGCCCAAAATGCCTTAGTCAAGACTGAATCATGTATCATACATCACACCATTTCTTCAATAGTATGATTCCTTCATTTAACAAATGCATTTTATTATGTTGTATACAGAGGTGTCATTTGTCAATGGATGTCATTTGCTTGTAGAAAATGTTTAAACTCATTATCAGTGAATTACCCCCATGATCTATGTGGAGGGTCCTGATGTGTCAACCAGATTTATTCTCAACAATCACTTTGAACTTATTTAAAGTTTTAAAGGCTTGATCCTTTATTTTAAGATAGTAGATCCAAATTTTTTTGTAACAATCATTAATAAATAACATGAAGCACTTAAATATAGCATGGCTAGGTGTCATTGGTCCACACAGATATGTGTGAACCAGATTAAGTTTACCATTAGATTTATAGGCACTTTTCTAAAATAGAACTCGATGTTACTTTCCTACTAAGAAATGATGACATTTGTTTATACCCTTTAAGAGGTGGTAAGCCTATTACCATGTTTTTATAGTGCAATGTGTTAAGATATTAGAAATTGATGTGACCAAATCTCATGTGCCACAGTTGTGCTGAGTCAGTGTCCTTTGTTATGAATGCTTGATTATAATTTTTAATGAAATCAAGCTAAAACATATGGTTCACATTGGATGCTCATGCAAAAAAAATTAAGTTTATGGATTTATCTCTGATGAAACACAATTTTATTCCACATTTACTGTCAAAATCAATCTTCAAATTGTGGTCTAAGAGTTGACTTACTAATAACAATTTTTTGTTTAATCCAGCTACATAGAGAACATCTATGATTTTACATGTTTGCATGCCTAGAGGTAAGGCAATGTTGTCAATTCATTGCACACTGTATGAGGTATCATCACCAAGAGAAACATGATTTTATTAGGTGTGTCCTTCAAAGTGAAAAACCAATCTTTTCTACCTATCATGTCTCAGGTTGCACCTGAGTCAACATACCATATGTCACTTTATGATGTAGATAAATCATGGGTATCCACAAAGCATAGGTAGTTATCTTCCTCATCATGTTCTTTTTGTTTAATAATATTGCCTTATTGCTTTGATTTATTCTACCCAATCCCCTTTTTCTATCCTTGTGGCTTACTAAAAGAGTCAGGGGATGATTGTTGGTTAATGAACTTTTTACCACTAGAAGATCCTTTTTTGAAGGTATTGTACTAACAATATTTTAGGTCATGCCCTTGACAACCACAAATGAAACATTATTTCTTTGACATTCCTCATTATGAATTCTACTTTGAATTAGATTTTGTTGAAGATTTAACTTGTTTCTTGCTTTATATTGATGAGAAGCTAGAACATGTTCTTATTATTTCTCATGAGTATTGAAAGCATCTTCTTGTTACAACATATTTACCAATTTTTTAAAACTTAGTTTCTATTTTGTGATAATCAAATTGGTCACAAAAATCCTATATAATGGTGGTAGTGCTCTCAAGACAATAAGTACAAGAGATTCATCTAAAAATTTCTAAACCAAGGATTGAAGTGATACCCTGAGCATTGAAACACATCTTAAAAAGGCCTCCATTGTTTCCCTTGATCTCAATTTGAGAGAGTGGAGTTGAATTTGAAAATTCAAAATTTTGCTCTTATTTTTGGCCTCATATATAGTTTGGAGCTTGTCCCAAGCTTCCTTAGCTATTTTGGCTTAAGGGATGTGTGGTTGAACTTCATCTAATACTCTGAACATGATTATCAACTTAGCCTTTTGGTTGGCTTTATCAAATTTACATTGATGATCAATGCCTTTTGCATGTTGGGTATATGAGACATCTACTATAGACCAAATTTATTCAAACTCTAGTTGAGTTTTGAGCTTTATCTTCCATGCAGAGTATTTATCACCTTTGAGTAATGGTAAATCTGACAGAATTTTTTTTGGATCATGTGTAGCCATTATCAAGACTTCGAGTGATGGATTGGTTCCTTATCACTCCAAGTATATAGGTGTCCCTTTTTATATACCATTAGACTGATATACCAAACCTTTTTATATACATGCCCTTCCTTTACACCTGTTGATATGGAAAAGGTCACCCTTCCTATATACCCAGTGGTACAAAAAAGAGGCATAAATGTATAGACAAGAATCTGATACTTGGTACATAGACAATAATGAAAAGGGTTCCTCCAATCACTAGAACTTACTTAGATTGATTTTCACATACGCATGCATAACCTCACTATATACATGGAAATTCCACCAGTTAGGATTTATGCCCTTCGATTGTAACAAATGGGTAAATGAGGGGAAGGCTATGAGTGAATGTGCTTTATTTCTCCTCAATGATTTAAAAAGATGATGCCTAGATGTAATTGTTTTAGCTACGTTAGGTTGTGTATACAGTAATTCAAGTGTGATGGCATTACCTATAAATGTGAGTCAGAGGCATAACTTTAATTAAACACTGCAACAAGTTTGAGAAACTCATCATTTTATACAATATCAGTTATGTAATACAATTACAATTTTTTTTTCAAAATAAATTTACAATTCTTTTTAAAAAATGAAAATTTACTTTTCCTTTTTTTCGTTTTTGGGCTCTTTAGCCTCTTTTTGGCAAAAAAAAAATATTTTTTTATTTTTCCTTCTATTTTTTATTTTTTTAGTAGTTTTGTCTTTAAATTAGTTAACTATAGTTAACTTTAGTAGAATTTTTTAATTTGGAAGGTCTGCTAAATAGTAGGTTTTAAACTCACAACCTCTTATTTAATAAAAAGAATACACACCAACTCACCTATGTGTGTTACAAATTTATATGAGACTCTGTGTGTGTGTGTGTGTGTGTGTGTGTGTGTGTGTGTGTGTGTGTGTGTGTGTGTGTGTGTGTGTGTGTGTGTGTGTGTGTGTGTGTGTGTATACATGTATGTATATATGTGTGTGTGTATACATACATACACACACACACACACACACACACACACACACACACACACACACACACACACACACACACAGATATATATATATATATGTATATGCATATGTATATGTATATCTACACACACACACACACACACACACACACACACACACACACACAAAAAGGCTTGAAACTATGATTTTTATTTAAATAATCCTCCCAACTAATACCATGGGGTGAGAAATAAGTGGTTTTAACAAAATTTTGTAGCAAAGGAATGACTTTAAAGGTGGTTTTGAGAAATAAACAAGCAGTTTTAGACAAATAACAGGTGGTTTTGAAAAAAATATGTAGCAAATAATTTTTTTTTAAGGTGGTTTGGCAATCTAAAGAGTGGTTGGGCACTATAATTTGAAGTGGCTAACATATAAATTGTATAGATTTTTTTTTAGAAACTAAAATAATAATAATAATAATAATAATAATAATAATAATAATAATAATAATAATAATAATAATAAAATATCCAACCTTTATTTTAAATGCCATGCTTCTCCATTATGGATGCTTTCTCCAATGCCAAACTTTTTTTTTTTTAAATGATAAGCTTTAAAGATGATATTCAACTGCCTTTGTGTTTGTAGGCTCTTTTCAAATGTCAAGCTTCTCTCTTTTTTAAGTGCTAGACTTCCAAGCAACAATATTCAACATCAAGCTTGATAAATACTCAACTCTTTTTTTGGATAAAGACACCTAGTCTCCAATGCTCTAGGCATTATCTCTTTTTTTTTTAACATTGATCTTAAAATCTTGATTTTATAGATCTCTATAATGCTTCTATTTTTTTTAACACAACCTTTTGGTTCTTTGTCAATCCTCCAAAGCTAATTTATAATGATCTATGTGTTGGATATTCAAGCCTCATAGAGTCCACTTAGGATTTTTTTTAAAAACTTCTTAAAAAAAATTCTTAGCTTATGTTAGCTTCAAATTTTGGTGTGGGAGTGCACGAGCTTCTCCTCACATAACAAAACTCTGTAAAATTTGGGAGAGCTTAGGGTTCTCCTCATGCACAGGCTTAGAGATCTCCATGAAACTCTGATACCAAATATGGTGGAATAACAATAATTTATTTATTCCAATTGAAAAATATAGAGCTGAGCTTCATATTTATATATTAATATGAGTTCATAATAGTTCCTATAAAATAAGAGAGATAAAACTAATGTAAATAATAAAATCTCCCAAATATTAATCAGGAGTTACAATTACTAAGTTTAAAATATTTTTAAGTTACTCACCTAAATAACCTAACAACTAAATATAGTAAATAATTGTATTAAAATCAACTATGATTAATTTAATATTACTCATTTATTTAATAATGGTGATTTAATCACCCTAACAATGTCCACCTTTTATTCCCCCCATTTTCACTTATCATAGGAAATCAAAGGACTCATACACTTCCTACAAAGGTAGACAACTGGAAGAAAGACCATAATTTTGTCTTCCTAATATAGAAGAAACATAATAAAAAGAGGAAGTGTGAGAATCATATAAAGAAGGGTCTGATCTAGTGGTGTCCTTCGTTTGCTATCCAGATGATGATGATGATGATGATGATGATGATGATGATGATGATGATGATGATGATGATGATGATGATGATGATGATGAGGATGTATAAGTAATAAATTGGTCATAACTAGGTAAAAGTGAAGAGATATCTCAAGATGATCAAGAAGCAAAATTTAAGAAAGCAAAAGCATCAAGTTTGGGAGAAAAATAGGTGGAAGAAACCTAGACTAATGACTTATATCAGTAATTCCTTGCCAAAGATCAAATCTAGAGTATAAATGAGGTAGTTTCTTCTATTGTTTCATTTATTTCTAGTTTATATATTCCAGTTACAAGTTTGCCTTTAGTTATTCCTAAGAGTTTTGTATCTAGATATTTTATGGATTCATCTATTATTTCTTATAATCCAATAAAGACTCCTATAAAAGGAGTTTATTTTGGAAACTTAGTTAATGTATCCATTTTTAACCCTCAATACCCACCAGTATCAAAGACAAGGTTGCCTCAATTGAATCTACCAATTCCATAGCCATCCCCTATATCATCAGTTATAATGACTATAAAAGGAACCCTAAGATTGACAAATTTTTTGGTTGAGGTCACTCCAACAAAGGATCCATCCCATGGGAGAGGGTTGTCTATCCACCTCTCTAATTTCTTAATCAAACAAGTGCCTCATTGATACTCAAAATAGTTAAACCCCCTTTTATGTCTCCTCCACCTTCCACATCTAAAATCCCAAATCAAGATGATGAAAAAGGGGTTCT